>CAXHSA010000076.1:0-54560 GCA_964019055.1 Anthopleura xanthogrammica
AAAAGTCATCCCATCAGCAAAAAACCTCATTGTTAGGGTTAAAATGACCTTTTTTCAGCAAAAATGCTTTTTTCTCAGCAAAACACTCTTTTTCTCACCACAAATGTGCTGTTCGCGCCCAAAATGTGCTTTTAGCAGTGAAAACGTCGTGTTATCGGCAAAAGAAAATTCTCAGCCAAAAAAAAATGTTCAGCAAAAAACACCTTTTTTCACCAAAAATCTCATTTTCTCACCAAAAACTTCATTTTATCAGCCAAAACGTCGTGTTTTCAGCCAATACGTTGTTTTCACCAGCAATAACGTCGTGTTTTTGGCAAAAAAGTCATCCCATCAGCAAAAAACCTCATTGTTAGGGTTAAAATGACCTTTTTTCAGCAAAAATGCTTTTTTCTCACCACAAATGTGCTGTTCGCGCCCAAAATGTGCTTTTAGCAGTGAAAACGTCGTGTTATCGGCAAAAGAAAATTCTCAGCCAAAAAAAAATGTTCAGCCAAAAACACCTTTTTTCACCAAAAATCTCATTTTCTCACCAAAAACTTCATTTTATCAGCCAAAACGTCGTGTTTTCAGCCAATACGTTGTTTTCACCAGCAATAACGTCGTGTTTTTGGCAAAAAAGTCATCCCATCAGCAAAAAACCTCATTGTTAGGGTTAAAATGACCTTTTTTCAGCAAAAATGCTTTTTTCTCAGCAAAACACTCTTTTTCTCACCACAAATGTGCTGTTCGCGCCCAAAATGTGCTTTTAGCAGTGAAAACGTCGTGTTATCGGCAAAAGAAAATTCTCAGCCAAAAAAAAATGTTCAGCAAAAAACACCTTTTTTCACCAAAAATCTCATTTTCTCACCAAAAACTTCATTTTATCAGCCAAAACGTCGTGTTTTCAGCCAATACGTTGTTTTCACCAGCAATAACGTCGTGTTTTTGGCAAAAAAGTCATCCCATCAGCAAAAAACCTCATTGTTAGGGTTAAAATGACCTTTTTTCAGCAAAAATGCTTTTTTCTCAGCAAAACACTCTTTTTCTCACCACAAATGTGCTGTTCGCGCCCAAAATGTGCTTTTAGCAGTGAAAACGTCGTGTTATCGGCAAAAGAAAATTCTCAGCCAAAAAAAAATGTTCAGCAAAAAACACCTTTTTTCACCAAAAATCTCATTTTCTCACCAAAAACTTCATTTTATCAGCCAAAACGTCGTGTTTTCAGCCAATACGTTGTTTTCACCAGCAATAACGTCGTGTTTTTGGCAAAAAAGTCATCCCATCAGCAAAAAAACTCATTGTTAGGGTTAAAATGACCTTTTTTCAGCAAAAATGCTTTTTTCTCAGCAAAACACTCTTTTTCTCACCACAAATGTGCTGTTCGCGCCCAAAATGTGCTTTTAGCAGTGAAAACGTCGTGTTATCGGCAAAAGAAAATTCTCAGCCAAAAAAAAATGTTCAGCCAAAAACACCTTTTTTCACCAAAAATCTCATTTTCTCACCAAAAACTTCATTTTATCAGCCAAAACGTCGTGTTTTCAGCCAATACGTTGTTTTCACCAGCAATAACGTCGTGTTTTTGGCAAAAAAGTCATCCCATCAGCAAAAAACCTCATTGTTAGGGTTAAAATGACCTTTTTTCAGCAAAAATGCTTTTTTCTCAGCAAAACACTCTTTTTCTCACCACAAATGTGCTGTTCGCGCCCAAAATGTGCTTTTAGCAGTGAAAACGTCGTGTTATCGGCAAAAGAAAATTCTCAGCCAAAAAAAAATGTTCAGCAAAAAACACCTTTTTTCACCAAAAATCTCATTTTCTCACCAAAAACTTCATTTTATCAGCCAAAACGTCGTGTTTTCAGCCAATACGTTGTTTTCACCAGCAATAACGTCGTGTTTTTGGCAAAAAAGTCATCCCATCAGCAAAAAACCTCATTGTTAGGGTTAAAATGACCTTTTTTCAGCAAAAATGCTTTTTTCTCAGCAAAACACTCTTTTTCTCACCACAAATGTGCTGTTCGCGCCCAAAATGTGCTTTTAGCAGTGAAAACGTCGTGTTATCGGCAAAAGAAAATTCTCAGCCAAAAAAAAATGTTCAGCAAAAAACACCTTTTTTCACCAAAAATCTCATTTTCTCACCAAAAACTTCATTTTATCAGCCAAAACGTCGTGTTTTCAGCCAATACGTTGTTTTCACCAGCAATAACGTCGTGTTTTTGGCAAAAAAGTCATCCCATCAGCAAAAAACCTCATTGTTAGGGTTAAAATGACCTTTTTTCAGCAAAAATGCTTTTTTCTCAGCAAAACACTCTTTTTCTCACCACAAATGTGCTGTTCGCGCCCAAAATGTGCTTTTAGCAGTGAAAACGTCGTGTTATCGGCAAAAGAAAATTCTCAGCCAAAAAAAAATGTTCAGCAAAAAACACCTTTTTTCACCAAAAATCTCATTTTCTCACCAAAAACTTCATTTTATCAGCCAGAACGTCGTGTTTTCAGCCAATACGTTGTTTTCACCAGCAATAACGTCGTGTTTTTGGCAAAAAAGTCATCCCATCAGCAAAAAACCTCATTGTTAGGGTTAAAATGACCTTTTTTCAGCAAAAATGCTTTTTTCTCAGCAAAACACTCTTTTTCTCACCACAAATGTGCTGTTCGCGCCCAAAATGTGCTTTTAGCAGTGAAAACGTCGTGTTATCGGCAAAAGAAAATTCTCAGCCAAAAAAAAATGTTCAGCAAAAAACACCTTTTTTCACCAAAAATCTCATTTTCTCACCAAAAACTTCATTTTATCAGCCAAAACGTCGTGTTTTCAGCCAATACGTTGTTTTCACCAGCAATAACGTCGTGTTTTTGGCAAAAAAGTCATCCCATCAGCAAAAAACCTCATTGTTAGGGTTAAAATGACCTTTTTTCAGCAAAAATGCTTTTTTCTCAGCAAAACACTCTTTTTCTCACCACAAATGTGCTGTTCGCGCCCAAAATGTGCTTTTAGCAGTGAAAACGTCGTGTTATCGGCAAAAGAAAATTCTCAGCCAAAAAAAAATGTTCAGCAAAAAACACCTTTTTTCACCAAAAATCTCATTTTCTCACCAAAAACTTCATTTTATCAGCCAAAACGTCGTGTTTTCAGCCAATACGTTGTTTTCACCAGCAATAACGTCGTGTTTTTGGCAAAAAAGTCATCCCATCAGCAAAAAACCTCATTGTTAGGGTTAAAATGACCTTTTTTCAGCAAAAATGCTTTTTTCTCAGCAAAACACTCTTTTTCTCACCACAAATGTGCTGTTCGCGCCCAAAATGTGCTTTTAGCAGTGAAAACGTCGTGTTATCGGCAAAAGAAAATTCTCAGCCAAAAAAAAATGTTCAGCAAAAAACACCTTTTTTCACCAAAAATCTCATTTTCTCACCAAAAACTTCATTTTATCAGCCAAAACGTCGTGTTTTCAGCCAATACGTTGTTTTCACCAGCAATAACGTCGTGTTTTTGGCAAAAAAGTCATCCCATCAGCAAAAAACCTCATTGTTAGGGTTAAAATGACCTTTTTTCAGCAAATATGCTTTTTTCTCAGCAAAACACTCTTTTTCTCACCACAAATGTGCTGTTCGCGCCCAAAATGTGCTTTTAGCAGTGAAAACGTCGTGTTATCGGCAAAAGAAAATTCTCAGCCAAAAAAAAATGTTCAGCAAAAAACACCTTTTTTCACCAAAAATCTCATTTTCTCACCAAAAACTTCATTTTATCAGCCAAAACGTCGTGTTTTCAGCCAATACGTTGTTTTCACCAGCAATAACGTCGTGTTTTTGGCAAAAAAGTCATCCCATCAGAAAAAAACCTCATTGTTAGGGTTAAAATGACCTTTTTTCAGCAAAAATGCTTTTTTCTCAGCAAAACACTCTTTTTCTCACCACAAATGTGCTGTTCGCGCCCAAAATGTGCTTTTAGCAGTGAAAACGTCGTGTTATCGGCAAAAGAAAATTCTCAGCCAAAAAAAAATGTTCAGCCAAAAACACCTTTTTTCACCAAAAATCTCATTTTCTCACCAAAAACTTCATTTTATCAGCCAAAACGTCGTGTTTTCAGCCAATACGTTGTTTTCACCAGCAATAACGTCGTGTTTTTGGCAAAAAAGTCATCCCATCAGCAAAAAACCTCATTGTTAGGGTTAAAATGACCTTTTTTCAGCAAATATGCTTTTTTCTCAGCAAAACACTCTTTTTCTCACCACAA
Organism: Anthopleura xanthogrammica; assembly: GCA_964019055.1. Classification (NCBI taxonomy): domain Eukaryota; kingdom Metazoa; phylum Cnidaria; class Anthozoa; order Actiniaria; family Actiniidae; genus Anthopleura; species Anthopleura xanthogrammica. The sequence goes on from CAXHSA010000076.1 coordinate 4,205, forward strand.
ATGTGCTGTTCGCGCCCAAAATGTGCTTTTAGCAGTGAAAACGTCGTGTTATCGGCAAAAGAAAATTCTCAGCCAAAAAAAAATGTTCAGCAAAAAACACCTTTTTTCACCAAAAATCTCATTTTCTCACCAAAAACTTCATTTTATCAGCCAAAACGTCGTGTTTTCAGCCAATACGTTGTTTTCACCAGCAATAACGTCGTGTTTTTGGCAAAAAAGTCATCCCATCAGCAAAAAACCTCATTGTTAGGGTTAAAATGACCTTTTTTCAGCAAAAATGTTTTTTTCTCAGCAAAACACTCTTTTTCTCACCACAAATGTGCTGTTCGCGCCCAAAATGTGCTTTTAGCAGTGAAAACGTCGTGTTATCGGCAAAAGAAAATTCTCAGCCAAAAAAAAATGTTCAGCAAAAAACACCTTTTTTCACCAAAAATCTCATTTTCTCACCAAAAACTTCATTTTATCAGCCAAAACTTCGTGTTTTCAGCCAATACGTTGTTTTCACCAGCAATAACGTCGTGTTTTTGGCAAAAAAGTCATCCCATCAGCAAAAAACCTCATTGTTAGGGTTAAAATGACCTTTTTTCAGCAAAAATGCTTTTTTCTCAGCAAAACACTCTTTTTCTCACCACAAATGTGCTGTTCGCGCCCAAAATGTGCTTTTAGCAGTGAAAACGTCGTGTTATCGGCAAAAGAAAATTCTCAGCCAAAAAAAAAATGTTCAGCCAAAAACACCTTTTTTCACCAAAAATCTCATTTTCTCACCAAAAACTTCATTTTATCAGCCAAAACGTCGTGTTTTCAGCCAATACGTTGTTTTCACCAGCAATAACGTCGTGTTTTTGGCAAAAAAGTCATCCCATCAGCAAAAAACCTCATTGTTAGGGTTAAAATGACCTTTTTTCAGCAAAAATGTTTTTTTCTCAGCAAAACACTCTTTTTCTCACCACAAATGTGCTGTTCGCGCCCAAAATGTGCTTTTAGCAGTGAAAACGTCGTGTTATCGGCAAAAGAAAATTCTCAGCCAAAAAAAAATGTTCAGCAAAAAACACCTTTTTTCACCAAAAATCTCATTTTCTCACCAAAAACTTCATTTTATCAGCCAAAACGTCGTGTTTTCAGCCAATACGTTGTTTTCACCAGCAATAACGTCGTGTTTTTGGCAAAAAAGTCATCCCATCAGCAAAAAACCTCATTGTTAGGGTTAAAATGACCTTTTTTCAGCAAAAATGCTTTTTTCTCAGCAAAACACTCTTTTTCTCACCACAAATGTGCTGTTCGCGCCCAAAATGTGCTTTTAGCAGTGAAAACGTCGTGTTATGGGCAAAAGAAAATTCTCAGCCAAAAAAAAATGTTCAGCAAAAAACACCTTTTTTCACCAAAAATCTCATTTTCTCACCAAAAACTTCATTTTATCAGCCAAAACTTCGTGTTTTCAGCCAATACGTTGTTTTCACCAGCAATAACGTCGTGTTTTTGGCAAAAAAGTCATCCCATCAGCAAAAAACCTCATTGTTAGGGTTAAAATGACCTTTTTTCAGCAAAAATGCTTTTTTCTCAGCAAAACACTCTTTTTCTCACCACAAATGTGCTGTTCGCGCCCAAAATGTGCTTTTAGCAGTGAAAACGTCGTGTTATCGGCAAAAGAAAATTCTCAGCCAAAAAAAAAATGTTCAGCCAAAAACACCTTTTTTCACCAAAAATCTCATTTTCTCACCAAAAACTTCATTTTATCAGCCAAAACGTCGTGTTTTCAGCCAATACGTTGTTTTCACCAGCAATAACGTCGTGTTTTTGGCAAAAAAGTCATCCCATCAGCAAAAAACCTCATTGTTAGGGTTAAAATGACCTTTTTTCAGCAAAAATGCTTTTTTCTCAGCAAAACACTCTTTTTCTCACCACAAATGTGCTGTTCGCGCCCAAAATGTGCTTTTAGCAGTGAAAACGTCGTGTTATCGGCAAAAGAAAATTCTCAGCCAAAAAAAAATGTTCAGCAAAAAACACCTTTTTTCACCAAAAATCTCATTTTCTCACCAAAAACTTCATTTTATCAGCCAGAACGTCGTGTTTTCAGCCAATACGTTGTTTTCACCAGCAATAACGTCGTGTTTTTGGCAAAAAAGTCATCCCATCAGCAAAAAACCTCATTGTTAGGGTTAAAATGACCTTTTTTCAGCAAAAATGCTTTTTTCTCAGCAAAACACTCTTTTTCTCACCACAAATGTGCTGTTCGCGCCCAAAATGTGCTTTTAGCAGTGAAAACGTCGTGTTATGGGCAAAAGAAAATTCTCAGCCAAAAAAAAATGTTCAGCAAAAAACACCTTTTTTCACCAAAAATCTCATTTTCTCACCAAAAACTTCATTTTATCAGCCAAAACGTCGTGTTTTCAGCCAATACGTTGTTTTCACCAGCAATAACGTCGTGTTTTTGGCAAAAAGTCATCCCATCAGCAAAAAACCTCATTGTTAGGGTTAAAATGACCTTTTTTCAGCAAAAATGCTTTTTTCTCAGCAAAACACTCTTTTTCTCACCACAAATGTGCTGTTCGCGCCCAAAATGTGCTTTTAGCAGTGAAAACGTCGTGTTATGGGCAAAAGAAAATTCTCAGCCAAAAAAAAATGTTCAGCAAAAAACACCTTTTTTCACCAAAAATCTCATTTTCTCACCAAAAACTTCATTTTATCAGCCAAAACGTCGTGTTTTCAGCCAATACGTTGTTTTCACCAGCAATAACGTCGTGTTTTTGGCAAAAAAAGTCATCCCATCAGCAAAAAACCTCATTGTTAGGGTTAAAATGACCTTTTTTCAGCAAAAATGCTTTTTTCTCAGCAAAACACTCTTTTTCTCACCACAAATGTGCTGTTCGCGCCCAAAATGTGCTTTTAGCAGTGAAAACGTCGTGTTATCGGCAAAAGAAAATTCTCAGCCAAAAAAAAATGTTCAGCCAAAAACACCTTTTTTCACCAAAAATCTCATTTTCTCACCAAAAACTTCATTTTATCAGCCAAAACGTCGTGTTTTCAGCCAATACGTTGTTTTCACCAGCAATAACGTCGTGTTTTTGGCAAAAAAGTCATCCCATCAGCAAAAAACCTCATTGTTAGGGTTAAAATGACCTTTTTTCAGCAAAAATGCTTTTTTCTCAGCAAAACACTCTTTTTCTCACCACAAATGTGCTGTTCGCGCCCAAAATGTGCTTTTAGCAGTGAAAACGTCGTGTTATCGGCAAAAGAAAATTCTCAGCCAAAAAAAAATGTTCAGCAAAAAACACCTTTTTTCACCAAAAATCTCATTTTCTCACCAAAAACTTCATTTTATCAGCCAAAACGTCGTGTTTTCAGCCAATACGTTGTTTTCACCAGCAATAACGTCGTGTTTTTGGCAAAAAAGTCATCCCATCAGCAAAAAACCTCATTGTTAGGGTTAAAATGACCTTTTTTCAGCAAAAATGCTTTTTTCTCAGCAAAACATTCTTTTTCTCACCACAAATGTGCTTTTCGCGCCCAAAATGTGCTTTTAGCAGTGAAAACGTCGTGTTATCGGCAAAAGAAAATTCTCAGCCAAAAAAAAATGTTCAGCCAAAAACACCTTTTTTCACCAAAAATCTCATTTTCTCACCAAAAACTTCATTTTATCAGCCAAAACGTCGTGTTTTCAGCCAATACGTTGTTTTCACCAGCAATAACGTCGTGTTTTTGGCAAAAAAGTCATCCCATCAGCAAAAAACCTCATTGTTAGGGTTAAAATGACCTTTTTTCAGCAAAAATGCTTTTTTCTCAGCAAAACACTCTTTTTCTCACCACAAATGTGCTGTTCGCGCCCAAAATGTGCTTTTAGCAGTGAAAACGTCGTGTTATCGGCAAAAGAAAATTCTCAGCCAAAAAAAAATGTTCAGCAAAAAACACCTTTTTTCACCAAAAATCTCATTTTCTCACCAAAAACTTCATTTTATCAGCCAAAACGTCGTGTTTTCAGCCAATACGTTGTTTTCACCAGCAATAACGTCGTGTTTTTGGCAAAAAAGTCATCCCATCAGCAAAAAACCTCATTGTTAGGGTTAAAATGACCTTTTTTCAGCAAAAATGCTTTTTTCTCAGCAAAACACTCTTTTTCTCACCACAAATGTGCTGTTCGCGCCCAAAATGTGCTTTTAGCAGTGAAAACGTCGTGTTATCGGCAAAAGAAAATTCTCAGCCAAAAAAAAATGTTCAGCAAAAAACACCTTTTTTCACCAAAAATCTCATTTTCTCACCAAAAACTTCATTTTATCAGCCAGAACGTCGTGTTTTCAGCCAATACGTTGTTTTCACCAGCAATAACGTCGTGTTTTTGGCAAAAAAGTCATCCCATCAGCAAAAAACCTCATTGTTAGGGTTAAAATGACCTTTTTTCAGCAAAAATGCTTTTTTCTCAGCAAAACACTCTTTTTCTCACCACAAATGTGCTGTTCGCGCCCAAAATGTGCTTTTAGCAGTGAAAACGTCGTGTTATCGGCAAAAGAAAATTCTCAGCCAAAAAAAAATGTTCAGCCAAAAACACCTTTTTTCACCAAAAATCTCATTTTCTCACCAAAAACTTCATTTTATCAGCCAAAACGTCGTGTTTTCAGCCAATACGTTGTTTTCACCAGCAATAACGTCGTGTTTTTGGCAAAAAAGTCATCCCATCAGCAAAAAACCTCATTGTTAGGGTTAAAATGACCTTTTTTCAGCAAAAATGCTTTTTTCTCAGCAAAACACTCTTTTTCTCACCACAAATGTGCTGTTCGCGCCCAAAATGTGCTTTTAGCAGTGAAAACGTCGTGTTATCGGCAAAAGAAAATTCTCAGCCAAAAAAAAATGTTCAGCAAAAAACACCTTTTTTCACCAAAAATCTCATTTTCTCACCAAAAACTTCATTTTATCAGCCAGAACGTCGTGTTTTCAGCCAATACGTTGTTTTCACCAGCAATAACGTCGTGTTTTTGGCAAAAAAGTCATCCCATCAGCAAAAAACCTCATTGTTAGGGTTAAAATGACCTTTTTTCAGCAAAAATGCTTTTTTCTCAGCAAAACACTCTTTTTCTCACCACAAATGTGCTGTTCGCGCCCAAAATGTGCTTTTAGCAGTGAAAACGTCGTGTTATCGGCAAAAGAAAATTCTCAGCCAAAAAAAAATGTTCAGCCAAAAACACCTTTTTTCACCAAAAATCTCATTTTCTCACCAAAAACTTCATTTTATCAGCCAAAACGTCGTGTTTTCAGCCAATACGTTGTTTTCACCAGCAATAACGTCGTGTTTTTGGCAAAAAAGTCATCCCATCAGCAAAAAACCTCATTGTTAGGGTTAAAATGACCTTTTTTCAGCAAAAATGCTTTTTTCTCAGCAAAACACTCTTTTTCTCACCACAAATGTGCTGTTCGCGCCCAAAATGTGCTTTTAGCAGTGAAAACGTCGTGTTATCGGCAAAAGAAAATTCTCAGCCAAAAAAAAATGTTCAGCCAAAAACACCTTTTTTCACCAAAAATCTCATTTTCTCACCAAAAACTTCATTTTATCAGCCAAAACGTCGTGTTTTCAGCCAATACGTTGTTTTCACCAGCAATAACGTCGTGTTTTTGGCAAAAAAGTCATCCCATCAGCAAAAAACCTCATTGTTAGGGTTAAAATGACCTTTTTTCAGCAAAAATGCTTTTTTCTCAGCAAAACACTCTTTTTCTCACCACAAATGTGCTGTTCGCGCCCAAAATGTGCTTTTAGCAGTGAAAACGTCGTGTTATCGGCAAAAGAAAATTCTCAGCCAAAAAAAAATGTTCAGCAAAAAACACCTTTTTTCACCAAAAATCTCATTTTCTCACCAAAAACTTCATTTTATCAGCCAAAACGTCGTGTTTTCAGCCAATACGTTGTTTTCACCAGCAATAACGTCGTGTTTTTGGCAAAAAAGTCATCCCATCAGCAAAAAACCTCATTGTTAGGGTTATAATGACCTTTTTTCAGCAAAAATGCTTTTTTCTCAGCAAAACACTCTTTTTCTCACCACAAATGTGCTGTTCGCGCCCAAAATGTGCTTTTAGCAGTGAAAACGTCGTGTTATCGGCAAAAGAAAATTCTCAGCCAAAAAAAAATGTTCAGCAAAAAACACCTTTTTTCACCAAAAATCTCATTTTCTCACCAAAAACTTCATTTTATCAGCCAAAACGTCGTGTTTTCAGCCAATACGTTGTTTTCACCAGCAATAACGTCGTGTTTTTGGCAAAAAAGTCATCCCATCAGCAAAAAACCTCATTGTTAGGGTTAAAATGACCTTTTTTCAGCAAAAATGCTTTTTTCTCAGCAAAACACTCTTTTTCTCACCACAAATGTGCTGTTCGCGCCCAAAATGTGCTTTTAGCAGTGAAAACGTCGTGTTATCGGCAAAAGAAAATTCTCAGCCAAAAAAAAATGTTCAGCAAAAAACACCTTTTTTCACCAAAAATCTCATTTTCTCACCAAAAACTTCATTTTATCAGCCAAAACGTCGTGTTTTCAGCCAATACGTTGTTTTCACCAGCAATAACGTCGTGTTTTTGGCAAAAAAGTCATCCCATCAGCAAAAAACCTCATTGTTAGGGTTAAAATGACCTTTTTTCAGCAAAAATGCTTTTTTCTCAGCAAAACACTCTTTTTCTCACCACAAATGTGCTGTTCGCGCCCAAAATGTGCTTTTAGCAGTGAAAACGTCGTGTTATCGGCAAAAGAAAATTCTCAGCCAAAAAAAAATGTTCAGCAAAAAACACCTTTTTTCACCAAAAATCTCATTTTCTCACCAAAAACTTCATTTTATCAGCCAAAACGTCGTGTTTTCAGCCAATACGTTGTTTTCACCAGCAATAACGTCGTGTTTTTGGCAAAAAAGTCATCCCATCAGCAAAAAACCTCATTGTTAGGGTTAAAATGACCTTTTTTCAGCAAAAATGCTTTTTTCTCAGCAAAACACTCTTTTTCTCACCACAAATGTGCTGTTCGCGCCCAAAATGTGCTTTTAGCAGTGAAAACGTCGTGTTATCGGCAAAAGAAAATTCTCAGCCAAAAAAAAATGTTCAGCAAAAAACACCTTTTTTCACCAAAAATCTCATTTTCTCACCAAAAACTTCATTTTATCAGCCAAAACGTCGTGTTTTCAGCCAATACGTTGTTTTCACCAGCAATAACGTCGTGTTTTTGGCAAAAAAGTCATCCCATCAGCAAAAAACCTCATTGTTAGGGTTAAAATGACCTTTTTTCAGCAAAAATGCTTTTTTCTCAGCAAAACACTCTTTTTCTCACCACAAATGTGCTGTTCGCGCCCAAAATGTGCTTTTAGCAGTGAAAACGTCGTGTTATCGGCAAAAGAAAATTCTCAGCCAAAAAAAAATGTTCAGCAAAAAACACCTTTTTTCACCAAAAATCTCATTTTCTCACCAAAAACTTCATTTTATCAGCCAAAACGTCGTGTTTTCAGCCAATACGTTGTTTTCACCAGCAATAACGTCGTGTTTTTGGCAAAAAAGTCATCCCATCAGCAAAAAACCTCATTGTTAGGGTTAAAATGACCTTTTTTCAGCAAAAATGCTTTTTTCTCAGCAAAACACTCTTTTTCTCACCACAAATGTGCTGTTCGCGCCCAAAATGTGCTTTTAGCAGTGAAAACGTCGTGTTATCGGCAAAAGAAAATTCTCAGCCAAAAAAAAATGTTCAGCAAAAAACACCTTTTTTCACCAAAAATCTCATTTTCTCACCAAAAACTTCATTTTATCAGCCAAAACGTCGTGTTTTCAGCCAATACGTTGTTTTCACCAGCAATAACGTCGTGTTTTTGGCAAAAAAGTCATCCCATCAGCAAAAAACCTCATTGTTAGGGTTAAAATGACCTTTTTTCAGCAAAAATGCTTTTTTCTCAGCAAAACACTCTTTTTCTCACCACAAATGTGCTGTTCGCGCCCAAAATGTGCTTTTAGCAGTGAAAACGTCGTGTTATCGGCAAAAGAAAATTCTCAGCCAAAAAAAAATGTTCAGCAAAAAACACCTTTTTTCACCAAAAATCTCATTTTCTCACCAAAAACTTCATTTTATCAGCCAAAACGTCGTGTTTTCAGCCAATACGTTGTTTTCACCAGCAATAACGTCGTGTTTTTGGCAAAAAAGTCATCCCATCAGCAAAAAACCTCATTGTTAGGGTTAAAATGACCTTTTTTCAGCAAAAATGCTTTTTTCTCAGCAAAACACTCTTTTTCTCACCACAAATGTGCTGTTCGCGCCCAAAATGTGCTTTTAGCAGTGAAAACGTCGTGTTATCGGCAAAAGAAAATTCTCAGCCAAAAAAAAATGTTCAGCAAAAAACACCTTTTTTCACCAAAAATCTCATTTTCTCACCAAAAACTTCATTTTATCAGCCAAAACGTCGTGTTTTCAGCCAATACGTTGTTTTCACCAGCAATAACGTCGTGTTTTTGGCAAAAAAGTCATCCCATCAGCAAAAAACCTCATTGTTAGGGTTAAAATGACCTTTTTTCAGCAAAAATGCTTTTTTCTCAGCAAAACACTCTTTTTCTCACCACAAATGTGCTGTTCGCGCCCAAAATGTGCTTTTAGCAGTGAAAACGTCGTGTTATCGGCAAAAGAAAATTCTCAGCCAAAAAAAAATGTTCAGCAAAAAACACCTTTTTTCACCAAAAATCTCATTTTCTCACCAAAAACTTCATTTTATCAGCCAAAACGTCGTGTTTTCAGCCAATACGTTGTTTTCACCAGCAATAACGTCGTGTTTTTGGCAAAAAAGTCATCCCATCAGCAAAAAACCTCATTGTTAGGGTTAAAATGACCTTTTTTCAGCAAAAATGCTTTTTTCTCAGCAAAACACTCTTTTTCTCACCACAAATGTGCTGTTCGCGCCCAAAATGTGCTTTTAGCAGTGAAAACGTCGTGTTATCGGCAAAAGAAAATTCTCAGCCAAAAAAAAATGTTCAGCAAAAAACACCTTTTTTCACCAAAAATCTCATTTTCTCACCAAAAACTTCATTTTATCAGCCAAAACGTCGTGTTTTCAGCCAATACGTTGTTTTCACCAGCAATAACGTCGTGTTTTTGGCAAAAAAGTCATCCCATCAGCAAAAAACCTCATTGTTAGGGTTAAAATGACCTTTTTTCAGCAAAAATGCTTTTTTCTCAGCAAAACACTCTTTTTCTCACCACAAATGTGCTGTTCGCGCCCAAAATGTGCTTTTAGCAGTGAAAACGTCGTGTTATCGGCAAAAGAAAATTCTCAGCCAAAAAAAAATGTTCAGCAAAAAACACCTTTTTTCACCAAAAATCTCATTTTCTCACCAAAAACTTCATTTTATCAGCCAAAACGTCGTGTTTTCAGCCAATACGTTGTTTTCACCAGCAATAACGTCGTGTTTTTGGCAAAAAAGTCATCCCATCAGCAAAAAACCTCATTGTTAGGGTTAAAATGACCTTTTTTCAGCAAAAATGCTTTTTTCTCAGCAAAACACTCTTTTTCTCACCACAAATGTGCTGTTCGCGCCCAAAATGTGCTTTTAGCAGTGAAAACGTCGTGTTATCGGCAAAAGAAAATTCTCAGCCAAAAAAAAATGTTCAGCAAAAAACACCTTTTTTCACCAAAAATCTCATTTTCTCACCAAAAACTTCATTTTATCAGCCAAAACGTCGTGTTTTCAGCCAATACGTTGTTTTCACCAGCAATAACGTCGTGTTTTTGGCAAAAAAGTCATCCCATCAGCAAAAAACCTCATTGTTAGGGTTAAAATGACCTTTTTTCAGCAAAAATGCTTTTTTCTCAGCAAAACACTCTTTTTCTCACCACAAATGTGCTGTTCGCGCCCAAAATGTGCTTTTAGCAGTGAAAACGTCGTGTTATCGGCAAAAGAAAATTCTCAGCCAAAAAAAAATGTTCAGCAAAAAACACCTTTTTTCACCAAAAATCTCATTTTCTCACCAAAAACTTCATTTTATCAGCCAAAACGTCGTGTTTTCAGCCAATACGTTGTTTTCACCAGCAATAACGTCGTGTTTTTGGCAAAAAAGTCATCCCATCAGCAAAAAACCTCATTGTTAGGGTTAAAATGACCTTTTTTCAGCAAAAATGCTTTTTTCTCAGCAAAACACTCTTTTTCTCACCACAAATGTGCTGTTCGCGCCCAAAATGTGCTTTTAGCAGTGAAAACGTCGTGTTATCGGCAAAAGAAAATTCTCAGCCAAAAAAAAATGTTCAGCAAAAAACACCTTTTTTCACCAAAAATCTCATTTTCTCACCAAAAACTTCATTTTATCAGCCAAAACGTCGTGTTTTCAGCCAATACGTTGTTTTCACCAGCAATAACGTCGTGTTTTTGGCAAAAAAGTCATCCCATCAGCAAAAAACCTCATTGTTAGGGTTAAAATGACCTTTTTTCAGCAAAAATGCTTTTTTCTCAGCAAAACACTCTTTTTCTCACCACAAATGTGCTGTTCGCGCCCAAAATGTGCTTTTAGCAGTGAAAACGTCGTGTTATCGGCAAAAGAAAATTCTCAGCCAAAAAAAAATGTTCAGCAAAAAACACCTTTTTTCACCAAAAATCTCATTTTCTCACCAAAAACTTCATTTTATCAGCCAAAACGTCGTGTTTTCAGCCAATACGTTGTTTTCACCAGCAATAACGTCGTGTTTTTGGCAAAAAAGTCATCCCATCAGCAAAAAACCTCATTGTTAGGGTTAAAATGACCTTTTTTCAGCAAAAATGCTTTTTTCTCAGCAAAACACTCTTTTTCTCACCACAAATGTGCTGTTCGCGCCCAAAATGTGCTTTTAGCAGTGAAAACGTCGTGTTATCGGCAAAAGAAAATTCTCAGCCAAAAAAAAATGTTCAGCAAAAAACACCTTTTTTCACCAAAAATCTCATTTTCTCACCAAAAACTTCATTTTATCAGCCAAAACGTCGTGTTTTCAGCCAATACGTTGTTTTCACCAGCAATAACGTCGTGTTTTTGGCAAAAAAGTCATCCCATCAGCAAAAAACCTCATTGTTAGGGTTAAAATGACCTTTTTTCAGCAAAAATGCTTTTTTCTCAGCAAAACACTCTTTTTCTCACCACAAATGTGCTGTTCGCGCCCAAAATGTGCTTTTAGCAGTGAAAACGTCGTGTTATCGGCAAAAGAAAATTCTCAGCCAAAAAAAAATGTTCAGCAAAAAACACCTTTTTTCACCAAAAATCTCATTTTCTCACCAAAAACTTCATTTTATCAGCCAAAACGTCGTGTTTTCAGCCAATACGTTGTTTTCACCAGCAATAACGTCGTGTTTTTGGCAAAAAAGTCATCCCATCAGCAAAAAACCTCATTGTTAGGGTTAAAATGACCTTTTTTCAGCAAAAATGCTTTTTTCTCAGCAAAACACTCTTTTTCTCACCACAAATGTGCTGTTCGCGCCCAAAATGTGCTTTTAGCAGTGAAAACGTCGTGTTATCGGCAAAAGAAAATTCTCAGCCAAAAAAAAATGTTCAGCAAAAAACACCTTTTTTCACCAAAAATCTCATTTTCTCACCAAAAACTTCATTTTATCAGCCAAAACGTCGTGTTTTCAGCCAATACGTTGTTTTCACCAGCAATAACGTCGTGTTTTTGGCAAAAAAGTCATCCCATCAGCAAAAAACCTCATTGTTAGGGTTAAAATGACCTTTTTTCAGCAAAAATGCTTTTTTCTCAGCAAAACACTCTTTTTCTCACCACAAATGTGCTGTTCGCGCCCAAAATGTGCTTTTAGCAGTGAAAACGTCGTGTTATCGGCAAAAGAAAATTCTCAGCCAAAAAAAAATGTTCAGCAAAAAACACCTTTTTTCACCAAAAATCTCATTTTCTCACCAAAAACTTCATTTTATCAGCCAAAACGTCGTGTTTTCAGCCAATACGTTGTTTTCACCAGCAATAACGTCGTGTTTTTGGCAAAAAAGTCATCCCATCAGCAAAAAACCTCATTGTTAGGGTTAAAATGACCTTTTTTCAGCAAAAATGCTTTTTTCTCAGCAAAACACTCTTTTTCTCACCACAAATGTGCTGTTCGCGCCCAAAATGTGCTTTTAGCAGTGAAAACGTCGTGTTATCGGCAAAAGAAAATTCTCAGCCAAAAAAAAATGTTCAGCAAAAAACACCTTTTTTCACCAAAAATCTCATTTTCTCACCAAAAACTTCATTTTATCAGCCAAAACGTCGTGTTTTCAGCCAATACGTTGTTTTCACCAGCAATAACGTCGTGTTTTTGGCAAAAAAGTCATCCCATCAGCAAAAAACCTCATTGTTAGGGTTAAAATGACCTTTTTTCAGCAAAAATGCTTTTTTCTCAGCAAAACACTCTTTTTCTCACCACAAATGTGCTGTTCGCGCCCAAAATGTGCTTTTAGCAGTGAAAACGTCGTGTTATCGGCAAAAGAAAATTCTCAGCCAAAAAAAAATGTTCAGCAAAAAACACCTTTTTTCACCAAAAATCTCATTTTCTCACCAAAAACTTCATTTTATCAGCCAAAACGTCGTGTTTTCAGCCAATACGTTGTTTTCACCAGCAATAACGTCGTGTTTTTGGCAAAAAAGTCATCCCATCAGCAAAAAACCTCATTGTTAGGGTTAAAATGACCTTTTTTCAGCAAAAATGCTTTTTTCTCAGCAAAACACTCTTTTTCTCACCACAAATGTGCTGTTCGCGCCCAAAATGTGCTTTTAGCAGTGAAAACGTCGTGTTATCGGCAAAAGAAAATTCTCAGCCAAAAAAAAATGTTCAGCAAAAAACACCTTTTTTCACCAAAAATCTCATTTTCTCACCAAAAACTTCATTTTATCAGCCAAAACGTCGTGTTTTCAGCCAATACGTTGTTTTCACCAGCAATAACGTCGTGTTTTTGGCAAAAAAGTCATCCCATCAGCAAAAAACCTCATTGTTAGGGTTAAAATGACCTTTTTTCAGCAAAAATGCTTTTTTCTCAGCAAAACACTCTTTTTCTCACCACAAATGTGCTGTTCGCGCCCAAAATGTGCTTTTAGCAGTGAAAACGTCGTGTTATCGGCAAAAGAAAATTCTCAGCCAAAAAAAAATGTTCAGCAAAAAACACCTTTTTTCACCAAAAATCTCATTTTCTCACCAAAAACTTCATTTTATCAGCCAAAACGTCGTGTTTTCAGCCAATACGTTGTTTTCACCAGCAATAACGTCGTGTTTTTGGCAAAAAAGTCATCCCATCAGCAAAAAACCTCATTGTTAGGGTTAAAATGACCTTTTTTCAGCAAAAATGCTTTTTTCTCAGCAAAACACTCTTTTTCTCACCACAAATGTGCTGTTCGCGCCCAAAATGTGCTTTTAGCAGTGAAAACGTCGTGTTATCGGCAAAAGAAAATTCTCAGCCAAAAAAAAATGTTCAGCAAAAAACACCTTTTTTCACCAAAAATCTCATTTTCTCACCAAAAACTTCATTTTATCAGCCAAAACGTCGTGTTTTCAGCCAATACGTTGTTTTCACCAGCAATAACGTCGTGTTTTTGGCAAAAAAGTCATCCCATCAGCAAAAAACCTCATTGTTAGGGTTAAAATGACCTTTTTTCAGCAAAAATGCTTTTTTCTCAGCAAAACACTCTTTTTCTCACCACAAATGTGCTGTTCGCGCCCAAAATGTGCTTTTAGCAGTGAAAACGTCGTGTTATCGGCAAAAGAAAATTCTCAGCCAAAAAAAAATGTTCAGCCAAAAACACCTTTTTTCACCAAAAATCTCATTTTCTCACCAAAAACTTCATTTTATCAGCCAAAACGTCGTGTTTTCAGCCAATACGTTGTTTTCACCAGCAATAACGTCGTGTTTTTGGCAAAAAAGTCATCCCATCAGCAAAAAACCTCATTGTTAGGGTTAAAATGACCTTTTTTCAGCAAAAATGCTTTTTTCTCAGCAAAACACTCTTTTTCTCACCACAAATGTGCTGTTCGCGCCCAAAATGTGCTTTTAGCAGTGAAAACGTCGTGTTATCGGCAAAAGAAAATTCTCAGCCAAAAAAAAATGTTCAGCAAAAAACACCTTTTTTCACCAAAAATCTCATTTTCTCACCAAAAACTTCATTTTATCAGCCAAAACGTCGTGTTTTCAGCCAATACGTTGTTTTCACCAGCAATAACGTCGTGTTTTTGGCAAAAAAGTCATCCCATCAGCAAAAAACCTCATTGTTAGGGTTAAAATGACCTTTTTTCAGCAAAAATGCTTTTTTCTCAGCAAAACACTCTTTTTCTCACCACAAATGTGCTGTTCGCGCCCAAAATGTGCTTTTAGCAGTGAAAACGTCGTGTTATCGGCAAAAGAAAATTCTCAGCCAAAAAAAAATGTTCAGCAAAAAACACCTTTTTTCACCAAAAATCTCATTTTCTCACCAAAAACTTCATTTTATCAGCCAAAACGTCGTGTTTTCAGCCAATACGTTGTTTTCACCAGCAATAACGTCGTGTTTTTGGCAAAAAAGTCATCCCATCAGCAAAAAACCTCATTGTTAGGGTTAAAATGACCTTTTTTCAGCAAAAATGCTTTTTTCTCAGCAAAACACTCTTTTTCTCACCACAAATGTGCTGTTCGCGCCCAAAATGTGCTTTTAGCAGTGAAAACGTCGTGTTATCGGCAAAAGAAAATTCTCAGCCAAAAAAAAATGTTCAGCCAAAAACACCTTTTTTCACCAAAAATCTCATTTTCTCACCAAAAACTTCATTTTATCAGCCAAAACGTCGTGTTTTCAGCCAATACGTTGTTTTCACCAGCAATAACGTCGTGTTTTTGGCAAAAAAGTCATCCCATCAGCAAAAAACCTCATTGTTAGGGTTAAAATGACCTTTTTTCAGCAAAAATGCTTTTTTCTCAGCAAAACACTCTTTTTCTCACCACAAATGTGCTGTTCGCGCCCAAAATGTGCTTTTAGCAGTGAAAACGTCGTGTTATCGGCAAAAGAAAATTCTCAGCCAAAAAAAAATGTTCAGCAAAAAACACCTTTTTTCACCAAAAATCTCATTTTCTCACCAAAAACTTCATTTTATCAGCCAAAACGTCGTGTTTTCAGCCAATACGTTGTTTTCACCAGCAATAACGTCGTGTTTTTGGCAAAAAAGTCATCCCATCAGCAAAAAACCTCATTGTTAGGGTTAAAATGACCTTTTTTCAGCAAAAATGCTTTTTTCTCAGCAAAACACTCTTTTTCTCACCACAACAACCTCGTCCCCAGGGCCTTCTCACGCGAAGACGCGATGAAGAGAAGACCCTGGCATTGGCTGGTCAAATAAAGATTTTGATTGGCTAACTTTTCTTCCGGTTATTTCAGCGGTATTTGCGTGACACCCAGGATTTCTGGGTGTCACGTGACCAGCCAACGCCAGGGTCTTCTCTTCTTCGCGTCTTCGCGTGAGAAGGCCCTGGGGACGAGGTTGTCACCACAAATGTGCTGTTCGCGCCCAAAATGTGCTTTTAGCAGTGAAAACGTCGTGTTATCGGCAAAAGAAAATTCTCAGCCAAAAAAAAATGTTCAGCAAAAAACACCTTTTTTCACCAAAAATCTCATTTTCTCACCAAAAACTTCATTTTATCAGCCAAAACGTCGTGTTTTCAGCCAATACGTTGTTTTCACCAGCAATAACGTCGTGTTTTTGGCAAGAAAGTCATCCCATCAGCAAAAAACCTCATTGTTAGGGTTAAAATGACCTTTTTTCAGCAAAAATGCTTTTTTCTCAGCAAAACACTCTTTTTCTCACCACAAATGTGCTGTTCGCGCCCAAAATGTGCTTTTAGCAGTGAAAACGTCGTGTTATCGGCAAAAGAAAATTCTCAGCCAAAAAAAAATGTTCAGCAAAAAACACCTTTTTTCACCAAAAATCTCATTTTCTCACCAAAAACTTCATTTTATCAGCCAAAACGTCGTGTTTTCAGCCAATACGTTGTTTTCACCAGCAATAACGTCGTGTTTTTGGCAAGAAAGTCATCCCATCAGCAAAAAACCTCATTGTTAGGGTTAAAATGACCTTTTTTCAGCAAAAATGCTTTTTTCTCAGCAAAACACTCTTTTTCTCACCACAAATGTGCTGTTCGCGCCCAAAATGTGCTTTTAGCAGTGAAAACGTCGTGTTATCGGCAAAAGAAAATTCTCAGCCAAAAAAAAATGTTCAGCAAAAAACACCTTTTTTCACCAAAAATCTCATTTTCTCACCAAAAACTTCATTTTATCAGCCAAAACGTCGTGTTTTCAGCCAATACGTTGTTTTCACCAGCAATAACGTCGTGTTTTTGGCAAGAAAGTCATCCCATCAGCAAAAAACCTCATTGTTAGGGTTAAAATGACCTTTTTTCAGCAAAAATGCTTTTTTCTCAGCAAAACACTCTTTTTCTCACCACAAATGTGCTGTTCGCGCCCAAAATGTGCTTTTAGCAGTGAAAACGTCGTGTTATCGGCAAAAGAAAATTCTCAGCCAAAAAAAAATGTTCAGCAAAAAACACCTTTTTTCACCAAAAATCTCATTTTCTCACCAAAAACTTCATTTTATCAGCCAAAACGTCGTGTTTTCAGCCAATACGTTGTTTTCACCAGCAATAACGTCGTGTTTTTGGCAAAAAAGTCATCCCATCAGCAAAAAACCTCATTGTTAGGGTTAAAATGACCTTTTTTCAGCAAAAATGCTTTTTTCTCAGCAAAACACTCTTTTTCTCACCACAAATGTGCTGTTCGCGCCCAAAATGTGCTTTGAGCAGTGAAAACGTCGTGTTATCGGCAAAAGAAAATTCTCAGCCAAAAAAAAATGTTCAGCAAAAAACACCTTTTTTCACCAAAAATCTCATTTTCTCACCAAAAACTTCATTTTATCAGCCAAAACGTCGTGTTTTCAGCCAATACGTTGTTTTCACCAGCAATAACGTCGTGTTTTTGGCAAAAAAGTCATCCCATCAGCAAAAAACCTCATTGTTAGGGTTAAAATGACCTTTTTTCAGCAAAAATGCTTTTTTCTCAGCAAAACACTCTTTTTCTCACCACAAATGTGCTGTTCGCGCCCAAAATGTGCTTTTAGCAGTGAAAACGTCGTGTTATCGGCAAAAGAAAATTCTCAGCCAAAAAAAAATGTTCAGCAAAAAACACCTTTTTTCACCAAAAATCTCATTTTCTCACCAAAAACTTCATTTTATCAGCCAAAACGTCGTGTTTTCAGCCAATACGTTGTTTTCACCAGCAATAACGTCTTGTTTTTGGCAAAAAAGTCATCCCATCAGCAAAAAACCTCATTGTTAGGGTTAAAATGACCTTTTTTCAGCAAAAATGCTTTTTTCTCAGCAAAACACTCTTTTTCTCACCACAAATGTGCTGTTCGCGCCCAAAATGTGCTTTTAGCAGTGAAAACGTCGTGTTATCGGCAAAAGAAAATTCTCAGCCAAAAAAAAATGTTCAGCAAAAAACACCTTTTTTCACCAAAAATCTCATTTTCTCACCAAAAACTTCATTTTATCAGCCAAAACGTCGTGTTTTCAGCCAATACGTTGTTTTCACCAGCAATAACGTCGTGTTTTTGGCAAAAAAGTCATCCCATCAGCAAAAAACCTCATTGTTAGGGTTAAAATGACCTTTTTTCAGCAAAAATGCTTTTTTCTCAGCAAAACACTCTTTTTCTCACCACAAATGTGCTGTTCGCGCCCAAAATGTGCTTTTAGCAGTGAAAACGTCGTGTTATCGGCAAAAGAAAATTCTCAGCCAAAAAAAAATGTTCAGCAAAAAACACCTTTTTTCACCAAAAATCTCATTTTCTCACCAAAAACTTCATTTTATCAGCCAAAACGTCGTGTTTTCAGCCAATACGTTGTTTTCACCAGCAATAACGTCGTGTTTTTGGCAAGAAAGTCATCCCATCAGCAAAAAACCTCATTGTTAGGGTTAAAATGACCTTTTTTCAGCAAAAATGCTTTTTTCTCAGCAAAACACTCTTTTTCTCACCACAAATGTGCTGTTCGCGCCCAAAATGTGCTTTTAGCAGTGAAAACGTCGTGTTATCGGCAAAAGAAAATTCTCAGCCAAAAAAAAATGTTCAGCAAAAAACACCTTTTTTCACCAAAAATCTCATTTTCTCACCAAAAACTTCATTTTATCAGCCAAAACGTCGTGTTTTCAGCCAATACGTTGTTTTCACCAGCAATAACGTCGTGTTTTTGGCAAGAAAGTCATCCCATCAGCAAAAAACCTCATTGTTAGGGTTAAAATGACCTTTTTTCAGCAAAAATGCTTTTTTCTCAGCAAAACACTCTTTTTCTCACCACAAATGTGCTGTTCGCGCCCAAAATGTGCTTTTAGCAGTGAAAACGTCGTGTTATCGGCAAAAGAAAATTCTCAGCCAAAAAAAAATGTTCAGCAAAAAACACCTTTTTTCACCAAAAATCTCATTTTCTCACCAAAAACTTCATTTTATCAGCCAAAACGTCGTGTTTTCAGCCAATACGTTGTTTTCACCAGCAATAACGTCGTGTTTTTGGCAAGAAAGTCATCCCATCAGCAAAAAACCTCATTGTTAGGGTTAAAATGACCTTTTTTCAGCAAAAATGCTTTTTTCTCAGCAAAACACTCTTTTTCTCACCACAAATGTGCTGTTCGCGCCCAAAATGTGCTTTTAGCAGTGAAAACGTCGTGTTATCGGCAAAAGAAAATTCTCAGCCAAAAAAAAATGTTCAGCAAAAAACACCTTTTTTCACCAAAAATCTCATTTTCTCACCAAAAACTTCATTTTATCAGCCAAAACGTCGTGTTTTCAGCCAATACGTTGTTTTCACCAGCAATAACGTCGTGTTTTTGGCAAAAAAGTCATCCCATCAGCAAAAAACCTCATTGTTAGGGTTAAAATGACCTTTTTTCAGCAAAAATGCTTTTTTCTCAGCAAAACACTCTTTTTCTCACCACAAATGTGCTGTTCGCGCCCAAAATGTGCTTTGAGCAGTGAAAACGTCGTGTTATCGGCAAAAGAAAATTCTCAGCCAAAAAAAAATGTTCAGCAAAAAACACCTTTTTTCACCAAAAATCTCATTTTCTCACCAAAAACTTCATTTTATCAGCCAAAACGTCGTGTTTTCAGCCAATACGTTGTTTTCACCAGCAATAACGTCGTGTTTTTGGCAAAAAAGTCATCCCATCAGCAAAAAACCTCATTGTTAGGGTTAAAATGACCTTTTTTCAGCAAAAATGCTTTTTTCTCAGCAAAACACTCTTTTTCTCACCACAAATGTGCTGTTCGCGCCCAAAATGTGCTTTTAGCAGTGAAAACGTCGTGTTATCGGCAAAAGAAAATTCTCAGCCAAAAAAAAATGTTCAGCAAAAAACACCTTTTTTCACCAAAAATCTCATTTTCTCACCAAAAACTTCATTTTATCAGCCAAAACGTCGTGTTTTCAGCCAATACGTTGTTTTCACCAGCAATAACGTCGTGTTTTTGGCAAAAAAGTCATCCCATCAGCAAAAAACCTCATTGTTAGGGTTAAAATGACCTTTTTTCAGCAAAAATGCTTTTTTCTCAGCAAAACACTCTTTTTCTCACCACAAATGTGCTGTTCGCGCCCAAAATGTGCTTTTAGCAGTGAAAACGTCGTGTTATCGGCAAAAGAAAATTCTCAGCCAAAAAAAAATGTTCAGCAAAAAACACCTTTTTTCACCAAAAATCTCATTTTCTCACCAAAAACTTCATTTTATCAGCCAAAACGTCGTGTTTTCAGCCAATACGTTGTTTTCACCAGCAATAACGTCTTGTTTTTGGCAAAAAAGTCATCCCATCAGCAAAAAACCTCATTGTTAGGGTTAAAATGACCTTTTTTCAGCAAAAATGCTTTTTTCTCAGCAAAACACTCTTTTTCTCACCACAAATGTGCTGTTCGCGCCCAAAATGTGCTTTTAGCAGTGAAAACGTCGTGTTATCGGCAAAAGAAAATTCTCAGCCAAAAAAAAATGTTCAGCAAAAAACACCTTTTTTCACCAAAAATCTCATTTTCTCACCAAAAACTTCATTTTATCAGCCAAAACGTCGTGTTTTCAGCCAATACGTTGTTTTCACCAGCAATAACGTCGTGTTTTTGGCAAAAAAGTCATCCCATCAGCAAAAAACCTCATTGTTAGGGTTAAAATGACCTTTTTTCAGCAAAAATGCTTTTTTCTCAGCAAAACACTCTTTTTCTCACCACAAATGTGCTGTTCGCGCCCAAAATGTGCTTTTAGCAGTGAAAACGTCGTGTTATCGGCAAAAGAATATTCTCAGCCAAAAAAAAATGTTCAGCAAAAAACACCTTTTTTCACCAAAAATCTCATTTTCTCACCAAAAACTTCATTTTATCAGCCAAAACGTCGTGTTTTCAGCCAATACGTTGTTTTCACCAGCAATAACGTCGTGTTTTTGGCAAAAAAGTCATCCCATCAGCAAAAAACCTCATTGTTAGGGTTAAAATGACCTTTTTTCAGCAAAAATGCTTTTTTCTCAGCAAAACACTCTTTTTCTCACCACAAATGTGCTGTTCGCGCCCAAAATGTGCTTTTAGCAGTGAAAACGTCGTGTTATCGGCAAAAGAAAATTCTCAGCCAAAAAAAAATGTTCAGCAAAAAACACCTTTTTTCACCAAAAATCTCATTTTCTCACCAAAAACTTCATTTTATCAGCCAAAACGTCGTGTTTTCAGCCAATACGTTGTTTTCACCAGCAATAACGTCGTGTTTTTGGCAAAAAAGTCATCCCATCAGCAAAAAACCTCATTGTTAGGGTTAAAATGACCTTTTTTCAGCAAAAATGCTTTTTTCTCAGCAAAACACTCTTTTTCTCACCACAAATGTGCTGTTCGCGCCCAAAATGTGCTTTTAGCAGTGAAAACGTCGTGTTATCGGCAAAAGAAAATTCTCAGCCAAAAAAAAATGTTCAGCAAAAAACACCTTTTTTCACCAAAAATCTCATTTTCTCACCAAAAACTTCATTTTATCAGCCAAAACGTCGTGTTTTCAGCCAATACGTTGTTTTCACCAGCAATAACGTCGTGTTTTTGGCAAAAAAGTCATCCCATCAGCAAAAAACCTCATTGTTAGGGTTAAAATGACCTTTTTTCAGCAAAAATGCTTTTTTCTCAGCAAAACACTCTTTTTCTCACCACAAATGTGCTGTTCGCGCCCAAAATGTGCTTTTAGCAGTGAAAACGTCGTGTTATCGGCAAAAGAAAATTCTCAGCCAAAAAAAAATGTTCAGCAAAAAACACCTTTTTTCACCAAAAATCTCATTTTCTCACCAAAAACTTCATTTTATCAGCCAAAACGTCGTGTTTTCAGCCAATACGTTGTTTTCACCAGCAATAACGTCGTGTTTTTGGCAAAAAAGTCATCCCATCAGCAAAAAACCTCATTGTTAGGGTTAAAATGACCTTTTTTCAGCAAAAATGCTTTTTTCTCAGCAAAACACTCTTTTTCTCACCACAAATGTGCTGTTCGCGCCCAAAATGTGCTTTTAGCAGTGAAAACGTCGTGTTATCGGCAAAAGAAAATTCTCAGCCAAAAAAAAATGTTCAGCAAAAAACACCTTTTTTCACCAAAAATCTCATTTTCTCACCAAAAACTTCATTTTATCAGCCAAAACGTCGTGTTTTCAGCCAATACGTTGTTTTCACCAGCAATAACGTCGTGTTTTTGGCAAAAAAGTCATCCCATCAGCAAAAAACCTCATTGTTAGGGTTAAAATGACCTTTTTTCAGCAAAAATGCTTTTTTCTCAGCAAAACACTCTTTTTCTCACCACAAATGTGCTGTTCGCGCCCAAAATGTGCTTTTAGCAGTGAAAACGTCGTGTTATCGGCAAAAGAAAATTCTCAGCCAAAAAAAAATGTTCAGCAAAAAACACCTTTTTTCACCAAAAATCTCATTTTCTCACCAAAAACTTCATTTTATCAGCCAAAACGTCGTGTTTTCAGCCAATACGTTGTTTTCACCAGCAATAACGTCGTGTTTTTGGCAAAAAAGTCATCCCATCAGCAAAAAACCTCATTGTTAGGGTTAAAATGACCTTTTTTCAGCAAAAATGCTTTTTTCTCAGCAAAACACTCTTTTTCTCACCACAAATGTGCTGTTCGCGCCCAAAATGTGCTTTTAGCAGTGAAAACGTCGTGTTATCGGCAAAAGAAAATTCTCAGCCAAAAAAAAATGTTCAGCAAAAAACACCTTTTTTCACCAAAAATCTCATTTTCTCACCAAAAACTTCATTTTATCAGCCAAAACGTCGTGTTTTCAGCCAATACGTTGTTTTCACCAGCAATAACGTCGTGTTTTTGGCAAAAAAGTCATCCCATCAGCAAAAAACCTCATTGTTAGGGTTAAAATGACCTTTTTTCAGCAAAAATGCTTTTTTCTCAGCAAAACACTCTTTTTCTCACCACAAATGTGCTGTTCGCGCCCAAAATGTGCTTTTAGCAGTGAAAACGTCGTGTTATCGGCAAAAGAAAATTCTCAGCCAAAAAAAAATGTTCAGCAAAAAACACCTTTTTTCACCAAAAATCTCATTTTCTCACCAAAAACTTCATTTTATCAGCCAAAACGTCGTGTTTTCAGCCAATACGTTGTTTTCACCAGCAATAACGTCGTGTTTTTGGCAAAAAAGTCATCCCATCAGCAAAAAACCTCATTGTTAGGGTTAAAATGACCTTTTTTCAGCAAAAATGCTTTTTTCTCAGCAAAACACTCTTTTTCTCACCACAAATGTGCTGTTCGCGCCCAAAATGTGCTTTTAGCAGTGAAAACGTCGTGTTATCGGCAAAAGAAAATTCTCAGCCAAAAAAAAATGTTCAGCAAAAAACACCTTTTTTCACCAAAAATCTCATTTTCTCACCAAAAACTTCATTTTATCAGCCAAAACGTCGTGTTTTCAGCCAATACGTTGTTTTCACCAGCAATAACGTCGTGTTTTTGGCAAAAAAGTCATCCCATCAGCAAAAAACCTCATTGTTAGGGTTAAAATGACCTTTTTTCAGCAAAAATGCTTTTTTCTCAGCAAAACACTCTTTTTCTCACCACAAATGTGCTGTTCGCGCCCAAAATGTGCTTTTAGCAGTGAAAAAGTGAAAACGTCGTGTTATCGGCAAAAGAAAATTCTCAGCCAAAAAAAAATGTTCAGCAAAAAACACCTTTTTTCACCAAAAATCTCATTTTCTCACCAAAAAACTTCATTTTATCAGCCAAAACGTCGTGTTTTCAGCCAATACGTTGTTTTCACCAGCAATAACGTCGTGTTTTGGCAAAAAGTCATCCCATCAGCAAAAAACCTCATTGTTAGGGTTAAAATGACCTTTTTTCAGCAAAAATGCTTTTTTCTCAGCAAAACACTCTTTTTCTCACCACAAATGTGCTGTTCGCGCCCAAAATGTGCTTTTAGCAGTGAAAACGTCGTGTTATCGGCAAAAGAAAATTCTCAGCCAAAAAAAATGTTCAGCAAAAAACACCTTTTTTCACCAAAAATCTCATTTTCTCACCAAAAACTTCATTTTATCAGCCAAAACGTCGTGTTTTCAGCCAATACGTTGTTTTCACCAGCAATAACGTCGTGTTTTTGGCAAAAAAAGTCATCCCATCAGCAAAAACCTCATTGTTAGGGTTAAAATGACCTTTTTTCAGCAAAAATGCTTTTTTCTCAGCAAAACACTCTTTTTCTCACCACAAATGTGCTGTTCGCGCCCAAAATGTGCTTTTAGCAGTGAAAACGTCGTGTTATCGGCAAAAGAAAATTCTCAGCCAAAAAAAAATGTTCAGCAAAAAACACCTTTTTTCACCAAAAATCTCATTTTCTCACCAAAAACTTCATTTTATCAGCCAAAACGTCGTGTTTTCAGCCAATACGTTGTTTTCACCAGCAATAACGTCGTGTTTTTGGCAAAAAGTCATCCCATCAGCAAAAAACCTCATTGTTAGGGTTTAAAATGACCTTTTTTCAGCAAAAATGCTTTTTTCTCAGCAAAACACTCTTTTTCTCACCACAAATGTGCTGTTCGCGCCCAAAATGTGCTTTTAGCAGTGAAAACGTCGTGTTATCGGCAAAAGAAAATTCTCAGCCAAAAAAAAATGTTCAGCAAAAAACACCTTTTTTCACCAAAAATCTCATTTTCTCACCAAAAACTTCATTTTATCAGCCAAAACGTCGTGTTTTCAGCCAATACGTTGTTTTCACCAGCAATAACGTCGTGTTTTTGGCAAAAAAGTCATCCCATCAGCAAAAAACCTCATTGTTAGGGTTAAAATGACCTTTTTTCAGCAAAAATGCTTTTTTCTCAGCAAAACACTCTTTTTCTCACCACAAATGTGCTGTTCGCGCCCAAAATGTGCTTTTAGCAGTGAAAACGTCGTGTTATCGGCAAAAGAAAATTCTCAGCCAAAAAAAAAATGTTCAGCAAAAAACACCTTTTTTCACCAAAAATCTCATTTTCTCACCAAAAACTTCATTTTATCAGCCAAAACGTCGTGTTTTCAGCCAATACGTTGTTTTCACCAGCAATAACGTCGTGTTTTTGGCAAAAAGTCATCCCATCAGCAAAAAACCTCATTGTTAGGGTTAAAATGACCTTTTTTCAGCAAAAATGCTTTTTTCTCAGCAAAACACTCTTTTTCTCACCACAAATGTGCTGTTCGCGCCCAAAATGTGCTTTTAGCAGTGAAAACGTCGTGTTATCGGCAAAAGAAAATTCTCAGCCAAAAAAAAATGTTCAGCAAAAAACACCTTTTTTCACCAAAAATCTCATTTTCTCACCAAAAACTTCATTTTATCAGCCAAAACGTCGTGTTTTCAGCCAATACGTTGTTTTCACCAGCAATAACGTCGTGTTTTTGGCAAAAAAGTCATCCCATCAGCAAAAAACCTCATTGTTAGGGTTAAAATGACCTTTTTTCAGCAAAAATGCTTTTTTCTCAGCAAAACACTCTTTTTCTCACCACAAATGTGCTGTTCGCGCCCAAAATGTGCTTTTAGCAGTGAAAACGTCGTGTTATCGGCAAAAGAAAATTCTCAGCCAAAAAAAATGTTCAGCAAAAACACCTTTTTTCACCAAAAATCTCATTTTCTCACCAAAAACTTCATTTTATCAGCCAAAACGTCGTGTTTTCAGCCAATACGTTGTTTTCACCAGCAATAACGTCGTGTTTTTGGCAAAAAAGTCATCCCATCAGCAAAAAACCTCATTGTTAGGGTTAAAATGACCTTTTTTCAGCAAAAATGCTTTTTTCTCAGCAAAACACTCTTTTTCTCACCACAAATGTGCTGTTCGCGCCCAAAATGTGCTTTTAGCAGTGAAAACGTCGTGTTATCGGCAAAAGAAAATTCTCAGCCAAAAAAAATGTTCAGCAAAAAACACCTTTTTTCACCAAAAATCTCATTTTCTCACCAAAAACTTCATTTTATCAGCCAAAACGTCGTGTTTTCAGCCAATACGTTGTTTTCACCAGCAATAACGTCGTGTTTTTGGCAAAAAAGTCATCCCATCAGCAAAAAACCTCATTGTTAGGGTTAAAATGACCTTTTTTCAGCAAAAATGCTTTTTTCTCAGCAAAACACTCTTTTTCTCACCACAAATGTGCTGTTCGCGCCCAAAATGTGCTTTTAGCAGTGAAAACGTCGTGTTATCGGCAAAAGAAAATTCTCAGCCAAAAAAAAATGTTCAGCAAAAAACACCTTTTTTCACCAAAAATCTCATTTTCTCACCAAAAACTTCATTTTATCAGCCAAAACGTCGTGTTTTCAGCCAATACGTTGTTTTCACCAGCAATAACGTCGTGTTTTTGGCAAAAAAGTCATCCCATCAGCAAAAAACCTCATTGTTAGGGTTAAAATGACCTTTTTTCAGCAAAAATGCTTTTTTCTCAGCAAAACACTCTTTTTCTCACCACAAATGTGCTGTTCGCGCCCAAAATGTGCTTTTAGCAGTGAAAACGTCGTGTTATCGGCAAAAGAAAATTCTCAGCCAAAAAAAAATGTTCAGCAAAAAACACCTTTTTCACCAAAAATCTCATTTTCTCACCAAAAACTTCATTTTATCAGCCAAAACGTCGTGTTTTCAGCCAATACGTTGTTTTCACCAGCAATAACGTCGTGTTTTTGGCAAAAAAGTCATCCCATCAGCAAAAAACCTCATTGTTAGGGTTAAAATGACCTTTTTTCAGCAAAAATGCTTTTTTCTCAGCAAAACACTCTTTTTCTCACCACAAATGTGCTGTTCGCGCCCAAAATGTGCTTTTAGCAGTGAAAACGTCGTGTTATCGGCAAAAGAAAATTCTCAGCCAAAAAAAAATGTTCAGCAAAAAACACCTTTTTTCACCAAAAATCTCATTTTCTCACCAAAAACTTCATTTTATCAGCCAAAACGTCGTGTTTCAGCCAATACGTTGTTTTCACCAGCAATAACGTCGTGTTTTTGGCAAAAAAGTCATCCCATCAGCAAAAAACCTCATTGTTAGGGTTAAAATGACCTTTTTTCAGCAAAAATGCTTTTTTCTCAGCAAAACACTCTTTTTCTCACCACAAATGTGCTGTTCGCGCCCAAAATGTGCTTTTAGCAGTGAAAACGTCGTGTTATCGGCAAAAGAAAATTCTCAGCCAAAAAAAAATGTTCAGCAAAAAACACCTTTTTTCACCAAAAATCTCATTTTCTCACCAAAAACTTCATTTTATCAGCCAAAACGTCGTGTTTTCAGCCAATACGTTGTTTTCACCAGCAATAACGTCGTGTTTTTGGCAAAAAAGTCATCCCATCAGCAAAAAACCTCATTGTTAGGGTTAAAATGACCTTTTTTCAGCAAAAATGCTTTTTTCTCAGCAAAACACTCTTTTTCTCACCACAAATGTGCTGTTCGCGCCCAAAATGTGCTTTTAGCAGTGAAAACGTCGTGTTATCGGCAAAAGAAAATTCTCAGCCAAAAAAAAATGTTCAGCAAAAAACACCTTTTTTCACCAAAAATCTCATTTTCTCACCAAAAACTTCATTTTATCAGCCAAAACGTCGTGTTTTCAGCCAATACGTTGTTTTCACCAGCAATAACGTCGTGTTTTTGGCAAAAAGTCATCCCATCAGCAAAAAACCTCATTGTTAGGGTTAAAATGACCTTTTTTCAGCAAAAATGCTTTTTTCTCAGCAAAACACTCTTTTTCTCACCACAAATGTGCTGTTCGCGCCCAAAATGTGCTTTTAGCAGTGAAAACGTCGTGTTATCGGCAAAAGAAAATTCTCAGCCAAAAAAAAATGTTCAGCAAAAAACACCTTTTTTCACCAAAAATCTCATTTTCTCACCAAAAACTTCATTTTATCAGCCAAAACGTCGTGTTTTCAGCCAATACGTTGTTTTCACCAGCAATAACGTCGTGTTTTTGGCAAAAAAGTCATCCCATCAGCAAAAAACCTCATTGTTAGGGTTAAAATGACCTTTTTTCAGCAAAAATGCTTTTTTCTCAGCAAAACACTCTTTTTCTCACCACAAATGTGCTGTTCGCGCCCAAAATGTGCTTTTAGCAGTGAAAACGTCGTGTTATCGGCAAAAGAAAATTCTCAGCCAAAAAAAAATGTTCAGCAAAAAACACCTTTTTTCACCAAAAATCTCATTTTCTCACCAAAAACTTCATTTTATCAGCCAAAACGTCGTGTTTTCAGCCAATACGTTGTTTTCACCAGCAATAACGTCGTGTTTTTGGCAAAAAAGTCATCCCATCAGCAAAAAACCTCATTGTTAGGGTTAAAATGACCTTTTTTCAGCAAAAATGCTTTTTTCTCAGCAAAACACTCTTTTTCTCACCACAAATGTGCTGTTCGCGCCCAAAATGTGCTTTTAGCAGTGAAAACGTCGTGTTATCGGCAAAAGAAAATTCTCAGCCAAAAAAAAATGTTCAGCAAAAAACACCTTTTTTCACCAAAAATCTCATTTTCTCACCAAAAACTTCATTTTATCAGCCAAAACGTCGTGTTTTCAGCCAATACGTTGTTTTCACCAGCAATAACGTCGTGTTTTTGGCAAAAAAGTCATCCCATCAGCAAAAAACCTCATTGTTAGGGTTAAAATGACCTTTTTTCAGCAAAAATGCTTTTTTCTCAGCAAAACACTCTTTTTCTCACCACAAATGTGCTGTTCGCGCCCAAAATGTGCTTTTAGCAGTGAAAACGTCGTGTTATCGGCAAAAGAAAATTCTCAGCCAAAAAAAAATGTTCAGCAAAAAACACCTTTTTTCACCAAAAATCTCATTTTCTCACCAAAAACTTCATTTTATCAGCCAAAACGTCGTGTTTTCAGCCAATACGTTGTTTTCACCAGCAATAACGTCGTGTTTTTGGCAAAAAAGTCATCCCATCAGCAAAAAACCTCATTGTTAGGGTTAAAATGACCTTTTTTCAGCAAAAATGCTTTTTTCTCAGCAAAACACTCTTTTTCTCACCACAAATGTGCTGTTCGCGCCCAAAATGTGCTTTTAGCAGTGAAAACGTCGTGTTATCGGCAAAAGAAAATTCTCAGCCAAAAAAAAATGTTCAGCAAAAAACACCTTTTTTCACCAAAAATCTCATTTTCTCACCAAAAACTTCATTTTATCAGCCAAAACGTCGTGTTTTCAGCCAATACGTTGTTTTCACCAGCAATAACGTCGTGTTTTTGGCAAAAAAGTCATCCCATCAGCAAAAAACCTCATTGTTAGGGTTAAAATGACCTTTTTTCAGCAAAAATGCTTTTTTCTCAGCAAAACACTCTTTTTCTCACCACAAATGTGCTGTTCGCGCCCAAAATGTGCTTTTAGCAGTGAAAACGTCGTGTTATCGGCAAAAGAAAATTCTCAGCCAAAAAAAAATGTTCAGCAAAAAACACCTTTTTTCACCAAAAATCTCATTTTCTCACCAAAAACTTCATTTTATCAGCCAAAACGTCGTGTTTTCAGCCAATACGTTGTTTTCACCAGCAATAACGTCGTGTTTTTGGCAAAAAAGTCATCCCATCAGCAAAAAACCTCATTGTTAGGGTTAAAATGACCTTTTTTCAGCAAAAATGCTTTTTTCTCAGCAAAACACTCTTTTTCTCACCACAAATGTGCTGTTCGCGCCCAAAATGTGCTTTTAGCAGTGAAAACGTCGTGTTATCGGCAAAAGAAAATTCTCAGCCAAAAAAAAATGTTCAGCAAAAAACACCTTTTTTCACCAAAAATCTCATTTTCTCACCAAAAACTTCATTTTATCAGCCAAAACGTCGTGTTTTCAGCCAATACGTTGTTTTCACCAGCAATAACGTCGTGTTTTTGGCAAAAAAGTCATCCCATCAGCAAAAAACCTCATTGTTAGGGTTAAAATGACCTTTTTTCAGCAAAAATGCTTTTTTCTCAGCAAAACACTCTTTTTCTCACCACAAATGTGCTGTTCGCGCCCAAAATGTGCTTTTAGCAGTGAAAACGTCGTGTTATCGGCAAAAGAAAATTCTCAGCCAAAAAAAAATGTTCAGCAAAAAACACCTTTTTTCACCAAAAATCTCATTTTCTCACCAAAAACTTCATTTTATCAGCCAAAACGTCGTGTTTTCAGCCAATACGTTGTTTTCACCAGCAATAACGTCGTGTTTTTGGCAAAAAAGTCATCCCATCAGCAAAAAACCTCATTGTTAGGGTTAAAATGACCTTTTTTCAGCAAAAATGCTTTTTTCTCAGCAAAACACTCTTTTTCTCACCACAAATGTGCTGTTCGCGCCCAAAATGTGCTTTTAGCAGTGAAAACGTCGTGTTATCGGCAAAAGAAAATTCTCAGCCAAAAAAAAATGTTCAGCAAAAAACACCTTTTTTCACCAAAAATCTCATTTTCTCACCAAAAACTTCATTTTATCAGCCAAAACGTCGTGTTTTCAGCCAATACGTTGTTTTCACCAGCAATAACGTCGTGTTTTTGGCAAAAAAGTCATCCCATCAGCAAAAAACCTCATTGTTAGGGTTAAAATGACCTTTTTTCAGCAAAAATGCTTTTTTCTCAGCAAAACACTCTTTTTCTCACCACAAATGTGCTGTTCGCGCCCAAAATGTGCTTTTAGCAGTGAAAACGTCGTGTTATCGGCAAAAGAAAATTCTCAGCCAAAAAAAAATGTTCAGCAAAAAACACCTTTTTTCACCAAAAATCTCATTTTCTCACCAAAAACTTCATTTTATCAGCCAAAACGTCGTGTTTTCAGCCAATACGTTGTTTTCACCAGCAATAACGTCGTGTTTTTGGCAAAAAAGTCATCCCATCAGCAAAAAACCTCATTGTTAGGGTTAAAATGACCTTTTTTCAGCAAAAATGCTTTTTTCTCAGCAAAACACTCTTTTTCTCACCACAAATGTGCTGTTCGCGCCCAAAATGTGCTTTTAGCAGTGAAAACGTCGTGTTATCGGCAAAAGAAAATTCTCAGCCAAAAAAAAATGTTCAGCAAAAAACACCTTTTTTCACCAAAAATCTCATTTTCTCACCAAAAACTTCATTTTATCAGCCAAAACGTCGTGTTTTCAGCCAATACGTTGTTTTCACCAGCAATAACGTCGTGTTTTTGGCAAAAAAGTCATCCCATCAGCAAAAAACCTCATTGTTAGGGTTAAAATGACCTTTTTTCAGCAAAAATGCTTTTTTCTCAGCAAAACACTCTTTTTCTCACCACAAATGTGCTGTTCGCGCCCAAAATGTGCTTTTAGCAGTGAAAACGTCGTGTTATCGGCAAAAGAAAATTCTCAGCCAAAAAAAAATGTTCAGCAAAAAACACCTTTTTTCACCAAAAATCTCATTTTCTCACCAAAAACTTCATTTTATCAGCCAAAACGTCGTGTTTTCAGCCAATACGTTGTTTTCACCAGCAATAACGTCGTGTTTTTGGCAAAAAAGTCATCCCATCAGCAAAAAACCTCATTGTTAGGGTTAAAATGACCTTTTTTCAGCAAAAATGCTTTTTTCTCAGCAAAACACTCTTTTTCTCACCACAAATGTGCTGTTCGCGCCCAAAATGTGCTTTTAGCAGTGAAAACGTCGTGTTATCGGCAAAAGAAAATTCTCAGCCAAAAAAAAATGTTCAGCAAAAAACACCTTTTTTCACCAAAAATCTCATTTTCTCACCAAAAACTTCATTTTATCAGCCAAAACGTCGTGTTTTCAGCCAATACGTTGTTTTCACCAGCAATAACGTCGTGTTTTTGGCAAAAAAGTCATCCCATCAGCAAAAAACCTCATTGTTAGGGTTAAAATGACCTTTTTTCAGCAAAAATGCTTTTTTCTCAGCAAAACACTCTTTTTCTCACCACAAATGTGCTGTTCGCGCCCAAAATGTGCTTTTAGCAGTGAAAACGTCGTGTTATCGGCAAAAGAAAATTCTCAGCCAAAAAAAAATGTTCAGCAAAAAACACCTTTTTTCACCAAAAATCTCATTTTCTCACCAAAAACTTCATTTTATCAGCCAAAACGTCGTGTTTTCAGCCAATACGTTGTTTTCACCAGCAATAACGTCGTGTTTTTGGCAAAAAAGTCATCCCATCAGCAAAAAACCTCATTGTTAGGGTTAAAATGACCTTTTTTCAGCAAAAATGCTTTTTTCTCAGCAAAACACTCTTTTTCTCACCACAAATGTGCTGTTCGCGCCCAAAATGTGCTTTTAGCAGTGAAAACGTCGTGTTATCGGCAAAAGAAAATTCTCAGCCAAAAAAAAATGTTCAGCAAAAAACACCTTTTTTCACCAAAAATCTCATTTTCTCACCAAAAACTTCATTTTATCAGCCAAAACGTCGTGTTTTCAGCCAATACGTTGTTTTCACCAGCAATAACGTCGTGTTTTTGGCAAAAAAGTCATCCCATCAGCAAAAAACCTCATTGTTAGGGTTAAAATGACCTTTTTTCAGCAAAAATGCTTTTTTCTCAGCAAAACACTCTTTTTCTCACCACAAATGTGCTGTTCGCGCCCAAAATGTGCTTTTAGCAGTGAAAACGTCGTGTTATCGGCAAAAGAAAATTCTCAGCCAAAAAAAAATGTTCAGCAAAAAACACCTTTTTTCACCAAAAATCTCATTTTCTCACCAAAAACTTCATTTTATCAGCCAAAACGTCGTGTTTTCAGCCAATACGTTGTTTTCACCAGCAATAACGTCGTGTTTTTGGCAAAAAAGTCATCCCATCAGCAAAAAACCTCATTGTTAGGGTTAAAATGACCTTTTTTCAGCAAAAATGCTTTTTTCTCAGCAAAACACTCTTTTTCTCACCACAAATGTGCTGTTCGCGCCCAAAATGTGCTTTTAGCAGTGAAAACGTCGTGTTATCGGCAAAAGAAAATTCTCAGCCAAAAAAAAATGTTCAGCAAAAAACACCTTTTTTCACCAAAAATCTCATTTTCTCACCAAAAACTTCATTTTATCAGCCAAAACGTCGTGTTTTCAGCCAATACGTTGTTTTCACCAGCAATAACGTCGTGTTTTTGGCAAAAAAGTCATCCCATCAGCAAAAAACCTCATTGTTAGGGTTAAAATGACCTTTTTTCAGCAAAAATGCTTTTTTCTCAGCAAAACACTCTTTTTCTCACCACAAATGTGCTGTTCGCGCCCAAAATGTGCTTTTAGCAGTGAAAACGTCGTGTTATCGGCAAAAGAAAATTCTCAGCCAAAAAAAAATGTTCAGCAAAAAACACCTTTTTTCACCAAAAATCTCATTTTCTCACCAAAAACTTCATTTTATCAGCCAAAACGTCGTGTTTTCAGCCAATACGTTGTTTTCACCAGCAATAACGTCGTGTTTTTGGCAAAAAAGTCATCCCATCAGCAAAAAACCTCATTGTTAGGGTTAAAATGACCTTTTTTCAGCAAAAATGCTTTTTTCTCAGCAAAACACTCTTTTTCTCACCACAAATGTGCTGTTCGCGCCCAAAATGTGCTTTTAGCAGTGAAAACGTCGTGTTATCGGCAAAAGAAAATTCTCAGCCAAAAAAAAATGTTCAGCAAAAAACACCTTTTTTCACCAAAAATCTCATTTTCTCACCAAAAACTTCATTTTATCAGCCAAAACGTCGTGTTTTCAGCCAATACGTTGTTTTCACCAGCAATAACGTCGTGTTTTTGGCAAAAAAGTCATCCCATCAGCAAAAAACCTCATTGTTAGGGTTAAAATGACCTTTTTTCAGCAAAAATGCTTTTTTCTCAGCAAAACACTCTTTTTCTCACCACAAATGTGCTGTTCGCGCCCAAAATGTGCTTTTAGCAGTGAAAACGTCGTGTTATCGGCAAAAGAAAATTCTCAGCCAAAAAAAAATGTTCAGCAAAAAACACCTTTTTTCACCAAAAATCTCATTTTCTCACCAAAAACTTCATTTTATCAGCCAAAACGTCGTGTTTTCAGCCAATACGTTGTTTTCACCAGCAATAACGTCGTGTTTTTGGCAAAAAAGTCATCCCATCAGCAAAAAACCTCATTGTTAGGGTTAAAATGACCTTTTTTCAGCAAAAATGCTTTTTTCTCAGCAAAACACTCTTTTTCTCACCACAAATGTGCTGTTCGCGCCCAAAATGTGCTTTTAGCAGTGAAAACGTCGTGTTATCGGCAAAAGAAAATTCTCAGCCAAAAAAAAATGTTCAGCAAAAAACACCTTTTTTCACCAAAAATCTCATTTTCTCACCAAAAACTTCATTTTATCAGCCAAAACGTCGTGTTTTCAGCCAATACGTTGTTTTCACCAGCAATAACGTCGTGTTTTTGGCAAAAAAGTCATCCCATCAGCAAAAAACCTCATTGTTAGGGTTAAAATGACCTTTTTTCAGCAAAAATGCTTTTTTCTCAGCAAAACACTCTTTTTCTCACCACAAATGTGCTGTTCGCGCCCAAAATGTGCTTTTAGCAGTGAAAACGTCGTGTTATCGGCAAAAGAAAATTCTCAGCCAAAAAAAAATGTTCAGCAAAAAACACCTTTTTTCACCAAAAATCTCATTTTCTCACCAAAAACTTCATTTTATCAGCCAAAACGTCGTGTTTTCAGCCAATACGTTGTTTTCACCAGCAATAACGTCGTGTTTTTGGCAAAAAAGTCATCCCATCAGCAAAAAACCTCATTGTTAGGGTTAAAATGACCTTTTTTCAGCAAAAATGCTTTTTTCTCAGCAAAACACTCTTTTTCTCACCACAAATGTGCTGTTCGCGCCCAAAATGTGCTTTTAGCAGTGAAAACGTCGTGTTATCGGCAAAAGAAAATTCTCAGCCAAAAAAAAATGTTCAGCAAAAAACACCTTTTTTCACCAAAAATCTCATTTTCTCACCAAAAACTTCATTTTATCAGCCAAAACGTCGTGTTTTCAGCCAATACGTTGTTTTCACCAGCAATAACGTCGTGTTTTTGGCAAAAAAGTCATCCCATCAGCAAAAAACCTCATTGTTAGGGTTAAAATGACCTTTTTTCAGCAAAAATGCTTTTTTCTCAGCAAAACACTCTTTTTCTCACCACAAATGTGCTGTTCGCGCCCAAAATGTGCTTTTAGCAGTGAAAACGTCGTGTTATCGGCAAAAGAAAATTCTCAGCCAAAAAAAAATGTTCAGCAAAAAACACCTTTTTTCACCAAAAATCTCATTTTCTCACCAAAAACTTCATTTTATCAGCCAAAACGTCGTGTTTTCAGCCAATACGTTGTTTTCACCAGCAATAACGTCGTGTTTTTGGCAAAAAAGTCATCCCATCAGCAAAAAACCTCATTGTTAGGGTTAAAATGACCTTTTTTCAGCAAAAATGCTTTTTTCTCAGCAAAACACTCTTTTTCTCACCACAAATGTGCTGTTCGCGCCCAAAATGTGCTTTTAGCAGTGAAAACGTCGTGTTATCGGCAAAAGAAAATTCTCAGCCAAAAAAAAATGTTCAGCAAAAAACACCTTTTTTCACCAAAAATCTCATTTTCTCACCAAAAACTTCATTTTATCAGCCAAAACGTCGTGTTTTCAGCCAATACGTTGTTTTCACCAGCAATAACGTCGTGTTTTTGGCAAAAAAGTCATCCCATCAGCAAAAAACCTCATTGTTAGGGTTAAAATGACCTTTTTTCAGCAAAAATGCTTTTTTCTCAGCAAAACACTCTTTTTCTCACCACAAATGTGCTGTTCGCGCCCAAAATGTGCTTTTAGCAGTGAAAACGTCGTGTTATCGGCAAAAGAAAATTCTCAGCCAAAAAAAAATGTTCAGCAAAAAACACCTTTTTTCACCAAAAATCTCATTTTCTCACCAAAAACTTCATTTTATCAGCCAAAACGTCGTGTTTTCAGCCAATACGTTGTTTTCACCAGCAATAACGTCGTGTTTTTGGCAAAAAAGTCATCCCATCAGCAAAAAACCTCATTGTTAGGGTTAAAATGACCTTTTTTCAGCAAAAATGCTTTTTTCTCAGCAAAACACTCTTTTTCTCACCACAAATGTGCTGTTCGCGCCCAAAATGTGCTTTTAGCAGTGAAAACGTCGTGTTATCGGCAAAAGAAAATTCTCAGCCAAAAAAAAATGTTCAGCAAAAAACACCTTTTTTCACCAAAAATCTCATTTTCTCACCAAAAACTTCATTTTATCAGCCAAAACGTCGTGTTTTCAGCCAATACGTTGTTTTCACCAGCAATAACGTCGTGTTTTTGGCAAAAAAGTCATCCCATCAGCAAAAAACCTCATTGTTAGGGTTAAAATGACCTTTTTTCAGCAAAAATGCTTTTTTCTCAGCAAAACACTCTTTTTCTCACCACAAATGTGCTGTTCGCGCCCAAAATGTGCTTTTAGCAGTGAAAACGTCGTGTTATCGGCAAAAGAAAATTCTCAGCCAAAAAAAAATGTTCAGCAAAAAACACCTTTTTTCACCAAAAATCTCATTTTCTCACCAAAAACTTCATTTTATCAGCCAAAACGTCGTGTTTTCAGCCAATACGTTGTTTTCACCAGCAATAACGTCGTGTTTTTGGCAAAAAAGTCATCCCATCAGCAAAAAACCTCATTGTTAGGGTTAAAATGACCTTTTTTCAGCAAAAATGCTTTTTTCTCAGCAAAACACTCTTTTTCTCACCACAAATGTGCTGTTCGCGCCCAAAATGTGCTTTTAGCAGTGAAAACGTCGTGTTATCGGCAAAAGAAAATTCTCAGCCAAAAAAAAATGTTCAGCAAAAAACACCTTTTTTCACCAAAAATCTCATTTTCTCACCAAAAACTTCATTTTATCAGCCAAAACGTCGTGTTTTCAGCCAATACGTTGTTTTCACCAGCAATAACGTCGTGTTTTTGGCAAAAAAGTCATCCCATCAGCAAAAAACCTCATTGTTAGGGTTAAAATGACCTTTTTTCAGCAAAAATGCTTTTTTCTCAGCAAAACACTCTTTTTCTCACCACAAATGTGCTGTTCGCGCCCAAAATGTGCTTTTAGCAGTGAAAACGTCGTGTTATCGGCAAAAGAAAATTCTCAGCCAAAAAAAAATGTTCAGCAAAAAACACCTTTTTTCACCAAAAATCTCATTTTCTCACCAAAAACTTCATTTTATCAGCCAAAACGTCGTGTTTTCAGCCAATACGTTGTTTTCACCAGCAATAACGTCGTGTTTTTGGCAAAAAAGTCATCCCATCAGCAAAAAACCTCATTGTTAGGGTTAAAATGACCTTTTTTCAGCAAAAATGCTTTTTTCTCAGCAAAACACTCTTTTTCTCACCACAAATGTGCTGTTCGCGCCCAAAATGTGCTTTTAGCAGTGAAAACGTCGTGTTATCGGCAAAAGAAAATTCTCAGCCAAAAAAAAATGTTCAGCAAAAAACACCTTTTTTCACCAAAAATCTCATTTTCTCACCAAAAACTTCATTTTATCAGCCAAAACGTCGTGTTTTCAGCCAATACGTTGTTTTCACCAGCAATAACGTCGTGTTTTTGGCAAAAAAGTCATCCCATCAGCAAAAAACCTCATTGTTAGGGTTAAAATGACCTTTTTTCAGCAAAAATGCTTTTTTCTCAGCAAAACACTCTTTTTCTCACCACAAATGTGCTGTTCGCGCCCAAAATGTGCTTTTAGCAGTGAAAACGTCGTGTTATCGGCAAAAGAAAATTCTCAGCCAAAAAAAAATGTTCAGCAAAAAACACCTTTTTTCACCAAAAATCTCATTTTCTCACCAAAAACTTCATTTTATCAGCCAAAACGTCGTGTTTTCAGCCAATACGTTGTTTTCACCAGCAATAACGTCGTGTTTTTGGCAAAAAAGTCATCCCATCAGCAAAAAACCTCATTGTTAGGGTTAAAATGACCTTTTTTCAGCAGAAATGCTTTTTTCTCAGCAAAACACTCTTTTTCTCACCACAAATGTGCTGTTCGCGCCCAAAATGTGCTTTTAGCAGTGAAAACGTCGTGTTATCGGCAAAAGAAAATTCTCAGCCAAAAAAAAATGTTCAGCAAAAAACACCTTTTTTCACCAAAAATCTCATTTTCTCACCAAAAACTTCATTTTATCAGCCAAAACGTCGTGTTTTCAGCCAATACGTTGTTTTCACCAGCAATAACGTCGTGTTTTTGGCAAAAAAGTCATCCCATCAGCAAAAAACCTCATTGTTAGGGTTAAAATGACCTTTTTTCAGCAAAAATGCTTTTTTCTCAGCAAAACACTCTTTTTCTCACCACAAATGTGCTGTTCGCGCCCAAAATGTGCTTTTAGCAGTGAAAACGTCGTGTTATCGGCAAAAGAAAATTCTCAGCCAAAAAAAAATGTTCAGCAAAAAACACCTTTTTTCACCAAAAATCTCATTTTCTCACCAAAAACTTCATTTTATCAGCCAAAACGTCGTGTTTTCAGCCAATACGTTGTTTTCACCAGCAATAACGTCGTGTTTTTGGCAAAAAAGTCATCCCATCAGCAAAAAACCTCATTGTTAGGGTTAAAATGACCTTTTTTCAGCAAAAATGCTTTTTTCTCAGCAAAACACTCTTTTTCTCACCACAAATGTGCTGTTCGCGCCCAAAATGTGCTTTTAGCAGTGAAAACGTCGTGTTATCGGCAAAAGAAAATTCTCAGCCAAAAAAAAATGTTCAGCAAAAAACACCTTTTTTCACCAAAAATCTCATTTTCTCACCAAAAACTTCATTTTATCAGCCAAAACGTCGTGTTTTCAGCCAATACGTTGTTTTCACCAGCAATAACGTCGTGTTTTTGGCAAAAAAGTCATCCCATCAGCAAAAAACCTCATTGTTAGGGTTAAAATGACCTTTTTTCAGCAAAAATGCTTTTTTCTCAGCAAAACACTCTTTTTCTCACCACAAATGTGCTGTTCGCGCCCAAAATGTGCTTTTAGCAGTGAAAACGTCGTGTTATCGGCAAAAGAAAATTCTCAGCCAAAAAAAAATGTTCAGCAAAAAACACCTTTTTTCACCAAAAATCTCATTTTCTCACCAAAAACTTCATTTTATCAGCCAAAACGTCGTGTTTTCAGCCAATACGTTGTTTTCACCAGCAATAACGTCGTGTTTTTGGCAAAAAAGTCATCCCATCAGCAAAAAACCTCATTGTTAGGGTTAAAATGACCTTTTTTCAGCAGAAATGCTTTTTTCTCAGCAAAACACTCTTTTTCTCACCACAAATGTGCTGTTCGCGCCCAAAATGTGCTTTTAGCAGTGAAAACGTCGTGTTATCGGCAAAAGAAAATTCTCAGCCAAAAAAAAATGTTCAGCAAAAAACACCTTTTTTCACCAAAAATCTCATTTTCTCACCAAAAACTTCATTTTATCAGCCAAAACGTCGTGTTTTCAGCCAATACGTTGTTTTCACCAGCAATAACGTCGTGTTTTTGGCAAAAAAGTCATCCCATCAGCAAAAAACCTCATTGTTAGGGTTAAAATGACCTTTTTTCAGCAAAAATGCTTTTTTCTCAGCAAAACACTCTTTTTCTCACCACAAATGTGCTGTTCGCGCCCAAAATGTGCTTTTAGCAGTGAAAACGTCGTGTTATCGGCAAAAGAAAATTCTCAGCCAAAAAAAAATGTTCAGCAAAAAACACCTTTTTTCACCAAAAATCTCATTTTCTCACCAAAAACTTCATTTTATCAGCCAAAACGTCGTGTTTTCAGCCAATACGTTGTTTTCACCAGCAATAACGTCGTGTTTTTGGCAAAAAAGTCATCCCATCAGCAAAAAACCTCATTGTTAGGGTTAAAATGACCTTTTTTCAGCAAAAATGCTTTTTTCTCAGCAAAACACTCTTTTTCTCACCACAAATGTGCTGTTCGCGCCCAAAATGTGCTTTTAGCAGTGAAAACGTCGTGTTATCGGCAAAAGAAAATTCTCAGCCAAAAAAAAATGTTCAGCAAAAAACACCTTTTTTCACCAAAAATCTCATTTTCTCACCAAAAACTTCATTTTATCAGCCAAAACGTCGTGTTTTCAGCCAATACGTTGTTTTCACCAGCAATAACGTCGTGTTTTTGGCAAAAAAGTCATCCCATCAGCAAAAAACCTCATTGTTAGGGTTAAAATGACCTTTTTTCAGCAAAAATGCTTTTTTCTCAGCAAAACACTCTTTTTCTCACCACAAATGTGCTGTTCGCGCCCAAAATGTGCTTTTAGCAGTGAAAACGTCGTGTTATCGGCAAAAGAAAATTCTCAGCCAAAAAAAAATGTTCAGCAAAAAACACCTTTTTTCACCAAAAATCTCATTTTCTCACCAAAAACTTCATTTTATCAGCCAAAACGTCGTGTTTTCAGCCAATACGTTGTTTTCACCAGCAATAACGTCGTGTTTTTGGCAAAAAAGTCATCCCATCAGCAAAAAACCTCATTGTTAGGGTTAAAATGACCTTTTTTCAGCAAAAATGCTTTTTTCTCAGCAAAACACTCTTTTTCTCACCACAAATGTGCTGTTCGCGCCCAAAATGTGCTTTTAGCAGTGAAAACGTCGTGTTATCGGCAAAAGAAAATTCTCAGCCAAAAAAAATGTTCAGCAAAAAACACCTTTTTTCACCAAAAATCTCATTTTCTCACCAAAAACTTCATTTTATCAGCCAAAACGTCGTGTTTTCAGCCAATACGTTGTTTTCACCAGCAATAACGTCGTGTTTTTGGCAAAAAAGTCATCCCATCAGCAAAAAACCTCATTGTTAGGGTTAAAATGACCTTTTTTCAGCAGAAATGCTTTTTTCTCAGCAAAACACTCTTTTTCTCACCACAAATGTGCTGTTCGCGCCCAAAATGTGCTTTTAGCAGTGAAAACGTCGTGTTATCGGCAAAAGAAAATTCTCAGCCAAAAAAAAATGTTCAGCAAAAAACACCTTTTTTCACCAAAAATCTCATTTTCTCACCAAAAACTTCATTTTATCAGCCAAAACGTCGTGTTTTCAGCCAATACGTTGTTTTCACCAGCAATAACGTCGTGTTTTTGGCAAAAAAGTCATCCCATCAGCAAAAAACCTCATTGTTAGGGTTAAAATGACCTTTTTTCAGCAAAAATGCTTTTTTCTCAGCAAAACACTCTTTTTCTCACCACAAATGTGCTGTTCGCGCCCAAAATGTGCTTTTAGCAGTGAAAACGTCGTGTTATCGGCAAAAGAAAATTCTCAGCCAAAAAAAAATGTTCAGCAAAAAACACCTTTTTTCACCAAAAATCTCATTTTCTCACCAAAAACTTCATTTTATCAGCCAAAACGTCGTGTTTTCAGCCAATACGTTGTTTTCACCAGCAATAACGTCGTGTTTTTGGCAAAAAAGTCATCCCATCAGCAAAAAACCTCATTGTTAGGGTTAAAATGACCTTTTTTCAGCAGAAATGCTTTTTTCTCAGCAAAACACTCTTTTTCTCACCACAAATGTGCTGTTCGCGCCCAAAATGTGCTTTTAGCAGTGAAAACGTCGTGTTATCGGCAAAAGAAAATTCTCAGCCAAAAAAAAATGTTCAGCAAAAAACACCTTTTTTCACCAAAAATCTCATTTTCTCACCAAAAACTTCATTTTATCAGCCAAAACGTCGTGTTTTCAGCCAATACGTTGTTTTCACCAGCAATAACGTCGTGTTTTTGGCAAAAAAGTCATCCCATCAGCAAAAAACCTCATTGTTAGGGTTAAAATGACCTTTTTTCAGCAAAAATGCTTTTTTCTCAGCAAAACACTCTTTTTCTCACCACAAATGTGCTGTTCGCGCCCAAAATGTGCTTTTAGCAGTGAAAACGTCGTGTTATCGGCAAAAGAAAATTCTCAGCCAAAAAAAAATGTTCAGCAAAAAACACCTTTTTTCACCAAAAATCTCATTTTCTCACCAAAAACTTCATTTTATCAGCCAAAACGTCGTGTTTTCAGCCAATACGTTGTTTTCACCAGCAATAACGTCGTGTTTTTGGCAAAAAAGTCATCCCATCAGCAAAAAACCTCATTGTTAGGGTTAAAATGACCTTTTTTCAGCAGAAATGCTTTTTTCTCAGCAAAACACTCTTTTTCTCACCACAAATGTGCTGTTCGCGCCCAAAATGTGCTTTTAGCAGTGAAAACGTCGTGTTATCGGCAAAAGAAAATTCTCAGCCAAAAAAAAATGTTCAGCAAAAAACACCTTTTTTCACCAAAAATCTCATTTTCTCACCAAAAACTTCATTTTATCAGCCAAAACGTCGTGTTTTCAGCCAATACGTTGTTTTCACCAGCAATAACGTCGTGTTTTTGGCAAAAAAGTCATCCCATCAGCAAAAAACCTCATTGTTAGGGTTAAAATGACCTTTTTTCAGCAAAAATGCTTTTTTCTCAGCAAAACACTCTTTTTCTCACCACAAATGTGCTGTTCGCGCCCAAAATGTGCTTTTAGCAGTGAAAACGTCGTGTTATCGGCAAAAGAAAATTCTCAGCCAAAAAAAAATGTTCAGCAAAAAACACCTTTTTTCACCAAAAATCTCATTTTCTCACCAAAAACTTCATTTTATCAGCCAAAACGTCGTGTTTTCAGCCAATACGTTGTTTTCACCAGCAATAACGTCGTGTTTTTGGCAAAAAAGTCATCCCATCAGCAAAAAACCTCATTGTTAGGGTTAAAATGACCTTTTTTCAGCAAAAATGCTTTTTTCTCAGCAAAACACTCTTTTTCTCACCACAAATGTGCTGTTCGCGCCCAAAATGTGCTTTTAGCAGTGAAAACGTCGTGTTATCGGCAAAAGAAAATTCTCAGCCAAAAAAAAATGTTCAGCAAAAAACACCTTTTTTCACCAAAAATCTCATTTTCTCACCAAAAACTTCATTTTATCAGCCAAAACGTCGTGTTTTCAGCCAATACGTTGTTTTCACCAGCAATAACGTCGTGTTTTTGGCAAAAAAGTCATCCCATCAGCAAAAAACCTCATTGTTAGGGTTAAAATGACCTTTTTTCAGCAGAAATGCTTTTTTCTCAGCAAAACACTCTTTTTCTCACCACAAATGTGCTGTTCGCGCCCAAAATGTGCTTTTAGCAGTGAAAACGTCGTGTTATCGGCAAAAGAAAATTCTCAGCCAAAAAAAAATGTTCAGCAAAAACACCTTTTTTCACCAAAAATCTCATTTTCTCACCAAAAACTTCATTTTATCAGCCAAAACGTCGTGTTTTCAGCCAATACGTTGTTTTCACCAGCAATAACGTCGTGTTTTTGGCAAAAAAGTCATCCCATCAGCAAAAAACCTCATTGTTAGGGTTAAAATGACCTTTTTTCAGCAAAAATGCTTTTTTCTCAGCAAAACACTCTTTTTCTCACCACAAATGTGCTGTTCGCGCCCAAAATGTGCTTTTAGCAGTGAAAACGTCGTGTTATCGGCAAAAGAAAATTCTCAGCCAAAAAAAAATGTTCAGCAAAAAACACCTTTTTTCACCAAAAATCTCATTTTCTCACCAAAAACTTCATTTTATCAGCCAAAACGTCGTGTTTTCAGCCAATACGTTGTTTTCACCAGCAATAACGTCGTGTTTTTGGCAAAAAAGTCATCCCATCAGCAAAAAACCTCATTGTTAGGGTTAAAATGACCTTTTTTCAGCAAAAATGCTTTTTTCTCAGCAAAACACTCTTTTTCTCACCACAAATGTGCTGTTCGCGCCCAAAATGTGCTTTTAGCAGTGAAAACGTCGTGTTATCGGCAAAAGAAAATTCTCAGCCAAAAAAAAATGTTCAGCAAAAAACACCTTTTTTCACCAAAAATCTCATTTTCTCACCAAAAACTTCATTTTATCAGCCAAAACGTCGTGTTTTCAGCCAATACGTTGTTTTCACCAGCAATAACGTCGTGTTTTTGGCAAAAAAGTCATCCCATCAGCAAAAAACCTCATTGTTAGGGTTAAAATGACCTTTTTTCAGCAAAAATGCTTTTTTCTCAGCAAAACACTCTTTTTCTCACCACAAATGTGCTGTTCGCGCCCAAAATGTGCTTTTAGCAGTGAAAACGTCGTGTTATCGGCAAAAGAAAATTCTCAGCCAAAAAAAAATGTTCAGCAAAAAACACCTTTTTTCACCAAAAATCTCATTTTCTCACCAAAAACTTCATTTTATCAGCCAAAACGTCGT
The DNA here is from genome assembly GCA_964019055.1 of Anthopleura xanthogrammica. NCBI lineage: Eukaryota > Metazoa > Cnidaria > Anthozoa > Actiniaria > Actiniidae > Anthopleura > Anthopleura xanthogrammica. The sequence continues at coordinate 47,705 of CAXHSA010000076.1, forward strand.
GTTTTCAGCCAATACGTTGTTTTCACCAGCAATAACGTCGTGTTTTTGGCAAAAAAGTCATCCCATCAGCAAAAAACCTCATTGTTAGGGTTAAAATGACCTTTTTTCAGCAAAAATGCTTTTTTCTCAGCAAAACACTCTTTTTCTCACCACAAATGTGCTGTTCGCGCCCAAAATGTGCTTTTAGCAGTGAAAACGTCGTGTTATCGGCAAAAGAAAATTCTCAGCCAAAAAAAAATGTTCAGCAAAAAACACCTTTTTTCACCAAAAATCTCATTTTCTCACCAAAAACTTCATTTTATCAGCCAAAACGTCGTGTTTTCAGCCAATACGTTGTTTTCACCAGCAATAACGTCGTGTTTTTGGCAAAAAAGTCATCCCATCAGCAAAAAACCTCATTGTTAGGGTTAAAATGACCTTTTTTCAGCAAAAATGCTTTTTTCTCAGCAAAACACTCTTTTTCTCACCACAAATGTGCTGTTCGCGCCCAAAATGTGCTTTTAGCAGTGAAAACGTCGTGTTATCGGCAAAAGAAAATTCTCAGCCAAAAAAAAATGTTCAGCAAAAAACACCTTTTTTCACCAAAAATCTCATTTTCTCACCAAAAACTTCATTTTATCAGCCAAAACGTCGTGTTTTCAGCCAATACGTTGTTTTCACCAGCAATAACGTCGTGTTTTTGGCAAAAAAGTCATCCCATCAGCAAAAAACCTCATTGTTAGGGTTAAAATGACCTTTTTTCAGCAAAAATGCTTTTTTCTCAGCAAAACACTCTTTTTCTCACCACAAATGTGCTGTTCGCGCCCAAAATGTGCTTTTAGCAGTGAAAACGTCGTGTTATCGGCAAAAGAAAATTCTCAGCCAAAAAAAAATGTTCAGCAAAAAACACCTTTTTTCACCAAAAATCTCATTTTCTCACCAAAAACTTCATTTTATCAGCCAAAACGTCGTGTTTTCAGCCAATACGTTGTTTTCACCAGCAATAACGTCGTGTTTTTGGCAAAAAAGTCATCCCATCAGCAAAAAACCTCATTGTTAGGGTTAAAATGACCTTTTTTCAGCAAAAATGCTTTTTTCTCAGCAAAACACTCTTTTTCTCACCACAAATGTGCTGTTCGCGCCCAAAATGTGCTTTTAGCAGTGAAAACGTCGTGTTATCGGCAAAAGAAAATTCTCAGCCAAAAAAAAATGTTCAGCAAAAAACACCTTTTTTCACCAAAAATCTCATTTTCTCACCAAAAACTTCATTTTATCAGCCAAAACGTCGTGTTTTCAGCCAATACGTTGTTTTCACCAGCAATAACGTCGTGTTTTTGGCAAAAAAGTCATCCCATCAGCAAAAAACCTCATTGTTAGGGTTAAAATGACCTTTTTTCAGCAAAAATGCTTTTTTCTCAGCAAAACACTCTTTTTCTCACCACAAATGTGCTGTTCGCGCCCAAAATGTGCTTTTAGCAGTGAAAACGTCGTGTTATCGGCAAAAGAAAATTCTCAGCCAAAAAAAAATGTTCAGCAAAAAACACCTTTTTTCACCAAAAATCTCATTTTCTCACCAAAAACTTCATTTTATCAGCCAAAACGTCGTGTTTTCAGCCAATACGTTGTTTTCACCAGCAATAACGTCGTGTTTTTGGCAAAAAAGTCATCCCATCAGCAAAAAACCTCATTGTTAGGGTTAAAATGACCTTTTTTCAGCAGAAATGCTTTTTTCTCAGCAAAACACTCTTTTTCTCACCACAAATGTGCTGTTCGCGCCCAAAATGTGCTTTTAGCAGTGAAAACGTCGTGTTATCGGCAAAAGAAAATTCTCAGCCAAAAAAAAATGTTCAGCAAAAAACACCTTTTTTCACCAAAAATCTCATTTTCTCACCAAAAACTTCATTTTATCAGCCAAAACGTCGTGTTTTCAGCCAATACGTTGTTTTCACCAGCAATAACGTCGTGTTTTTGGCAAAAAAGTCATCCCATCAGCAAAAAACCTCATTGTTAGGGTTAAAATGACCTTTTTTCAGCAAAAATGCTTTTTTCTCAGCAAAACACTCTTTTTCTCACCACAAATGTGCTGTTCGCGCCCAAAATGTGCTTTTAGCAGTGAAAACGTCGTGTTATCGGCAAAAGAAAATTCTCAGCCAAAAAAAAATGTTCAGCAAAAAACACCTTTTTTCACCAAAAATCTCATTTTCTCACCAAAAACTTCATTTTATCAGCCAAAACGTCGTGTTTTCAGCCAATACGTTGTTTTCACCAGCAATAACGTCGTGTTTTTGGCAAAAAAGTCATCCCATCAGCAAAAAACCTCATTGTTAGGGTTAAAATGACCTTTTTTCAGCAAAAATGCTTTTTTCTCAGCAAAACACTCTTTTTCTCACCACAAATGTGCTGTTCGCGCCCAAAATGTGCTTTTAGCAGTGAAAACGTCGTGTTATCGGCAAAAGAAAATTCTCAGCCAAAAAAAAATGTTCAGCAAAAAACACCTTTTTTCACCAAAAATCTCATTTTCTCACCAAAAACTTCATTTTATCAGCCAAAACGTCGTGTTTTCAGCCAATACGTTGTTTTCACCAGCAATAACGTCGTGTTTTTGGCAAAAAAGTCATCCCATCAGCAAAAAACCTCATTGTTAGGGTTAAAATGACCTTTTTTCAGCAAAAATGCTTTTTTCTCAGCAAAACACTCTTTTTCTCACCACAAATGTGCTGTTCGCGCCCAAAATGTGCTTTTAGCAGTGAAAACGTCGTGTTATCGGCAAAAGAAAATTCTCAGCCAAAAAAAAATGTTCAGCAAAAAACACCTTTTTTCACCAAAAATCTCATTTTCTCACCAAAAACTTCATTTTATCAGCCAAAACGTCGTGTTTTCAGCCAATACGTTGTTTTCACCAGCAATAACGTCGTGTTTTTGGCAAAAAAGTCATCCCATCAGCAAAAAACCTCATTGTTAGGGTTAAAATGACCTTTTTTCAGCAGAAATGCTTTTTTCTCAGCAAAACACTCTTTTTCTCACCACAAATGTGCTGTTCGCGCCCAAAATGTGCTTTTAGCAGTGAAAACGTCGTGTTATCGGCAAAAGAAAATTCTCAGCCAAAAAAAAATGTTCAGCAAAAAACACCTTTTTTCACCAAAAATCTCATTTTCTCACCAAAAACTTCATTTTATCAGCCAAAACGTCGTGTTTTCAGCCAATACGTTGTTTTCACCAGCAATAACGTCGTGTTTTTGGCAAAAAAGTCATCCCATCAGCAAAAAACCTCATTGTTAGGGTTAAAATGACCTTTTTTCAGCAAAAATGCTTTTTTCTCAGCAAAACACTCTTTTTCTCACCACAAATGTGCTGTTCGCGCCCAAAATGTGCTTTTAGCAGTGAAAACGTCGTGTTATCGGCAAAAGAAAATTCTCAGCCAAAAAAAAATGTTCAGCAAAAAACACCTTTTTTCACCAAAAATCTCATTTTCTCACCAAAAACTTCATTTTATCAGCCAAAACGTCGTGTTTTCAGCCAATACGTTGTTTTCACCAGCAATAACGTCGTGTTTTTGGCAAAAAAGTCATCCCATCAGCAAAAAACCTCATTGTTAGGGTTAAAATGACCTTTTTTCAGCAGAAATGCTTTTTTCTCAGCAAAACACTCTTTTTCTCACCACAAATGTGCTGTTCGCGCCCAAAATGTGCTTTTAGCAGTGAAAACGTCGTGTTATCGGCAAAAGAAAATTCTCAGCCAAAAAAAAATGTTCAGCAAAAAACACCTTTTTTCACCAAAAATCTCATTTTCTCACCAAAAACTTCATTTTATCAGCCAAAACGTCGTGTTTTCAGCCAATACGTTGTTTTCACCAGCAATAACGTCGTGTTTTTGGCAAAAAAGTCATCCCATCAGCAAAAAACCTCATTGTTAGGGTTAAAATGACCTTTTTTCAGCAAAAATGCTTTTTTCTCAGCAAAACACTCTTTTTCTCACCACAAATGTGCTGTTCGCGCCCAAAATGTGCTTTTAGCAGTGAAAACGTCGTGTTATCGGCAAAAGAAAATTCTCAGCCAAAAAAAAATGTTCAGCAAAAAACACCTTTTTTCACCAAAAATCTCATTTTCTCACCAAAAACTTCATTTTATCAGCCAAAACGTCGTGTTTTCAGCCAATACGTTGTTTTCACCAGCAATAACGTCGTGTTTTTGGCAAAAAAGTCATCCCATCAGCAAAAAACCTCATTGTTAGGGTTAAAATGACCTTTTTTCAGCAAAAATGCTTTTTTCTCAGCAAAACACTCTTTTTCTCACCACAAATGTGCTGTTCGCGCCCAAAATGTGCTTTTAGCAGTGAAAACGTCGTGTTATCGGCAAAAGAAAATTCTCAGCCAAAAAAAAATGTTCAGCAAAAAACACCTTTTTTCACCAAAAATCTCATTTTCTCACCAAAAACTTCATTTTATCAGCCAAAACGTCGTGTTTTCAGCCAATACGTTGTTTTCACCAGCAATAACGTCGTGTTTTTGGCAAAAAAGTCATCCCATCAGCAAAAAACCTCATTGTTAGGGTTAAAATGACCTTTTTTCAGCAAAAATGCTTTTTTCTCAGCAAAACACTCTTTTTCTCACCACAAATGTGCTGTTCGCGCCCAAAATGTGCTTTTAGCAGTGAAAACGTCGTGTTATCGGCAAAAGAAAATTCTCAGCCAAAAAAAAATGTTCAGCAAAAAACACCTTTTTTCACCAAAAATCTCATTTTCTCACCAAAAACTTCATTTTATCAGCCAAAACGTCGTGTTTTCAGCCAATACGTTGTTTTCACCAGCAATAACGTCGTGTTTTTGGCAAAAAAGTCATCCCATCAGCAAAAAACCTCATTGTTAGGGTTAAAATGACCTTTTTTCAGCAAAAATGCTTTTTTCTCAGCAAAACACTCTTTTTCTCACCACAAATGTGCTGTTCGCGCCCAAAATGTGCTTTTAGCAGTGAAAACGTCGTGTTATCGGCAAAAGAAAATTCTCAGCCAAAAAAAAATGTTCAGCAAAAAACACCTTTTTTCACCAAAAATCTCATTTTCTCACCAAAAACTTCATTTTATCAGCCAAAACGTCGTGTTTTCAGCCAATACGTTGTTTTCACCAGCAATAACGTCGTGTTTTTGGCAAAAAAGTCATCCCATCAGCAAAAAACCTCATTGTTAGGGTTAAAATGACCTTTTTTCAGCAAAAATGCTTTTTTCTCAGCAAAACACTCTTTTTCTCACCACAAATGTGCTGTTCGCGCCCAAAATGTGCTTTTAGCAGTGAAAACGTCGTGTTATCGGCAAAAGAAAATTCTCAGCCAAAAAAAAATGTTCAGCAAAAAACACCTTTTTTCACCAAAAATCTCATTTTCTCACCAAAAACTTCATTTTATCAGCCAAAACGTCGTGTTTTCAGCCAATACGTTGTTTTCACCAGCAATAACGTCGTGTTTTTGGCAAAAAAGTCATCCCATCAGCAAAAAACCTCATTGTTAGGGTTAAAATGACCTTTTTTCAGCAAAAATGCTTTTTTCTCAGCAAAACACTCTTTTTCTCACCACAAATGTGCTGTTCGCGCCCAAAATGTGCTTTTAGCAGTGAAAACGTCGTGTTATCGGCAAAAGAAAATTCTCAGCCAAAAAAAAATGTTCAGCAAAAAACACCTTTTTTCACCAAAAATCTCATTTTCTCACCAAAAACTTCATTTTATCAGCCAAAACGTCGTGTTTTCAGCCAATACGTTGTTTTCACCAGCAATAACGTCGTGTTTTTGGCAAAAAAGTCATCCCATCAGCAAAAAACCTCATTGTTAGGGTTAAAATGACCTTTTTTCAGCAAAAATGCTTTTTTCTCAGCAAAACACTCTTTTTCTCACCACAAATGTGCTGTTCGCGCCCAAAATGTGCTTTTAGCAGTGAAAACGTCGTGTTATCGGCAAAAGAAAATTCTCAGCCAAAAAAAAATGTTCAGCAAAAAACACCTTTTTTCACCAAAAATCTCATTTTCTCACCAAAAACTTCATTTTATCAGCCAAAACGTCGTGTTTTCAGCCAATACGTTGTTTTCACCAGCAATAACGTCGTGTTTTTGGCAAAAAAGTCATCCCATCAGCAAAAAACCTCATTGTTAGGGTTAAAATGACCTTTTTTCAGCAAAAATGCTTTTTTCTCAGCAAAACACTCTTTTTCTCACCACAAATGTGCTGTTCGCGCCCAAAATGTGCTTTTAGCAGTGAAAACGTCGTGTTATCGGCAAAAGAAAATTCTCAGCCAAAAAAAAATGTTCAGCAAAAAACACCTTTTTTCACCAAAAATCTCATTTTCTCACCAAAAACTTCATTTTATCAGCCAAAACGTCGTGTTTTCAGCCAATACGTTGTTTTCACCAGCAATAACGTCGTGTTTTTGGCAAAAAAGTCATCCCATCAGCAAAAAACCTCATTGTTAGGGTTAAAATGACCTTTTTTCAGCAAAAATGCTTTTTTCTCAGCAAAACACTCTTTTTCTCACCACAAATGTGCTGTTCGCGCCCAAAATGTGCTTTTAGCAGTGAAAACGTCGTGTTATCGGCAAAAGAAAATTCTCAGCCAAAAAAAAATGTTCAGCAAAAAACACCTTTTTTCACCAAAAATCTCATTTTCTCACCAAAAACTTCATTTTATCAGCCAAAACGTCGTGTTTTCAGCCAATACGTTGTTTTCACCAGCAATAACGTCGTGTTTTTGGCAAAAAAGTCATCCCATCAGCAAAAAACCTCATTGTTAGGGTTAAAATGACCTTTTTTCAGCAAAAATGCTTTTTTCTCAGCAAAACACTCTTTTTCTCACCACAAATGTGCTGTTCGCGCCCAAAATGTGCTTTTAGCAGTGAAAACGT
>CAXHSA010000077.1:0-33387 GCA_964019055.1 Anthopleura xanthogrammica
AGTAAAGGTGCTTTTTGGTCAAAAAAACTGTTTTTTGCTGACAAAATTGGAAATTTGCTGAGAATTTTCTTTTGCTCAAAACACCACGTTTTCACTGCTAAACGCAAGTTTTGGACGACAAAAGCACATTTTAGGTGTCCAAAACACTGTTTTGCTGGAAAAAAAAGCTTTTTAGCCCAAAAAACTGAAAAATGGCCATTTTGGCTCTCAAAACCAGGTTTTTCGCTGACGGCGTGACCTGTTTGCTGAAACCCCCACTTTTTGCTCATGAAAATACCTCTTGAGATAAAAACACGACTTTTTGGCGAAAAAAAATGGGGTTTTGGCTGAGTAAAGGTGCTTTTTGGTCAAAAAAACTGTTTTTTGCTGACAAAATTGGAAATTTGCTGAGAATTTTCTTTTGCTCAAAACACCACGTTTTCACTGCTAAACGCAAGTTTTGGACGACAAAAGCACATTTTAGGTGTCCAAAACACTGTTTTGCTGGAAAAAAAAGCTTTTTAGCCCAAAAAACTGAAAAATGGCCATTTTGGCTCTCAAAACCAGGTTTTTCGCTGACGGCGTGACCTGTTTGCTGAAACCCCCACTTTTTGCTCATGAAAATACCTCTTGAGATAAAAACACGACTTTTTGGCGAAAAAAAATGGGGTTTTGGCTGAGTAAAGGTGCTTTTTGGTCAAAAAAACTGTTTTTTGCTGACAAAATTGGAAATTTGCTGAGAATTTTCTTTTGCTCAAAACACCACGTTTTCACTGCTAAACGCAAGTTTTGGACGACAAAAGCACATTTTAGGTGTCCAAAACACTGTTTTGCTGGAAAAAAAAGCTTTTTAGCCCAAAAAACTGAAAAATGGCCATTTTGGCTCTCAAAACCAGGTTTTTCGCTGACGGCGTGACCTGTTTGCTGAAACCCCCACTTTTTGCTCATGAAAATACCTCTTGAGATAAAAACACGACTTTTTGGCGAAAAAAAATGGGGTTTTGGCTGAGTAAAGGTGCTTTTTGGTCAAAAAAACTGTTTTTTGCTGACAAAATTGGAAATTTGCTGAGAATTTTCTTTTGCTCAAAACACCACGTTTTCACTGCTAAACGCAAGTTTTGGACGACAAAAGCACATTTTAGGTGTCCAAAACACTGTTTTGCTGGAAAAAAAAGCTTTTTAGCCCAAAAAACTGAAAAATGGTCATTTTGGCTCTCAAAACCAGGTTTTTCGCTGACGGCGTGACCTGTTTGCTGAAACCCCCACTTTTTGCTCATGAAAATACCTCTTGAGATAAAAACACGACTTTTTGGCGAAAAAAAATGGGGTTTTGGCTGAGTAAAGGTGCTTTTTGGTCAAAAAAACTGTTTTTTGCTGACAAAATTGGAAATTTGCTGAGAATTTTCTTTTGCTCAAAACACCACGTTTTCACTGCTAAACGCAAGTTTTGGACGACAAAAGCACATTTTAGGTGTCCAAAACACTGTTTTGCTGGAAAAAAAAGCTTTTTAGCCCAAAAAACTGAAAAATGGCCATTTTGGCTCTCAAAACCAGGTTTTTCGCTGACGGCGTGACCTGTTTGCTGAAACCCCCACTTTTTGCTCATGAAAATACCTCTTGAGATAAAAACACGACTTTTTGGCGAAAAAAAATGGGGTTTTGGCTGAGTAAAGGTGCTTTTTGGTCAAAAAAACTGTTTTTTGCTGACAAAATTGGAAATTTGCTGAGAATTTTCTTTTGCTCAAAACACCACGTTTTCACTGCTAAACGCAAGTTTTGGACGACAAAAGCACATTTTAGGTGTCCAAAACACTGTTTTGCTGGAAAAAAAAGCTTTTTAGCCCAAAAAACTGAAAAATGGCCATTTTGGCTCTCAAAACCAGGTTTTTCGCTGACGGCGTGACCTGTTTGCTGAAACCCCCACTTTTTGCTCATGAAAATACCTCTTGAGATAAAAACACGACTTTTTGGCGAAAAAAAATGGGGTTTTGGCTGAGTAAAGGTGCTTTTTGGTCAAAAAAACTGTTTTTTGCTGACAAAATTGGAAATTTGCTGAGAATTTTCTTTTGCTCAAAACACCACGTTTTCACTGCTAAACGCAAGTTTTGGACGACAAAAGCACATTTTAGGTGTCCAAAACACTGTTTTGCTGGAAAAAAAAGCTTTTTAGCCCAAAAAACTGAAAAATGGCCATTTTGGCTCTCAAAACCAGGTTTTTCGCTGACGGCGTGACCTGTTTGCTGAAACCCCCACTTTTTGCTCATGAAAATACCTCTTGAGATAAAAACACGACTTTTTGGCGAAAAAAAATGGGGTTTTGGCTGAGTAAAGGTGCTTTTTGGTCAAAAAAACTGTTTTTTGCTGACAAAATTGGAAATTTGCTGAGAATTTTCTTTTGCTCAAAACACCACGTTTTCACTGCTAAACGCAAGTTTTGGACGACAAAAGCACATTTTAGGTGTCCAAAACACTGTTTTGCTGGAAAAAAAAGCTTTTTAGCCCAAAAAACTGAAAAATGGCCATTTTGGCTCTCAAAACCAGGTTTTTCGCTGACGGCGTGACCTGTTTGCTGAAACCCCCACTTTTTGCTCATGAAAATACCTCTTGAGATAAAAACACGACTTTTTGGCGAAAAAAAATGGGGTTTTGGCTGGGTAAAGGTGCTTTTTGGTCAAAAAAACTGTTTTTTGCTGACAAAATTGGAAATTTGCTGAGAATTTTATTTTGCTCAAAACACCACGTTTTCACTGCTAAACGCAAGTTTTGGACGACAAAAGCACATTTTAGGTGTCCAAAACACTGTTTTGCTGGAAAAAAAAGCTTTTTAGCCCAAAAAACTGAAAAATGGCCATTTTGGCTCTCAAAACCAGGTTTTTCGCTGACGGCGTGACCTGTTTGCTGAAACCCCCACTTTTTGCTCATGAAAATACCTCTTGAGATAAAAACACGACTTTTTGGCGAAAAAAAATGGGCTTTTGGCTGAGTAAAGGTGCTTTTTGGTCAAAAAAACTGTTTTTTGCTGACAAAATTGGAAATTTGCTGAGAATTTTCTTTTGCTCAAAACACCACGTTTTCACTGCTAAACGCAAGTTTTGGACGACAAAAGCACATTTTAGGTGTCCAAAACACTGTTTTGCTGGAAAAAAAAGCTTTTTAGCCCAAAAAACTGAAAAATGGCCATTTTGGCTCTCAAAACCAGGTTTTTCGCTGACGGCGTGACCTGTTTGCTGAAACCCCCACTTTTTGCTCATGAAAATACCTCTTGAGATAAAAACACGACTTTTTGGCGAAAAAAAATGGGGTTTTGGCTGAGTAAAGGTGCTTTTTGGTCAAAAAAACTGTTTTTTGCTGACAAAATTGGAAATTTGCTGAGAATTTTCTTTTGCTCAAAACACCACGTTTTCACTGCTAAACGCAAGTTTTGGACGACAAAAGCACATTTTAGGTGTCCAAAACACTGTTTTGCTGCAAAAAAAAAGCTTTTTAGCCCAAAAAACTGAAAAATGGCCATTTTGGCTCTCAAAACCAGGTTTTTCGCTGACGGCGTGACCTGTTTGCTGAAACCCCCACTTTTTGCTCATGAAAATACCTCTTGAGATAAAAACACGACTTTTTGGCGAAAAAAAATGGGGTTTTGGCTGAGTAAAGGTGCTTTTTGGTCAAAAAAACTGTTTTTTGCTGACAAAATTGGAAATTTGCTGAGAATTTTCTTTTGCTCAAAACACCACGTTTTCACTGCTAAACGCAAGTTTTGGACGACAAAAGCACATTTTAGGTGTCCAAAACACTGTTTTGCTGGAAAAAAAAGCTTTTTAGCTCAAAAAACTGAAAAATGGCCATTTTGGCTCTCAAAACCAGGTTTTTCGCTGACGGCGTGACCTGTTTGCTGAAACCCCCACTTTTTGCTCATGAAAATACCTCTTGAGATAAAAACACGACTTTTTGGCGAAAAAAAATGGGGTTTTGGCTGAGTAAAGGTGCTTTTTGGTCAAAAAAACTGTTTTTTGCTGACAAAATTGGAAATTTGCTGAGAATTTTCTTTTGCTCAAAACACCACGTTTTCACTGTTAAACGCAAGTTTTGGACGACAAAAGCACATTTTAGGTGTCCAAAACGCTGTTTTGCAGGAAAAAAAAGCTTTTTAGCCCAAAAAACTGAAAAATGGCCATTTTGGCTCTCAAAACCAGGTTTTTCGCTGACGGCGTGACCTGTTTGCTGAAACCCCCACTTTTTGCTCATGAAAATACCTCTTGAGATAAAAACACGACTTTTTGGCGAAAAAAAATGGGGTTTTGGCTGAGTAAAGGTGCTTTTTGGTCAAAAAAACTGTTTCTTGCTGACAAAATTGGAAATTTGCTGAGAATTTTCTTTTGCTCAAAACACCACGTTTTCACTGCTAAACGCAAGTTTTGGACGACAAAAGCACATTTTAGGTGTCCAAAACGCTGTTTTGCTGGAAAAAAAAGCTTTTTAGCCCAAAAAACTGAAAAATGGCCATTTTGGCTCTCAAAACCAGGTTTTTCGCTGACGGCGTGACCTGTTTGCTGAAACCCCCACTTTTTGCTCATGAAAATACCTCTTGAGATAAAAACACGACTTTTTGGCGAAAAAAAATGGGGTTTTGGCTGAGTAAAGGTGCTTTTTGGTCAAAAAAACTGTTTCTTGCTGACAAAATTGGAAATTTGCTGAGAATTTTCTTTTGCTCAAAACACCACGTTTTCACTGCTAAACGCAAGTTTTGGACGACAAAAGCACATTTTAGGTGTCCAAAACACTGTTTTGCTGGAAAAAAAAGCTTTTTAGCCCAAAAAACTGAAAAATGGCCATTTTGGCTCTCAAAACCAGGTTTTTCGCTGACGGCGTGACCTGTTTGCTGAAACCCCCACTTTTTGCTCATGAAAATACCTCTTGAGATAAAAACACGACTTTTTGGCGAAAAAAAATGGGGTTTTGGCTGAGTAAAGGTGCTTTTTGGTCAAAAAAACTGTTTTTTGCTGACAAAATTGGAAATTTGCTGAGAATTTTCTTTTGCTCAAAACACCACGTTTTCACTGCTAAACGCAAGTTTTGGACGACAAAAGCACATTTTAGGTGTCCAAAACACTGTTTTGCTGGAAAAAAAAGCTTTTTAGCCCAAAAAACTGAAAAATGGCCATTTTGGCTCTCAAAACCAGGTTTTTCGCTGACGGCGTGACCTGTTTGCTGAAACCCCCACTTTTTGCTCATGAAAATACCTCTTGAGATAAAAACACGACTTTTTGGCGAAAAAAAATGGGGTTTTGGCTGAGTAAAGGTGCTTTTTGGTCAAAAAAACTGTTTTTTGCTGACAAAATTGGAAATTTGCTGAGAATTTTCTTTTGCTCAAAACACCACGTTTTCACTGCTAAACGCAAGTTTTGGACGACAAAAGCACATTTTAGGTGTCCAAAACACTGTTTTGCTGGAAAAAAAAGCTTTTTAGCCCAAAAAACTGAAAAATGGCCATTTTGGCTCTCAAAACCAGGTTTTTCGCTGACGGCGTGACCTGTTTGCTGAAACCCCCACTTTTTGCTCATGAAAATACCTCTTGAGATAAAAACACGACTTTTTGGCGAAAAAAAATGGGGTTTTGGCTGAGTAAAGGTGCTTTTTGGTCAAAAAAACTGTTTTTTGCTGACAAAATTGGAAATTTGCTGAGAATTTTCTTTTGCTCAAAACACCACGTTTTCACTGCTAAACGCAAGTTTTGGACGACAAAAGCACATTTTAGGTGTCCAAAACACTGTTTTGCTGGAAAAAAAAGCTTTTTAGCCCAAAAAACTGAAAAATGGCCATTTTGGCTCTCAAAACCAGGTTTTTCGCTGACGGCGTGACCTGTTTGCTGAAACCCCCACTTTTTGCTCATGAAAATACCTCTTGAGATAAAAACACGACTTTTTGGCGAAAAAAAATGGGGTTTTGGCTGAGTAAAGGTGCTTTTTGGTCAAAAAAACTGTTTTTTGCTGACAAAATTGGAAATTTGCTGAGAATTTTCTTTTGCTCAAAACACCACGTTTTCACTGCTAAACGCAAGTTTTGGACGACAAAAGCACATTTTAGGTGTCCAAAACACTGTTTTGCTGGAAAAAAAAGCTTTTTAGCCCAAAAAACTGAAAAATGGCCATTTTGGCTCTCAAAACCAGGTTTTTCGCTGACGGCGTGACCTGTTTGCTGAAACCCCCACTTTTTGCTCATGAAAATACCTCTTGAGATAAAAACACGACTTTTTGGCGAAAAAAAATGGGGTTTTGGCTGAGTAAAGGTGCTTTTTGGTCAAAAAAACTGTTTTTTGCTGACAAAATTGGAAATTTGCTGAGAATTTTCTTTTGCTCAAAACACCACGTTTTCACTGCTAAACGCAAGTTTTGGACGACAAAAGCACATTTTAGGTGTCCAAAACACTGTTTTGCTGGAAAAAAAAGCTTTTTAGCCCAAAAAACTGAAAAATGGCCATTTTGGCTCTCAAAACCAGGTTTTTCGCTGACGGCGTGACCTGTTTGCTGAAACCCCCACTTTTTGCTCATGAAAATACCTCTTGAGATAAAAACACGACTTTTTGGCGAAAAAAAATGGGGTTTTGGCTGAGTAAAGGTGCTTTTTGGTCAAAAAAACTGTTTTTTGCTGACAAAATTGGAAATTTGCTGAGAATTTTCTTTTGCTCAAAACACCACGTTTTCACTGCTAAACGCAAGTTTTGGACGACAAAAGCACATTTTAGGTGTCCAAAACACTGTTTTGCTGGAAAAAAAAGCTTTTTAGCCCAAAAAACTGAAAAATGGCCATTTTGGCTCTCAAAACCAGGTTTTTCGCTGACGGCGTGACCTGTTTGCTGAAACCCCCACTTTTTGCTCATGAAAATACCTCTTGAGATAAAAACACGACTTTTTGGCGAAAAAAAATGGGGTTTTGGCTGAGTAAAGGTGCTTTTTGGTCAAAAAAACTGTTTTTTGCTGACAAAATTGGAAATTTGCTGAGAATTTTCTTTTGCTCAAAACACCACGTTTTCACTGCTAAACGCAAGTTTTGGACGACAAAAGCACATTTTAGGTGTCCAAAACACTGTTTTGCTGGAAAAAAAAGCTTTTTAGCCCAAAAAACTGAAAAATGGCCATTTTGGCTCTCAAAACCAGGTTTTTCGCTGACGGCGTGACCTGTTTGCTGAAACCCCCACTTTTTGCTCATGAAAATACCTCTTGAGATAAAAACACGACTTTTTGGCGAAAAAAAATGGGGTTTTGGCTGAGTAAAGGTGCTTTTTGGTCAAAAAAACTGTTTTTTGCTGACAAAATTGGAAATTTGCTGAGAATTTTCTTTTGCTCAAAACACCACGTTTTCACTGCTAAACGCAAGTTTTGGACGACAAAAGCACATTTTAGGTGTCCAAAACACTGTTTTGCTGGAAAAAAAAGCTTTTTAGCCCAAAAAACTGAAAAATGGCCATTTTGGCTCTCAAAACCAGGTTTTTCGCTGACGGCGTGACCTGTTTGCTGAAACCCCCACTTTTTGCTCATGAAAATACCTCTTGAGATAAAAACACGACTTTTTGGCGAAAAAAAATGGGGTTTTGGCTGAGTAAAGGTGCTTTTTGGTCAAAAAAACTGTTTTTTGCTGACAAAATTGGAAATTTGCTGAGAATTTTCTTTTGCTCAAAACACCACGTTTTCACTGCTAAACGCAAGTTTTGGACGACAAAAGCACATTTTAGGTGTCCAAAACACTGTTTTGCTGGAAAAAAAAGCTTTTTAGCCCAAAAAACTGAAAAATGGCCATTTTGGCTCTCAAAACCAGGTTTTTCGCTGACGGCGTGACCTGTTTGCTGAAACCCCCACTTTTTGCTCATGAAAATACCTCTTGAGATAAAAACACGACTTTTTGGCGAAAAAAAATGGGGTTTTGGCTGAGTAAAGGTGCTTTTTGGTCAAAAAAACTGTTTTTTGCTGACAAAATTGGAAATTTGCTGAGAATTTTCTTTTGCTCAAAACACCACGTTTTCACTGCTAAACGCAAGTTTTGGACGACAAAAGCACATTTTAGGTGTCCAAAACACTGTTTTGCTGGAAAAAAAAGCTTTTTAGCCCAAAAAACTGAAAAATGGCCATTTTGGCTCTCAAAACCAGGTTTTTCGCTGACGGCGTGACCTGTTTGCTGAAACCCCCACTTTTTGCTCATGAAAATACCTCTTGAGATAAAAACACGACTTTTTGGCGAAAAAAAATGGGGTTTTGGCTGAGTAAAGGTGCTTTTTGGTCAAAAAAACTGTTTTTTGCTGACAAAATTGGAAATTTGCTGAGAATTTTCTTTTGCTCAAAACACCACGTTTTCACTGCTAAACGCAAGTTTTGGACGACAAAAGCACATTTTAGGTGTCCAAAACACTGTTTTGCTGGAAAAAAAAGCTTTTTAGCCCAAAAAACTGAAAAATGGCCATTTTGGCTCTCAAAACCAGGTTTTTCGCTGACGGCGTGACCTGTTTGCTGAAACCCCCACTTTTTGCTCATGAAAATACCTCTTGAGATAAAAACACGACTTTTTGGCGAAAAAAAATGGGGTTTTGGCTGAGTAAAGGTGCTTTTTGGTCAAAAAAACTGTTTTTTGCTGACAAAATTGGAAATTTGCTGAGAATTTTCTTTTGCTCAAAACACCACGTTTTCACTGCTAAACGCAAGTTTTGGACGACAAAAGCACATTTTAGGTGTCCAAAACACTGTTTTGCTGGAAAAAAAAGCTTTTTAGCCCAAAAAACTGAAAAATGGCCATTTTGGCTCTCAAAACCAGGTTTTTCGCTGACGGCGTGACCTGTTTGCTGAAACCCCCACTTTTTGCTCATGAAAATACCTCTTGAGATAAAAACACGACTTTTTGGCGAAAAAAAATGGGGTTTTGGCTGAGTAAAGGTGCTTTTTGGTCAAAAAAACTGTTTTTTGCTGACAAAATTGGAAATTTGCTGAGAATTTTCTTTTGCTCAAAACACCACGTTTTCACTGCTAAACGCAAGTTTTGGACGACAAAAGCACATTTTAGGTGTCCAAAACACTGTTTTGCTGGAAAAAAAAGCTTTTTAGCCCAAAAAACTGAAAAATGGCCATTTTGGCTCTCAAAACCAGGTTTTTCGCTGACGGCGTGACCTGTTTGCTGAAACCCCCACTTTTTGCTCATGAAAATACCTCTTGAGATAAAAACACGACTTTTTGGCGAAAAAAAATGGGGTTTTGGCTGAGTAAAGGTGCTTTTTGGTCAAAAAAACTGTTTTTTGCTGACAAAATTGGAAATTTGCTGAGAATTTTCTTTTGCTCAAAACACCACGTTTTCACTGCTAAACGCAAGTTTTGGACGACAAAAGCACATTTTAGGTGTCCAAAACACTGTTTTGCTGGAAAAAAAAGCTTTTTAGCCCAAAAAACTGAAAAATGGCCATTTTGGCTCTCAAAACCAGGTTTTTCGCTGACGGCGTGACCTGTTTGCTGAAACCCCCACTTTTTGCTCATGAAAATACCTCTTGAGATAAAAACACGACTTTTTGGCGAAAAAAAATGGGGTTTTGGCTGAGTAAAGGTGCTTTTTGGTCAAAAAAACTGTTTTTTGCTGACAAAATTGGAAATTTGCTGAGAATTTTCTTTTGCTCAAAACACCACGTTTTCACTGCTAAACGCAAGTTTTGGACGACAAAAGCACATTTTAGGTGTCCAAAACACTGTTTTGCTGGAAAAAAAAGCTTTTTAGCCCAAAAAACTGAAAAATGGCCATTTTGGCTCTCAAAACCAGGTTTTTCGCTGACGGCGTGACCTGTTTGCTGAAACCCCCACTTTTTGCTCATGAAAATACCTCTTGAGATAAAAACACGACTTTTTGGCGAAAAAAAATGGGGTTTTGGCTGAGTAAAGGTGCTTTTTGGTCAAAAAAACTGTTTTTTGCTGACAAAATTGGAAATTTGCTGAGAATTTTCTTTTGCTCAAAACACCACGTTTTCACTGCTAAACGCAAGTTTTGGACGACAAAAGCACATTTTAGGTGTCCAAAACACTGTTTTGCTGGAAAAAAAAGCTTTTTAGCCCAAAAAACTGAAAAATGGCCATTTTGGCTCTCAAAACCAGGTTTTTCGCTGACGGCGTGACCTGTTTGCTGAAACCCCCACTTTTTGCTCATGAAAATACCTCTTGAGATAAAAACACGACTTTTTGGCGAAAAAAAATGGGGTTTTGGCTGAGTAAAGGTGCTTTTTGGTCAAAAAAACTGTTTTTTGCTGACAAAATTGGAAATTTGCTGAGAATTTTCTTTTGCTCAAAACACCACGTTTTCACTGCTAAACGCAAGTTTTGGACGACAAAAGCACATTTTAGGTGTCCAAAACACTGTTTTGCTGGAAAAAAAAGCTTTTTAGCCCAAAAAACTGAAAAATGGCCATTTTGGCTCTCAAAACCAGGTTTTTCGCTGACGGCGTGACCTGTTTGCTGAAACCCCCACTTTTTGCTCATGAAAATACCTCTTGAGATAAAAACACGACTTTTTGGCGAAAAAAAATGGGGTTTTGGCTGAGTAAAGGTGCTTTTTGGTCAAAAAAACTGTTTTTTGCTGACAAAATTGGAAATTTGCTGAGAATTTTCTTTTGCTCAAAACACCACGTTTTCACTGCTAAACGCAAGTTTTGGACGACAAAAGCACATTTTAGGTGTCCAAAACACTGTTTTGCTGGAAAAAAAAGCTTTTTAGCCCAAAAAACTGAAAAATGGCCATTTTGGCTCTCAAAACCAGGTTTTTCGCTGACGGCGTGACCTGTTTGCTGAAACCCCCACTTTTTGCTCATGAAAATACCTCTTGAGATAAAAACACGACTTTTTGGCGAAAAAAAATGGGGTTTTGGCTGAGTAAAGGTGCTTTTTGGTCAAAAAAACTGTTTTTTGCTGACAAAATTGGAAATTTGCTGAGAATTTTCTTTTGCTCAAAACACCACGTTTTCACTGCTAAACGCAAGTTTTGGACGACAAAAGCACATTTTAGGTGTCCAAAACACTGTTTTGCTGGAAAAAAAAGCTTTTTAGCCCAAAAAACTGAAAAATGGCCATTTTGGCTCTCAAAACCAGGTTTTTCGCTGACGGCGTGACCTGTTTGCTGAAACCCCCACTTTTTGCTCATGAAAATACCTCTTGAGATAAAAACACGACTTTTTGGCGAAAAAAAATGGGGTTTTGGCTGAGTAAAGGTGCTTTTTGGTCAAAAAAACTGTTTTTTGCTGACAAAATTGGAAATTTGCTGAGAATTTTCTTTTGCTCAAAACACCACGTTTTCACTGCTAAACGCAAGTTTTGGACGACAAAAGCACATTTTAGGTGTCCAAAACACTGTTTTGCTGGAAAAAAAAGCTTTTTAGCCCAAAAAACTGAAAAATGGCCATTTTGGCTCTCAAAACCAGGTTTTTCGCTGACGGCGTGACCTGTTTGCTGAAACCCCCACTTTTTGCTCATGAAAATACCTCTTGAGATAAAAACACGACTTTTTGGCGAAAAAAAATGGGGTTTTGGCTGAGTAAAGGTGCTTTTTGGTCAAAAAAACTGTTTTTTGCTGACAAAATTGGAAATTTGCTGAGAATTTTCTTTTGCTCAAAACACCACGTTTTCACTGCTAAACGCAAGTTTTGGACGACAAAAGCACATTTTAGGTGTCCAAAACACTGTTTTGCTGGAAAAAAAAGCTTTTTAGCCCAAAAAACTGAAAAATGGCCATTTTGGCTCTCAAAACCAGGTTTTTCGCTGACGGCGTGACCTGTTTGCTGAAACCCCCACTTTTTGCTCATGAAAATACCTCTTGAGATAAAAACACGACTTTTTGGCGAAAAAAAATGGGGTTTTGGCTGAGTAAAGGTGCTTTTTGGTCAAAAAAACTGTTTTTTGCTGACAAAATTGGAAATTTGCTGAGAATTTTCTTTTGCTCAAAACACCACGTTTTCACTGCTAAACGCAAGTTTTGGACGACAAAAGCACATTTTAGGTGTCCAAAACACTGTTTTGCTGGAAAAAAAAGCTTTTTAGCCCAAAAAACTGAAAAATGGCCATTTTGGCTCTCAAAACCAGGTTTTTCGCTGACGGCGTGACCTGTTTGCTGAAACCCCCACTTTTTGCTCATGAAAATACCTCTTGAGATAAAAACACGACTTTTTGGCGAAAAAAAATGGGGTTTTGGCTGAGTAAAGGTGCTTTTTGGTCAAAAAAACTGTTTTTTGCTGACAAAATTGGAAATTTGCTGAGAATTTTCTTTTGCTCAAAACACCACGTTTTCACTGCTAAACGCAAGTTTTGGACGACAAAAGCACATTTTAGGTGTCCAAAACACTGTTTTGCTGGAAAAAAAAGCTTTTTAGCCCAAAAAACTGAAAAATGGCCATTTTGGCTCTCAAAACCAGGTTTTTCGCTGACGGCGTGACCTGTTTGCTGAAACCCCCACTTTTTGCTCATGAAAATACCTCTTGAGATAAAAACACGACTTTTTGGCGAAAAAAAATGGGGTTTTGGCTGAGTAAAGGTGCTTTTTGGTCAAAAAAACTGTTTTTTGCTGACAAAATTGGAAATTTGCTGAGAATTTTCTTTTGCTCAAAACACCACGTTTTCACTGCTAAACGCAAGTTTTGGACGACAAAAGCACATTTTAGGTGTCCAAAACACTGTTTTGCTGGAAAAAAAAGCTTTTTAGCCCAAAAAACTGAAAAATGGCCATTTTGGCTCTCAAAACCAGGTTTTTCGCTGACGGCGTGACCTGTTTGCTGAAACCCCCACTTTTTGCTCATGAAAATACCTCTTGAGATAAAAACACGACTTTTTGGCGAAAACAAATGGGGTTTTGGCTGAGTAAAGGTGCTTTTTGGTCAAAAAAACTGTTTTTTGCTGACAAAATTGGAAATTTGCTGAGAATTTTCTTTTGCTCAAAACACCACGTTTTCACTGCTAAACGCAAGTTTTGGACGACAAAAGCACATTTTAGGTGTCCAAAACACTGTTTTGCTGGAAAAAAAAGCTTTTTAGCCCAAAAAACTGAAAAATGGCCATTTTGGCTCTCAAAACCAGGTTTTTCGCTGACGGCGTGACCTGTTTGCTGAAACCCCCACTTTTTGCTCATGAAAATACCTCTTGAGATAAAAACACGACTTTTTGGCGAAAAAAAATGGGGTTTTGGCTGAGTAAAGGTGCTTTTTGGTCAAAAAAACTGTTTTTTGCTGACAAAATTGGAAATTTGCTGAGAATTTTCTTTTGCTCAAAACACCACGTTTTCACTGCTAAACGCAAGTTTTGGACGACAAAAGCACATTTTAGGTGTCCAAAACACTGTTTTGCTGGAAAAAAAAGCTTTTTAGCCCAAAAAACTGAAAAATGGCCATTTTGGCTCTCAAAACCAGGTTTTTCGCTGACGGCGTGACCTGTTTGCTGAAACCCCCACTTTTTGCTCATGAAAATACCTCTTGAGATAAAAACACGACTTTTTGGCGAAAAAAAATGGGGTTTTGGCTGAGTAAAGGTGCTTTTTGGTCAAAAAAACTGTTTTTTGCTGACAAAATTGGAAATTTGCTGAGAATTTTCTTTTGCTCAAAACACCACGTTTTCACTGCTAAACGCAAGTTTTGGACGACAAAAGCACATTTTAGGTGTCCAAAACACTGTTTTGCTGGAAAAAAAAGCTTTTTAGCCCAAAAAACTGAAAAATGGCCATTTTGGCTCTCAAAACCAGGTTTTTCGCTGACGGCGTGACCTGTTTGCTGAAACCCCCACTTTTTGCTCATGAAAATACCTCTTGAGATAAAAACACGACTTTTTGGCGAAAAAAAATGGGGTTTTGGCTGAGTAAAGGTGCTTTTTGGTCAAAAAAACTGTTTTTTGCTGACAAAATTGGAAATTTGCTGAGAATTTTCTTTTGCTCAAAACACCACGTTTTCACTGCTAAACGCAAGTTTTGGA
This sequence comes from Anthopleura xanthogrammica, assembly GCA_964019055.1. Lineage (NCBI taxonomy): Eukaryota > Metazoa > Cnidaria > Anthozoa > Actiniaria > Actiniidae > Anthopleura > Anthopleura xanthogrammica. The sequence continues at coordinate 13,935 of CAXHSA010000077.1, forward strand.
CGACAAAAGCACATTTTAGGTGTCCAAAACACTGTTTTGCTGGAAAAAAAAGCTTTTTAGCCCAAAAAACTGAAAAATGGCCATTTTGGCTCTCAAAACCAGGTTTTTCGCTGACGGCGTGACCTGTTTGCTGAAACCCCCACTTTTTGCTCATGAAAATACCTCTTGAGATAAAAACACGACTTTTTGGCGAAAAAAAATGGGGTTTTGGCTGAGTAAAGGTGCTTTTTGGTCAAAAAAACTGTTTTTTGCTGACAAAATTGGAAATTTGCTGAGAATTTTCTTTTGCTCAAAACACCACGTTTTCACTGCTAAACGCAAGTTTTGGACGACAAAAGCACATTTTAGGTGTCCAAAACACTGTTTTGCTGGAAAAAAAAGCTTTTTAGCCCAAAAAACTGAAAAATGGCCATTTTGGCTCTCAAAACCAGGTTTTTCGCTGACGGCGTGACCTGTTTGCTGAAACCCCCACTTTTTGCTCATGAAAATACCTCTTGAGATAAAAACACGACTTTTTGGCGAAAAAAAATGGGGTTTTGGCTGAGTAAAGGTGCTTTTTGGTCAAAAAAACTGTTTTTTGCTGACAAAATTGGAAATTTGCTGAGAATTTTCTTTTGCTCAAAACACCACGTTTTCACTGCTAAACGCAAGTTTTGGACGACAAAAGCACATTTTAGGTGTCCAAAACACTGTTTTGCTGGAAAAAAAAGCTTTTTAGCCCAAAAAACTGAAAAATGGCCATTTTGGCTCTCAAAACCAGGTTTTTCGCTGACGGCGTGACCTGTTTGCTGAAACCCCCACTTTTTGCTCATGAAAATACCTCTTGAGATAAAAACACGACTTTTTGGCGAAAAAAAATGGGGTTTTGGCTGAGTAAAGGTGCTTTTTGGTCAAAAAAACTGTTTTTTGCTGACAAAATTGGAAATTTGCTGAGAATTTTCTTTTGCTCAAAACACCACGTTTTCACTGCTAAACGCAAGTTTTGGACGACAAAAGCACATTTTAGGTGTCCAAAACACTGTTTTGCTGGAAAAAAAAGCTTTTTAGCCCAAAAAACTGAAAAATGGCCATTTTGGCTCTCAAAACCAGGTTTTTCGCTGACGGCGTGACCTGTTTGCTGAAACCCCCACTTTTTGCTCATGAAAATACCTCTTGAGATAAAAACACGACTTTTTGGCGAAAAAAAATGGGGTTTTGGCTGAGTAAAGGTGCTTTTTGGTCAAAAAAACTGTTTTTTGCTGACAAAATTGGAAATTTGCTGAGAATTTTCTTTTGCTCAAAACACCACGTTTTCACTGCTAAACGCAAGTTTTGGACGACAAAAGCACATTTTAGGTGTCCAAAACACTGTTTTGCTGGAAAAAAAAGCTTTTTAGCCCAAAAAACTGAAAAATGGCCATTTTGGCTCTCAAAACCAGGTTTTTCGCTGACGGCGTGACCTGTTTGCTGAAACCCCCACTTTTTGCTCATGAAAATACCTCTTGAGATAAAAACACGACTTTTTGGCGAAAAAAAATGGGGTTTTGGCTGAGTAAAGGTGCTTTTTGGTCAAAAAAACTGTTTTTTGCTGACAAAATTGGAAATTTGCTGAGAATTTTCTTTTGCTCAAAACACCACGTTTTCACTGCTAAACGCAAGTTTTGGACGACAAAAGCACATTTTAGGTGTCCAAAACACTGTTTTGCTGGAAAAAAAAGCTTTTTAGCCCAAAAAACTGAAAAATGGCCATTTTGGCTCTCAAAACCAGGTTTTTCGCTGACGGCGTGACCTGTTTGCTGAAATCCCCACTTTTTGCTCATGAAAATACCTCTTGAGATAAAAACACGACTTTTTGGCGAAAAAAAATGGGGTTTTGGCTGAGTAAAGGTGCTTTTTGGTCAAAAAAACTGTTTTTTGCTGACAAAATTGGAAATTTGCTGAGAATTTTCTTTTGCTCAAAACACCACGTTTTCACTGCTAAACGCAAGTTTTGGACGACAAAAGCACATTTTAGGTGTCCAAAACACTGTTTTGCTGGAAAAAAAAGCTTTTTAGCCCAAAAAACTGAAAAATGGCCATTTTGGCTCTCAAAACCAGGTTTTTCGCTGACGGCGTGACCTGTTTGCTGAAACCCCCACTTTTTGCTCATGAAAATACCTCTTGAGATAAAAACACGACTTTTCGGCGAAAAAAAATGGGGTTTTGGCTGAGTAAAGGTGCTTTTTGGTCAAAAAAACTGTTTTTTGCTGACAAAATTGGAAATTTGCTGAAAATTTTCTTTTGCTCAAAACACCACGTTTTCACTGCTAAACGCAAGTTTTGGACGACAAAAGCACATTTTAGGTGTCCAAAACACTGTTTTGCTGGAAAAAAAAGCTTTGTAGCCCAAAAAACTGAAAAATGGCCATTTTGGCTCTCAAAACCAGGTTTTTCGCTGACGGCGTGACCTGTTTGCTGAAACCCCCACTTTTTGCTCATGAAAATACCTCTTGAGATAAAAACACGACTTTTTGGCGAAAAAAAATGGGGTTTTGGCTGAGTAAAGGTGCTTTTTGGTCAAAAAAAACTGTTTTTTGCTGACAAAATTGGAAATTTGCTGAGAATTTTCTTTTGCTCAAAACACCACGTTTTCACTGCTAAACGCAAGTTTTGGACGACAAAAGCACATTTTAGGTGTCCAAAACACTGTTTTGCTGGAAAAAAAAAGCTTTTTAGCCCAAAAAACTGAAAAATGGCCATTTTGGCTCTCAAAACCAGGTTTTTCGCTGACGGCGTGACCTGTTTGCTGAAATCCCCACTTTTTGCTCATGAAAATACCTCTTGAGATAAAAACACGACTTTTTGGCGAAAAAAAATGGGGTTTTGGCTGAGTAAAGGTGCTTTTTGGTCAAAAAAACTGTTTTTTGCTGACAAAATTGGAAATTTGCTGAGAATTTTCTTTTGCTCAAAACACCACGTTTTCACTGCTAAACGCAAGTTTTGGACGACAAAAGCACATTTTAGGTGTCCAAAACACTGTTTTGCTGGAAAAAAAAGCTTTTTAGCCCAAAAAACTGAAAAATGGCCATTTTGGCTCTCAAAACCAGGTTTTTCGCTGACGGCGTGACCTGTTTGCTGAAACCCCCACTTTTTGCTCATGAAAATACCTCTTGAGATAAAAACACGACTTTTTGGCGAAAAAAAATGGGGTTTTGGCTGAGTAAAGGTGCTTTTTGGTCAAAAAAACTGTTTTTTGCTGACAAAATTGGAAATTTGCTGAGAATTTTCTTTTGCTCAAAACACCACGTTTTCACTGCTAAACGCAAGTTTTGGACGACAAAAGCACATTTTAGGTGTCCAAAACACTGTTTTGCTGGAAAAAAAAGCTTTTTAGGCCAAAAAACTGAAAAATGGCCATTTTGGCTCTCAAAACCAGGTTTTTCGCTGACGGCGTGACCTGTTTGCTGAAACCCCCACTTTTTGCTCATGAAAATACCTCTTGAGATAAAAACACGACTTTTTGGCGAAAAAAAATGGGGTTTTGGCTGAGTAAAGGTGCTTTTTGGTCAAAAAAACTGTTTTTTGCTGACAAAATTGGAAATTTGCTGAGAATTTTCTTTTGCTCAAAACACCACGTTTTCACTGCTAAACGCAAGTTTTGGACGACAAAAGCACATTTTAGGTGTCCAAAACACTGTTTTGCTGGAAAAAAAAGCTTTTTAGCCCAAAAAACTGAAAAATGGCCATTTTGGCTCTCAAAACCAGGTTTTTCGCTGACGGCGTGACCTGTTTGCTGAAACCCCCACTTTTTGCTCATGAAAATACCTCTTGAGATAAAAACACGACTTTTTGGCGAAAAAAAATGGGGTTTTGGCTGAGTAAAGGTGCTTTTTGGTCAAAAAAACTGTTTTTTGCTGACAAAATTGGAAATTTGCTGAGAATTTTCTTTTGCTCAAAACACCACGTTTTCACTGCTAAACGCAAGTTTTGGACGACAAAAGCACATTTTAGGTGTCCAAAACACTGTTTTGCTGGAAAAAAAAGCTTTTTAGCCCAAAAAACTGAAAAATGGCCATTTTGGCTCTCAAAACCAGGTTTTTCGCTGACGGCGTGACCTGTTTGCTGAAACCCCCACTTTTTGCTCATGAAAATACCTCTTGAGATAAAAACACGACTTTTTGGCGAAAAAAAATGGGGTTTTGGCTGAGTAAAGGTGCTTTTTGGTCAAAAAAACTGTTTTTTTGCTGACAAAATTGGAAATTTGCTGAGAATTTTCTTTTGCTCAAAACACCACGTTTTCACTGCTAAACGCAAGTTTTGGACGACAAAAGCACATTTTAGGTGTCCAAAACACTGTTTTGCTGGAAAAAAAAGCTTTTTAGCCCAAAAAACTGAAAAATGGCCATTTTGGCTCTCAAAACCAGGTTTTTCGCTGACGGCGTGACCTGTTTGCTGAAACCCCCACTTTTTGCTCATGAAAATACCTCTTGAGATAAAAACACGACTTTTTGGCGAAAAAAAATGGGGTTTTGGCTGAGTAAAGGTGCTTTTTGGTCAAAAAAACTGTTTTTTGCTGACAAAATTGGAAATTTGCTGAGAATTTTCTTTTGCTCAAAACACCACGTTTTCACTGCTAAACGCAAGTTTTGGACGACAAAAGCACATTTTAGGTGTCCAAAACACTGTTTTGCTGGAAAAAAAAGCTTTTTAGCCCAAAAAACTGAAAAATGGCCATTTTGGCTCTCAAAACCAGGTTTTTCGCTGACGGCGTGACCTGTTTGCTGAAACCCCCACTTTTTGCTCATGAAAATACCTCTTGAGATAAAAACACGACTTTTTGGCGAAAAAAAATGGGGTTTTGGCTGAGTAAAGGTGCTTTTTGGTCAAAAAAACTGTTTTTTGCTGACAAAATTGGAAATTTGCTGAGAATTTTCTTTTGCTCAAAACACCACGTTTTCACTGCTAAACGCAAGTTTTGGACGACAAAAGCACATTTTAGGTGTCCAAAACACTGTTTTGCTGGAAAAAAAAGCTTTTTAGCCCAAAAAACTGAAAAATGGCCATTTTGGCTCTCAAAACCAGGTTTTTCGCTGACGGCGTGACCTGTTTGCTGAAACCCCCACTTTTTGCTCATGAAAATACCTCTTGAGATAAAAACACGACTTTTTGGCGAAAAAAAATGGGGTTTTGGCTGAGTAAAGGTGCTTTTTGGTCAAAAAAACTGTTTTTTGCTGACAAAATTGGAAATTTGCTGAGAATTTTCTTTTGCTCAAAACACCACGTTTTCACTGCTAAACGCAAGTTTTGGACGACAAAAGCACATTTTAGGTGTCCAAAACACTGTTTTGCTGGAAAAAAAAGCTTTGTAGCCCAAAAAACTGAAAAATGGCCATTTTGGCTCTCAAAACCAGGTTTTTCGCTGACGGTGTGACCTGTTTGCTGAAACCCCCACTTTTTGCTCATGAAAATACCTCTTGAGATAAAAACACGACTTTTTGGCGAAAAAAAATGGGGTTTTGGCTGAGTAAAGGTGCTTTTTGGTCAAAAAAACTGTTTTTTGCTGACAAAATTGGAAATTTGCTGAGAATTTTCTTTTGCTCAAAACACCACGTTTTCACTGCTAAACGCAAGTTTTGGACGACAAAAGCACATTTTAGGTGTCCAAAACACTGTTTTGCTGGAAAAAAAAGCTTTTTAGCCCAAAAAACTGAAAAATGGCCATTTTGGCTCTCAAAACCAGGTTTTTCGCTGACGGCGTGACCTGTTTGCTGAAACCCCCACTTTTTGCTCATGAAAATACCTCTTGAGATAAAAACACGACTTTTCGGCGAAAAAAAATGGGGTTTTGGCTGAGTAAAGGTGCTTTTTGGTCAAAAAAACTGTTTTTTGCTGACAAAATTGGAAATTTGCTGAGAATTTTCTTTTGCTCAAAACACCACGTTTTCACTGCTAAACGCAAGTTTTGGACGACAAAAGCACATTTTAGGTGTCCAAAACACTGTTTTGCTGGAAAAAAAAGCTTTGTAGCCCAAAAAACTGAAAAATGGCCATTTTGGCTCTCAAAACCAGGTTTTTCGCTGACGGCGTGACCTGTTTGCTGAAACCCCCACTTTTTGCTCATGAAAATACCTCTTGAGATAAAAACACGACTTTTTGGCCAAAAAAAATGGGGTTTTGGCTGAGTAAAGGTGCTTTTTGGTCAAAAAAACTGTTTTTTGCTGACAAAATTGGAAATTTGCTGAGAATTTTCTTTTGCTCAAAACACCACGTTTTCACTGCTAAACGCAAGTTTTGGACGACAAAAGCACATTTTAGGTGTCCAAAACACTGTTTTGCTGGAAAAAAAAGCTTTTTAGCCCAAAAAACTGAAAAATGGCCATTTTGGCTCTCAAAACCAGGTTTTTCGCTGACGGCGTGACCTGTTTGCTGAAATCCCCACTTTTTGCTCATGAAAATACCTCTTGAGATAAAAACACGACTTTTTGGCGAAAAAAAATGGGGTTTTGGCTGAGTAAAGGTGCTTTTTGGTCAAAAAAACTGTTTTTTGCTGACAAAATTGGAAATTTGCTGAGAATTTTCTTTTGCTCAAAACACCACGTTTTCACTGCTAAACGCAAGTTTTGGACGACAAAAGCACATTTTAGGTGTCCAAAACACTGTTTTGCTGGAAAAAAAAGCTTTTTAGCCCAAAAAACTGAAAAATGGCCATTTTGGCTCTCAAAACCAGGTTTTTCGCTGACGGCGTGACCTGTTTGCTGAAACCCCCACTTTTTGCTCATGAAAATACCTCTTGAGATAAAAACACGACTTTTTGGCGAAAAAAAATGGGGTTTTGGCTGAGTAAAGGTGCTTTTTGGTCAAAAAAACTGTTTTTTGCTGACAAAATTGGAAATTTGCTGAGAATTTTCTTTTGCTCAAAACACCACGTTTTCACTGCTAAACGCAAGTTTTGGACGACAAAAGCACATTTTAGGTGTCCAAAACACTGTTTTGCTGGAAAAAAAAGCTTTTTAGCCCAAAAAACTGAAAAATGGCCATTTTGGCTCTCAAAACCAGGTTTTTCGCTGACGGCGTGACCTGTTTGCTGAAACCCCCACTTTTTGCTCATGAAAATACCTCTTGAGATAAAAACACGACTTTTTGGCGAAAAAAAATGGGGTTTTGGCTGAGTAAAGGTGCTTTTTGGTCAAAAAAACTGTTTTTTGCTGACAAAATTGGAAATTTGCTGAGAATTTTCTTTTGCTCAAAACACCACGTTTTCACTGCTAAACGCAAGTTTTGGACGACAAAAGCACATTTTAGGTGTCCAAAACACTGTTTTGCTGGAAAAAAAAGCTTTTTAGCCCAAAAAACTGAAAAATGGCCATTTTGGCTCTCAAAACCAGGTTTTTCGCTGACGGCGTGACCTGTTTGCTGAAACCCCCACTTTTTGCTCATGAAAATACCTCTTGAGATAAAAACACGACTTTTTGGCGAAAAAAAATGGGGTTTTGGCTGAGTAAAGGTGCTTTTTGGTCAAAAAAACTGTTTTTTGCTGACAAAATTGGAAATTTGCTGAGAATTTTCTTTTGCTCAAAACACCACGTTTTCACTGCTAAACGCAAGTTTTGGACGACAAAAGCACATTTTAGGTGTCCAAAACACTGTTTTGCTGGAAAAAAAAGCTTTTTAGCCCAAAAAACTGAAAAATGGCCATTTTGGCTCTCAAAACCAGGTTTTTCGCTGACGGCGTGACCTGTTTGCTGAAACCCCCACTTTTTGCTCATGAAAATACCTCTTGAGATAAAAACACGACTTTTTGGCGAAAAAAAATGGGGTTTTGGCTGAGTAAAGGTGCTTTTTGGTCAAAAAAACTGTTTTTTGCTGACAAAATTGGAAATTTGCTGAGAATTTTCTTTTGCTCAAAACACCACGTTTTCACTGCTAAACGCAAGTTTTGGACGACAAAAGCACATTTTAGGTGTCCAAAACACTGTTTTGCTGGAAAAAAAAGCTTTTTAGCCCAAAAAACTGAAAAATGGCCATTTTGGCTCTCAAAACCAGGTTTTTCGCTGACGGCGTGACCTGTTTGCTGAAACCCCCACTTTTTGCTCATGAAAATACCTCTTGAGATAAAAACACGACTTTTTGGCGAAAAAAAATGGGGTTTTGGCTGAGTAAAGGTGCTTTTTGGTCAAAAAAACTGTTTTTTGCTGACAAAATTGGAAATTTGCTGAGAATTTTCTTTTGCTCAAAACACCACGTTTTCACTGCTAAACGCAAGTTTTGGACGACAAAAGCACATTTTAGGTGTCCAAAACACTGTTTTGCTGGAAAAAAAAGCTTTTTAGCCCAAAAAACTGAAAAATGGCCATTTTGGCTCTCAAAACCAGGTTTTTCGCTGACGGCGTGACCTGTTTGCTGAAACCCCCACTTTTTGCTCATGAAAATACCTCTTGAGATAAAAACACGACTTTTTGGCGAAAAAAAATGGGGTTTTGGCTGAGTAAAGGTGCTTTTTGGTCAAAAAAACTGTTTTTTGCTGACAAAATTGGAAATTTGCTGAGAATTTTCTTTTGCTCAAAACACCACGTTTTCACTGCTAAACGCAAGTTTTGGACGACAAAAGCACATTTTAGGTGTCCAAAACACTGTTTTGCTGGAAAAAAAAGCTTTTTAGCCCAAAAAACTGAAAAATGGCCATTTTGGCTCTCAAAACCAGGTTTTTCGCTGACGGCGTGACCTGTTTGCTGAAACCCCCACTTTTTGCTCATGAAAATACCTCTTGAGATAAAAACACGACTTTTTGGCGAAAAAAAATGGGGTTTTGGCTGAGTAAAGGTGCTTTTTGGTCAAAAAAACTGTTTTTTGCTGACAAAATTGGAAATTTGCTGAGAATTTTCTTTTGCTCAAAACACCACGTTTTCACTGCTAAACGCAAGTTTTGGACGACAAAAGCACATTTTAGGTGTCCAAAACACTGTTTTGCTGGAAAAAAAAGCTTTTTAGCCCAAAAAACTGAAAAATGGCCATTTTGGCTCTCAAAACCAGGTTTTTCGCTGACGGCGTGACCTGTTTGCTGAAACCCCCACTTTTTGCTCATGAAAATACCTCTTGAGATAAAAACACGACTTTTTGGCGAAAAAAAATGGGGTTTTGGCTGAGTAAAGGTGCTTTTTGGTCAAAAAAACTGTTTTTTGCTGACAAAATTGGAAATTTGCTGAGAATTTTCTTTTGCTCAAAACACCACGTTTTCACTGCTAAACGCAAGTTTTGGACGACAAAAGCACATTTTAGGTGTCCAAAACACTGTTTTGCTGGAAAAAAAAGCTTTTTAGCCCAAAAAACTGAAAAATGGCCATTTTGGCTCTCAAAACCAGGTTTTTCGCTGACGGCGTGACCTGTTTGCTGAAACCCCCACTTTTTGCTCATGAAAATACCTCTTGAGATAAAAACACGACTTTTTGGCGAAAAAAAATGGGGTTTTGGCTGAGTAAAGGTGCTTTTTGGTCAAAAAAACTGTTTTTTGCTGACAAAATTGGAAATTTGCTGAGAATTTTCTTTTGCTCAAAACACCACGTTTTCACTGCTAAACGCAAGTTTTGGACGACAAAAGCACATTTTAGGTGTCCAAAACACTGTTTTGCTGGAAAAAAAAGCTTTTTAGCCCAAAAAACTGAAAAATGGCCATTTTGGCTCTCAAAACCAGGTTTTTCGCTGACGGCGTGACCTGTTTGCTGAAACCCCCACTTTTTGCTCATGAAAATACCTCTTGAGATAAAAACACGACTTTTTGGCGAAAAAAAATGGGGTTTTGGCTGAGTAAAGGTGCTTTTTGGTCAAGAAAACTGTTTTTTGCTGACAAAATTGGAAATTTGCTGAGAATTTTCTTTTGCTCAAAACACCACGTTTTCACTGCTAAACGCAAGTTTTGGACGACAAAAGCACATTTTAGGTGTCCAAAACACTGTTTTGCTGGAAAAAAAAGCTTTTTAGCCCAAAAAACTGAAAAATGGCCATTTTGGCTCTCAAAACCAGGTTTTTCGCTGACGGCGTGACCTGTTTGCTGAAACCCCCACTTTTTGCTCATGAAAATACCTCTTGAGATAAAAACACGACTTTTTGGCGAAAAAAAATGGGGTTTTGGCTGAGTAAAGGTGCTTTTTGGTCAAAAAAACTGTTTTTTGCTGACAAAATTGGAAATTTGCTGAGAATTTTCTTTTGCTCAAAACACCACGTTTTCACTGCTAAACGCAAGTTTTGGACGACAAAAGCACATTTTAGGTGTCCAAAACACTGTTTTGCTGGAAAAAAAAGCTTTTTAGCCCAAAAAACTGAAAAATGGCCATTTTGGCTCTCAAAACCAGGTTTTTCGCTGACGGCGTGACCTGTTTGCTGAAACCCCCACTTTTTGCTCATGAAAATACCTCTTGAGATAAAAACACGACTTTTTGGCGAAAAAAAATGGGGTTTTGGCTGAGTAAAGGTGCTTTTTGGTCAAAAAAACTGTTTTTTGCTGACAAAATTGGAAATTTGCTGAGAATTTTCTTTTGCTCAAAACACCACGTTTTCACTGCTAAACGCAAGTTTTGGACGACAAAAGCACATTTTAGGTGTCCAAAACACTGTTTTGCTGGAAAAAAAAGCTTTTTAGCCCAAAAAACTGAAAAATGGCCATTTTGGCTCTCAAAACCAGGTTTTTCGCTGACGGCGTGACCTGTTTGCTGAAACCCCCACTTTTTGCTCATGAAAATACCTCTTGAGATAAAAACACGACTTTTTGGCCAAAAAAAATGGGGTTTTGGCTGAGTAAAGGTGCTTTTTGGTCAAAAAAACTGTTTTTTGCTGACAAAATTGGAAATTTGCTGAGAATTTTCTTTTGCTCAAAACACCACGTTTTTACTGCTAAACGCAAGTTTTGGACGACAAAAGCACATTTTAGGTGTCCAAAACACTGTTTTGCTGGAAAAAAAAGCTTTTTAGCCCAAAAAACTGAAAAATGGCCATTTTGGCTCTCAAAACTAGGGTTTTCGCTGACGGCGTGACCTGTTTGCTGAAACCCCCACTTTTTGCTCATGAAAATACCTCTTGAGATAAAAACACGACTTTTTGGCGAAAAAAAAATGGGGTTTTTGGCTGAGTAAAGGTGCTTTTTGGTCAAAAAAAATTTTTTTTGCTGACAAAATTGGAAATTTGCTGAGAATTTTCTTTTGCTCAAAACACCACGTTTTCACTGCTAAACGCAAGTTTTGGACGACAAAAGCACATTTTAGGTGTCCAAAACACTGTTTTGCATGAAAAAAAAAAAGCTTTTTAGCCCAAAAAACTGAAAAATGGCCATTTTGGCTCTCAAAACCAGGTTTTTCGCTGACGGCGTGACCTGTTTGCTGAAACCCCCACTTTTTGCTCATGAAAATACCTCTTGAGATAAAAACACGACTTTTTGGCCAAAAAAAATGGGGTTTTGGCTGAGTAAAGGTGCTTTTTGGTCAAAAAAACTGTTTTTTGCTGACAAAATTGGAAATTTGCTGAGAATTTTCTTTTGCTCAAAACACCACGTTTTCACTGCTAAACGCAAGTTTTGGACGACAAAAGCACATTTTAGGTGTCCAAAACACTGTTTTGCTGGAAAAAAAAGCTTTTTAGCCCAAAAAACTGAAAAATGGCCATTTTGGCTCTCAAAACCAGGTTTTTCGCTGACGGCGTGACCTGTTTGCTGAAACCCCCACTTTTTGCTCATGAAAATACCTCTTGAGATAAAAACACGACTTTTTGGCCAAAAAAAATGGGGTTTTGGCTGAGTAAAGGTGCTTTTTGGTCAAGAAAACTGTTTTTTGCTGACAAAATTGGAAATTTGCTGAGAATTTTCTTTTGCTCAAAACACCACGTTTTCACTGCTAAACGCAAGTTTTGGACGACAAAAGCACATTTTAGGTGTCCAAAACACTGTTTTGCTGGAAAAAAAAGCTTTTTAGCCCAAAAAACTGAAAAATGGCCATTTTGGCTCTCAAAACCAGGTTTTTCGCTGACGGCGTGACCTGTTTGCTGAAACCCCCACTTTTTGCTCATGAAAATACCTCTTGAGATAAAAACACGACTTTTTGGCGAAAAAAAATGGGGTTTTGGCTGAGTAAAGGTGCTTTTTGGTCAAGAAAACTGTTTTTTGCTGACAAAATTGGAAATTTGCTGAGAATTTTCTTTTGCTCAAAACACCACGTTTTCACTGCTAAACGCAAGTTTTGGACGACAAAAGCACATTTTAGGTGTCCAAAACACTGTTTTGCTGGAAAAAAAAGCTTTTTAGCCCAAAAAACTGAAAAATGGCCATTTTGGCTCTCAAAACCAGGTTTTTCGCTGACGGCGTGACCTGTTTGCTGAAACCCCCACTTTTTGCTCATGAAAATACCTCTTGAGATAAAAACACGACTTTTTGGCGAAAAAAAATGGGGTTTTGGCTGAGTAAAGGTGCTTTTTGGTCAAAAAAACTGTTTTTTGCTGACAAAATTGGAAATTTGCTGAGAATTTTCTTTTGCTCAAAACACCACGTTTTCACTGCTAAACGCAAGTTTTGGACGACAAAAGCACATTTTAGGTGTCCAAAACACTGTTTGGCTGGAAAAAAAAGCTTTTTAGCCCAAAAAACTGAAAAATGGCCATTTTGGCTCTCAAAACCAGGTTTTTCGCTGACGGCGTGACCTGTTTGCTGAAACCCCCACTTTTTGCTCATGAAAATACCTCTTGAGATAAAAACACGACTTTTTGGCGAAAAAAAATGGGGTTTTGGCTGAGTAAAGGTGCTTTTTGGTCAAAAAAACTGTTTTTTGCTGACAAAATTGGAAATTTGCTGAGAATTTTCTTTTGCTCAAAACACCACGTTTTCACTGCTAAACGCAAGTTTTGGACGACAAAAGCACATTTTAGGTGTCCAAAACACTGTTTTGCTGGAAAAAAAAGCTTTTTAGCCCAAAAAACTGAAAAATGGCCATTTTGGCTCTCAAAACCAGGTTTTTCGCTGACGGCGTGACCTGTTTGCTGAAACCCCCACTTTTTGCTCATGAAAATACCTCTTGAGATAAAAACACGACTTTTTGGCGAAAAAAAATGGGGTTTTGGCTGAGTAAAGGTGCTTTTTGGTCAAAAAAACTGTTTTTTGCTGACAAAATTGGAAATTTGCTGAGAATTTTCCTTTGCTCAAAACACCACGTTTTCACTGCTAAACGCAAGTTTTGGACGACAAAAGCACATTTTAGGTGTCCAAAACACTGTTTTGCTGGAAAAAAAAGCTTTTTAGCCCAAAAAACTGAAAAATGGCCATTTTGGCTCTCAAAACCAGGTTTTTCGCTGACGGCGTGACCTGTTTGCTGAAACCCCCACTTTTTGCTCATGAAAATACCTCTTGAGATAAAAACACGACTTTTTGGCGAAAAAAAATGGGGTTTTGGCTGAGTAAAGGTGCTTTTTGGTCAAAAAAACTGTTTTTTGCTGACAAAATTGGAAATTTGCTGAGAATTTTCTTTTGCTCAAAACACCACGTTTTCACTGCTAAACGCAAGTTTTGGACGACAAAAGCACATTTTAGGTGTCCAAAACACTGTTTTGCTGGAAAAAAAAGCTTTTTAGCCCAAAAAACTGAAAAATGGCCATTTTGGCTCTCAAAACCAGGTTTTTCGCTGACGGCGTGACCTGTTTGCTGAAACCCCCACTTTTTGCTCATGAAAATACCTCTTGAGATAAAAACACGACTTTTTGGCGAAAAAAAATGGGGTTTTGGCTGAGTAAAGGTGCTTTTTGGTCAAAAAAACTGTTTTTTGCTGACAAAATTGGAAATTTGCTGAGAATTTTCTTTTGCTCAAAACACCACGTTTTCACTGCTAAACGCAAGTTTTGGACGACAAAAGCACATTTTAGGTGTCCGAAACACTGTTTTGCTGGAAAAAAAAGCTTTTTAGCCCAAAAAACTGAAAAATGGCCATTTTGGCTCTCAAAACCAGGTTTTTCGCTGACGGCGTGACCTGTTTGCTGAAACCCCCACTTTTTGCTCATGAAAATACCTCTTGAGATAAAAACACGACTTTTTGGCGAAAAAAAATGGGGTTTTGGCTGAGTAAAGGTGCTTTTTGGTCAAAAAAACTGTTTTTTGCTGACAAAATTGGAAATTTGCTGAGAATTTTCTTTTGCTCAAAACACCACGTTTTCACTGCTAAACGCAAGTTTTGGACGACAAAAGCACATTTTAGGTGTCCAAAACACTGTTTTGCTGGAAAAAAAAGCTTTTTAGCCCAAAAAACTGAAAAATGGCCATTTTGGCTCTCAAAACCAGGTTTTTCGCTGACGGCGTGACCTGTTTGCTGAAACCCCCACTTTTTGCTCATGAAAATACCTCGAGATAAAAACACGACTTTTTGTCGAAAAAAAATGGGGTTTTGGCTGAGTAAAGGTGCTTTTTGGTCAAAAAAACTGTTTTTTGCTGACAAAATTGGAAATTTGCTGAGAATTTTCTTTTGCTCAAAACACCACGTTTTCACTGCTAAACGCAAGTTTTGGACGACAAAAGCACATTTTAGGTGTCCAAAACACTGTTTTGCTGGAAAAAAAAGCTTTTTAGTCCAAAAAACTAAAAAATGGCCATTTTGGCTCTCAAAACCAGGTTTTTCGCTGACGGCGTGACCTGTTTGCTGAAACCCCCACTTTTTGCTCATGAAAATACCTCTTGAGATAAAAACACGACTTTTTGGCGAAAAAAAATGGGGTTTTGGCTGAGTAAAGGTGCTTTTTGGTCAAAAAAACTGTTTTTTGCTGACAAAATTGGAAATTTGCTGAGAATTTTCTTTTGCTCAAAACACCACGTTTTCACTGCTAAACGCAAGTTTTGGACGACAAAAGCACATTTTAGGTGTCCAAAACACTGTTTTGCTGGAAAAAAAAGCTTTTTAGCCCAAAAAACTGAAAAATGGCCATTTTGGCTCTCAAAACCAGGTTTTTCGCTGACGGCGTGACCTGTTTGCTGAAACCCCCACTTTTTGCTCATGAAAATACCTCTTGAGATAAAAACACGACTTTTTGGCGAAAAAAAATGGGGTTTTGGCTGAGTAAAGGTGCTTTTTGGTCAAAAAAACTGTTTTTTGCTGACAAAATTGGAAATTTGCTGAGAATTTTCTTTTGCTCAAAACACCACGTTTTCACTGCTAAACGCAAGTTTTGGACGACAAAAGCACATTTTAGGTGTCCAAAACACTGTTTTGCTGGAAAAAAAAGCTTTTTAGCCCAAAAAAACTGAAAAATGGCCATTTTGGCTCTCAAAACCAGGTTTTTCGCTGACGGCGTGACCTGTTTGCTGAAACCCCCACTTTTTGCTCATGAAAATACCTCTTGAGATAAAAACACGACTTTTTGGCGAAAAAAAATGGGGTTTTGGCTGAGTAAAGGTGCTTTTTGGTCAAAAAAACTGTTTTTTGCTGACAAAATTGGAAATTTGCTGAGAATTTTCTTTTGCTCAAAACACCACGTTTTCACTGCTAAACGCAAGTTTTGGACGACAAAAGCACATTTTAGGTGTCCAAAACACTGTTTTGCTGGAAAAAAAAGCTTTTTAGCCCAAAAAACTGAAAAATGGCCATTTTGGCTCTCAAAACCAGGTTTTTCGCTGACGGCGTGACCTGTTTGCTGAAACCCCCACTTTTTGCTCATGAAAATACCTCTTGAGATAAAAACACGACTTTTTGGCGAAAAAAAATGGGGTTTTGGCTGAGTAAAGGTGCTTTTTGGTCAAAAAAACTGTTTTTTGCTGACAAAATTGGAAATTTGCTGAGAATTTTCTTTTGCTCAAAACACCACGTTTTCACTGCTAAACGCAAGTTTTGGACGACAAAAGCACATTTTAGGTGTCCAAAACACTGTTTTGCTGGAAAAAAAAGCTTTTTAGCCCAAAAAACTGAAAAATGGCCATTTTGGCTCTCAAAACCAGGTTTTTCGCTGACGGCGTGACCTGTTTGCTGAAACCCCCACTTTTTGCTCATGAAAATACCTCTTGAGATAAAAACACGACTTTTTGGCGAAAAAAAATGGGGTTTTGGCTGAGTAAAGGTGCTTTTTGGTCAAAAAAACTGTTTTTTGCTGACAAAATTGGAAATTTGCTGAGAATTTTCTTTTGCTCAAAACACCACGTTTTCACTGCTAAACGCAAGTTTTGGACGACAAAAGCACATTTTAGGTGTCCAAAACACTGTTTTGCTGGAAAAAAAAGCTTTTTAGCCCAAAAAACTGAAAAATGGCCATTTTGGCTCTCAAAACCAGGTTTTTCGCTGACGGCGTGACCTGTTTGCTGAAACCCCCACTTTTTGCTCATGAAAATACCTCTTGAGATAAAAACACGACTTTTTGGCGAAAAAAAATGGGGTTTTGGCTGAGCAAAGGTGCTTTTTGGTCAAAAAAACTGTTTTTTGCTGACAAAATTGGAAATTTGCTGAGAATTTTCTTTTGCTC
This sequence comes from Anthopleura xanthogrammica, assembly GCA_964019055.1. Classification (NCBI taxonomy): domain Eukaryota; kingdom Metazoa; phylum Cnidaria; class Anthozoa; order Actiniaria; family Actiniidae; genus Anthopleura; species Anthopleura xanthogrammica. The sequence goes on from CAXHSA010000077.1 coordinate 30,354, forward strand.
AAAACACCACGTTTTCACTGCTAAACGCAAGTTTTGGACGACAAAAGCACATTTTAGGTGTCCAAAACACTGTTTTGCTGGGAAAAAAAGCTTTTTAGCCCAAAAAACTGAAAAATGGCCATTTTGGCTCTCAAAACCAGGTTTTTCGCTGACGGCGTGACCTGTTTGCTGAAACCCCCACTTTTTGCTCATGAAAATACCTCTTGAGATAAAAACACGACTTTTTGGCGAAAAAAAATGGGGTTTTGGCTGAGTAAAGGTGCTTTTTGGTCAAAAAAACTGTTTTTTGCTGACAAAATTGGAAATTTGCTGAGAATTTTCTTTTGCTCAAAACACCACGTTTTCACTGCTAAACGCAAGTTTTGGACGACAAAAGCACATTTTAGGTGTCCAAAACACTGTTTTGCTGGAAAAAAAAGCTTTTTAGCCCAAAAAACTGAAAACACCACGTTTTCACTGCTAAACGCAAGTTTTGGACGACAAAAGCACATTTTAGGTGTCCAAAACACTGTTTTGCTTGAAAAAAAAGCTTTTTAGCCCAAAAAACTGAAAAATGGCCATTTTGGCTCTCAAAACCAGGTTTTTCGCTGACGGCGTGACCTGTTTGCTGAAACCCCCACTTTTTGCTCATGAAAATACCTCTTGAGATAAAAACACGACTTTTTGGCGAAAAAAAATGGGGTTTTGGCTGAGTAAAGGTGCTTTTTGGTCAAAAAAACTGTTTTTTGCTGACAAAATTGGAAATTTGCTGAGAATTTTCTTTTGCTCAAAACACCACGTTTTCACTGCTAAACGCAAGTTTTGGACGACAAAAGCACATTTTAGGTGTCCAAAACACTGTTTTGCTGGAAAAAAAAGCTTTTTAGCCCAAAAAACTGAAAAATGGCCATTTTGGCTCTCAAAACCAGGTTTTTCGCTGACGGCGTGACCTGTTTGCTGAAACCCCCACTTTTTGCTCATGAAAATACCTCTTGAGATAAAAACACGACTTTTTGGCGAAAAAAAATGGGGTTTTGGCTGAGTAAAGGTGCTTTTTGGTCAAAAAAACTGTTTTTTGCTGACAAAATTGGAAATTTGCTGAGAATTTTCTTTTGCTCAAAACACCACGTTTTCACTGCTAAACGCAAGTTTTGGACGACAAAAGCACATTTTAGGTGTCCAAAACACTGTTTTGCTGGAAAAAAAAGCTTTTTAGCCCAAAAAACTGAAAAATGGCCATTTTGGCTCTCAAAACCAGGTTTTTCGCTGACGGCGTGACCTGTTTGCTGAAACCCCCACTTTTTGCTCATGAAAATACCTCTTGAGATAAAAACACGACTTTTTGGCCAAAAAAAATGGGGTTTTGGCTGAGTAAAGGTGCTTTTTGGTCAAAAAAACTGTTTTTTGCTGACAAAATTGGAAATTTGCTGAGAATTTTCTTTTGCTCAAAACACCACGTTTTCACTGCTAAACGCAAGTTTTGGACGACAAAAGCACATTTTAGGTGTCCAAAACACTGTTTTGCTGGAAAAAAAAGCTTTTTAGCCCAAAAAACTGAAAAATGGCCATTTTGGCTCTCAAAACCAGGTTTTTCGCTGACGGCGTGACCTGTTTGCTGAAACCCCCACTTTTTGCTCATGAAAATACCTCTTGAGATAAAAACACGACTTTTTGGCGAAAAAAAATGGGGTTTTGGCTGAGTAAAGGTGCTTTTTGGTCAAAAAAACTGTTTTTTGCTGACAAAATTGGAAATTTGCTGAGAATTTTCTTTTGCTCAAAACACCACGTTTTCACTGCTAAACGCAAGTTTTGGACGACAAAAGCACATTTTAGGTGTCCAAAACACTGTTTTGCTGGAAAAAAAAGCTTTTTAGCCCAAAAAACTGAAAAATGGCCATTTTGGCTCTCAAAACCAGGTTTTTCGCTGACGGCGTGACCTGTTTGCTGAAACCCCCACTTTTTGCTCATGAAAATACCTCTTGAGATAAAAACACGACTTTTTGGCGAAAAAAAATGGGGTTTTGGCTGAGTAAAGGTGCTTTTTGGTCAAAAAAACTGTTTTTTGCTGACAAAATTGGAAATTTGCTGAGAATTTTCTTTTGCTCAAAACACCACGTTTTCACTGCTAAACGCAAGTTTTGGACGACAAAAGCACATTTTAGGTGTCCAAAACACTGTTTTGCTGGAAAAAAAAGCTTTTTAGCCCAAAAAACTGAAAAATGGCCATTTTGGCTCTCAAAACCAGGTTTTTCGCTGACGGCGTGACCTGTTTGCTGAAACCCCCACTTTTTGCTCATGAAAATACCTCTTGAGATAAAAACACGACTTTTTGGCGAAAAAAAATGGGGTTTTGGCTGAGTAAAGGTGCTTTTTGGTCAAAAAAACTGTTTTTTGCTGACAAAATTGGAAATTTGCTGAGAATTTTCTTTTGCTCAAAACACCACGTTTTCACTGCTAAACGCAAGTTTTGGACGACAAAAGCACATTTTAGGTGTCCAAAACACTGTTTTGCTGGAAAAAAAAGCTTTTTAGCCCAAAAAACTGAAAAATGGCCATTTTGGCTCTCAAAACCAGGTTTTTCGCTGACGGCGTGACCTGTTTGCTGAAACCCCCACTTTTTGCTCATGAAAATACCTCTTGAGATAAAAACACGACTTTTTGGCGAAAAAAAATGGGGTTTTGGCTGAGTAAAGGTGCTTTTTGGTCAAAAAAACTGTTTTTTGCTGACAAAATTGGAAATTTGCTGAGAATTTTCTTTTGCTCAAAACACCACGTTTTCACTGCTAAACGCAAGTTTTGGACGACAAAAGCACATTTTAGGTGTCCAAAACACTGTTTTGCTGGAAAAAAAAGCTTTTTAGCCCAAAAAACTGAAAAATGGCCATTTTGGCTCTCAAAACCAGGTTTTTCGCTGACGGCGTGACCTGTTTGCTGAAACCCCCACTTTTTGCTCATGAAAATACCTCTTGAGATAAAAACACGACTTTTTGGCGAAAAAAAATGGGGTTTTGGCTGAGTAAAGGTGCTTTTTGGTCAAAAAAACTGTTTTTTGCTG
>CAXHSA010000078.1:0-55223 GCA_964019055.1 Anthopleura xanthogrammica
CTCATGATAATACCTCTTGAGATAAAAACACGACGTTTTGGCGAAAAAAAATTCGGTTTTGGCTGAGTAAAGGTGCTTTTTGGTCAAAAAAGTTGTTTTTTGCTGAGAAAATTTGAAATTTCCTGAGAATTTTCTTTTGCTCAAAACACGACGTTTTCACTGCTAAACGCAAGCTTTGGACGAGAAAAGCACATTTTGGCTGTTCAAAACACTGTTTTGCTGGAAAAAAAAACTTTTGAGCCCAAAAAACTGAAAAATGGCCATTTTGGCTCTCAAAACCAGGTTTTTCGCTTACGGCGTGACCTGTTTGCTGAAACCCCCACTTTTTGCTCATGATAATACCTCTTGAGATAAAAACACGACGTTTTGGCGAAAAAAAATTCGGTTTTGGCTGAGTAAAGGTGCTTTTTGGTCAAAAAAGTTGTTTTTTGCTGAGAAAATTTGAAATTTCCTGAGAATTTTCTTTTGCTCAAAACACGACGTTTTCACTGCTAAACGCAAGCTTTGGACGAGAAAAGCACATTTTGGCTGTTCAAAACACTGTTTTGCTGGAAAAAAAAACTTTTTAGCCCAAAAAACTGAAAAATGGCCATTTTGGCTCTCAAAACCAGGTTTTTCGCTTACGGCGTGACCTGTTTGCTGAAACCCCCACTTTTTGCTCATGATAATACCTCTTGAGATAAAAACACGACGTTTTGGCGAAAAAAAATTCGGTTTTGGCTGAGTAAAGGTGCTTTTTGGTCAAAAAAGTTGTTTTTTGCTGAGAAAATTTGAAATTTCCTGAGAATTTTCTTTTGCTCAAAACACGACGTTTTCACTGCTAAACGCAAGCTTTGGACGAGAAAAGCACATTTTGGCTGTTCAAAACACTGTTTTGCTGGAAAAAAAAACTTTTTAGCCCAAAAAACTGAAAAATGGCCATTTTGGCTCTCAAAACCAGGTTTTTCGCTTACGGCGTGACCTGTTTGCTGAAACCCCCACTTTTTGCTCATGATAATACCTCTTGAGATAAAAACACGACGTTTTGGCGAAAAAAAATTCGGTTTTGGCTGAGTAAAGGTGCTTTTTGGTCAAAAAAGTTGTTTTTTGCTGAGAAAATTTGAAATTTCCTGAGAATTTTCTTTTGCTCAAAACACGACGTTTTCACTGCTAAACGCAAGCTTTGGACGAGAAAAGCACATTTTGGCTGTTCAAAACACTGTTTTGCTGGAAAAAAAAACTTTTTAGCCCAAAAAACTGAAAAATGGCCATTTTGGCTCTCAAAACCAGGTTTTTCGCTTACGGCGTGACCTGTTTGCTGAAACCCCCACTTTTTGCTCATGATAATACCTCTTGAGATAAAAACACGACGTTTTGGCGAAAAAAAATTCGGTTTTGGCTGAGTAAAGGTGCTTTTTGGTCAAAAAAGTTGTTTTTTGCTGAGAAAATTTGAAATTTCCTGAGAATTTTCTTTTGCTCAAAACACGACGTTTTCACTGCTAAACGCAAGCTTTGGACGAGAAAAGCACATTTTGGCTGTTCAAAACACTGTTTTGCTGGAAAAAAAAACTTTTTAGCCCAAAAAACTGAAAAATGGCCATTTTGGCTCTCAAAACCAGGTTTTTCGCTTACGGCGTGACCTGTTTGCTGAAACCCCCACTTTTTGCTCATGATAATACCTCTTGAGATAAAAACACGACGTTTTGGCGAAAAAAAATTCGGTTTTGGCTGAGTAAAGGTGCTTTTTGGTCAAAAAAGTTGTTTTTTGCTGAGAAAATTTGAAATTTCCTGAGAATTTTCTTTTGCTCAAAACACGACGTTTTCACTGCTAAACGCAAGCTTTGGACGAGAAAAGCACATTTTGGCTGTTCAAAACACTGTTTTGCTGGAAAAAAAAACTTTTTAGCCCAAAAAACTGAAAAATGGCCATTTTGGCTCTCAAAACCAGGTTTTTCGCTTACGGCGTGACCTGTTTGCTGAAACCCCCACTTTTTGCTCATGATAATACCTCTTGAGATAAAAACACGACGTTTTGGCGAAAAAAAATTCGGTTTTGGCTGAGTAAAGGTGCTTTTTGGTCAAAAAAGTTGTTTTTTGCTGAGAAAATTTGAAATTTCCTGAGAATTTTCTTTTGCTCAAAACACGACGTTTTCACTGCTAAACGCAAGCTTTGGACGAGAAAAGCACATTTTGGCTGTTCAAAACACTGTTTTGCTGGAAAAAAAAACTTTTTAGCCCAAAAAACTGAAAAATGGCCATTTTGGCTCTCAAAACCAGGTTTTTCGCTTACGGCGTGACCTGTTTGCTGAAACCCCCACTTTTTGCTCATGATAATACCTCTTGAGATAAAAACACGACGTTTTGGCGAAAAAAAATTCGGTTTTGGCTGAGTAAAGGTGCTTTTTGGTCAAAAAAGTTGTTTTTTGCTGAGAAAATTTGAAATTTCCTGAGAATTTTCTTTTGCTCAAAACACGACGTTTTCACTGCTAAACGCAAGCTTTGGACGAGAAAAGCACATTTTGGCTGTTCAAAACACTGTTTTGCTGGAAAAAAAAACTTTTTAGCCCAAAAAACTGAAAAATGGCCATTTTGGCTCTCAAAACCAGGTTTTTCGCTTACGGCGTGACCTGTTTGCTGAAACCCCCACTTTTTGCTCATGATAATACCTCTTGAGATAAAAACACGACGTTTTGGCGAAAAAAAATTCGGTTTTGGCTGAGTAAAGGTGCTTTTTGGTCAAAAAAGTTGTTTTTTGCTGAGAAAATTTGAAATTTCCTGAGAATTTTCTTTTGCTCAAAACACGACGTTTTCACTGCTAAACGCAAGCTTTGGACGAGAAAAGCACATTTTGGCTGTTCAAAACACTGTTTTGCTGGAAAAAAAAACTTTTTAGCCCAAAAAACTGAAAAATGGCCATTTTGGCTCTCAAAACCAGGTTTTTCGCTTACGGCGTGACCTGTTTGCTGAAACCCCCACTTTTTGCTCATGATAATACCTCTTGAGATAAAAACACGACGTTTTGGCGAAAAAAAATTCGGTTTTGGCTGAGTAAAGGTGCTTTTTGGTCAAAAAAGTTGTTTTTTGCTGAGAAAATTTGAAATTTCCTGAGAATTTTCTTTTGCTCAAAACACGACGTTTTCACTGCTAAACGCAAGCTTTGGACGAGAAAAGCACATTTTGGCTGTTCAAAACACTGTTTTGCTGGAAAAAAAAACTTTTTAGCCCAAAAAACTGAAAAATGGCCATTTTGGCTCTCAAAACCAGGTTTTTCGCTTACGGCGTGACCTGTTTGCTGAAACCCCCACTTTTTGCTCATGATAATACCTCTTGAGATAAAAACACGACGTTTTGGCGAAAAAAAATTCGGTTTTGGCTGAGTAAAGGTGCTTTTTGGTCAAAAAAGTTGTTTTTTGCTGAGAAAATTTGAAATTTCCTGAGAATTTTCTTTTGCTCAAAACACGACGTTTTCACTGCTAAACGCAAGCTTTGGACGAGAAAAGCACATTTTGGCTGTTCAAAACACTGTTTTGCTGGAAAAAAAAACTTTTTAGCCCAAAAAACTGAAAAATGGCCATTTTGGCTCTCAAAACCAGGTTTTTCGCTTACGGCGTGACCTGTTTGCTGAAACCCCCACTTTTTGCTCATGATAATACCTCTTGAGATAAAAACACGACGTTTTGGCGAAAAAAAATTCGGTTTTGGCTGAGTAAAGGTGCTTTTTGGTCAAAAAAGTTGTTTTTTGCTGAGAAAATTTGAAATTTCCTGAGAATTTTCTTTTGCTCAAAACACGACGTTTTCACTGCTAAACGCAAGCTTTGGACGAGAAAAGCACATTTTGGCTGTTCAAAACACTGTTTTGCTGGAAAAAAAAACTTTTTAGCCCAAAAAACTGAAAAATGGCCATTTTGGCTCTCAAAACCAGGTTTTTCGCTTACGGCGTGACCTGTTTGCTGAAACCCCCACTTTTTGCTCATGATAATACCTCTTGAGATAAAAACACGACGTTTTGGCGAAAAAAAATTCGGTTTTGGCTGAGTAAAGGTGCTTTTTGGTCAAAAAAGTTGTTTTTTGCTGAGAAAATTTGAAATTTCCTGAGAATTTTCTTTTGCTCAAAACACGACGTTTTCACTGCTAAACGCAAGCTTTGGACGAGAAAAGCACATTTTGGCTGTTCAAAACACTGTTTTGCTGGAAAAAAAAACTTTTTAGCCCAAAAAACTGAAAAATGGCCATTTTGGCTCTCAAAACCAGGTTTTTCGCTTACGGCGTGACCTGTTTGCTGAAACCCCCACTTTTTGCTCATGATAATACCTCTTGAGATAAAAACACGACGTTTTGGCGAAAAAAAATTCGGTTTTGGCTGAGTAAAGGTGCTTTTTGGTCAAAAAAGTTGTTTTTTGCTGAGAAAATTTGAAATTTCCTGAGAATTTTCTTTTGCTCAAAACACGACGTTTTCACTGCTAAACGCAAGCTTTGGACGAGAAAAGCACATTTTGGCTGTTCAAAACACTGTTTTGCTGGAAAAAAAAACTTTTTAGCCCAAAAAACTGAAAAATGGCCATTTTGGCTCTCAAAACCAGGTTTTTCGCTTACGGCGTGACCTGTTTGCTGAAACCCCCACTTTTTGCTCATGATAATACCTCTTGAGATAAAAACACGACGTTTTGGCGAAAAAAAATTCGGTTTTGGCTGAGTAAAGGTGCTTTTTGGTCAAAAAAGTTGTTTTTTGCTGAGAAAATTTGAAATTTCCTGAGAATTTTCTTTTGCTCAAAACACGACGTTTTCACTGCTAAACGCAAGCTTTGGACGAGAAAAGCACATTTTGGCTGTTCAAAACACTGTTTTGCTGGAAAAAAAAAACTTTTTAGCCCAAAAAACTGAAAAATGGCCATTTTGGCTCTCAAAACCAGGTTTTTCGCTTACGGCGTGACCTGTTTGCTGAAACCCCCACTTTTTGCTCATGATAATACCTCTTGAGATAAAAACACGACGTTTTGGCGAAAAAAAGTTCGGTTTTGGCTGAGTAAAGGTGCTTTTTGGTCAAAAAAGTTGTTTTTTGCTGAGAAAATTTGAAATTTCCTGAGAATGTTCTTTTGCTCAAAACACGACGTTTTCACTGCTAAACGCAAGCTTTGGACGAGAAAAGCACATTTTGGCTGTTCAAAACACTGTTTTGCTGGAAAAAAAAACTTTTTAGCCCAAAAAACTGAAAAATGGCCATTTTGGCTCTCAAAACCAGGTTTTTCGCTTACGGCGTGACCTGTTTGCTGAAACCCCCACTTTTTGCTCATGATAATACCTCTTGAGATAAAAACACGACGTTTTGGCGAAAAAAAATTCGGTTTTGGCTGAGTAAAGGTGCTTTTTGGTCAAAAAAGTTGTTTTTTGCTGAGAAAATTTGAAATTTCCTGAGAATTTTCTTTTGCTCAAAACACGACGTTTTCACTGCTAAACGCAAGCTTTGGACGAGAAAAGCACATTTTGGCTGTTCAAAACACTGTTTTGCTGGAAAAAAAAACTTTTTAGCCCAAAAAACTGAAAAATGGCCATTTTGGCTCTCAAAACCAGGTTTTTCGCTTACGGCGTGACCTGTTTGCTGAAACCCCCACTTTTTGCTCATGATAATACCTCTTGAGATAAAAACACGACGTTTTGCCGAAAAAAAATTCGGTTTTGGCTGAGTAAAGGTGCTTTTTGGTCAAAAAAGTTGTTTTTTGCTGAGAAAATTTGAAATTTCCTGAGAATTTTCTTTTGCTCAAAACACGACGTTTTCACTGCTAAACGCAAGCTTTGGACGAGAAAAGCACATTTTGGCTGTTCAAAACACTGTTTTGCTGGAAAAAAAAACTTTTTAGCCCAAAAAACTGAAAAATGGCCATTTTGGCTCTCAAAACCAGGTTTTTCGCTTACGGCGTGACCTGTTTGCTGAAACCCCCACTTTTTGCTCATGATAATACCTCTTGAGATAAAAACACGACGTTTTGGCGAAAAAAAATTCGGTTTTGGCTGAGTAAAGGTGCTTTTTGGTCAAAAAAGTTGTTTTTTGCTGAGAAAATTTGAAATTTCCTGAGAATTTTCTTTTGCTCAAAACACGACGTTTTCACTGCTAAACGCAAGCTTTGGACGAGAAAAGCACATTTTGGCTGTTCAAAACACTGTTTTGCTGGAAAAAAAAACTTTTTAGCCCAAAAAACTGAAAAATGGCCATTTTGGCTCTCAAAACCAGGTTTTTCGCTTACGGCGTGACCTGTTTGCTGAAACCCCCACTTTTTGCTCATGATAATACCTCTTGAGATAAAAACACGACGTTTTGGCGAAAAAAAATTCGGTTTTGGCTGAGTAAAGGTGCTTTTTGGTCAAAAAAGTTGTTTTTTGCTGAGAAAATTTGAAATTTCCTGAGAATTTTCTTTTGCTCAAAACACGACGTTTTCACTGCTAAACGCAAGCTTTGGACGAGAAAAGCACATTTTGGGTGTCCAAAACACTGTTTTGCTGGGAAAAAAAACTTTTTAGCCCAAAAAACTGAAAAATGGCCATTTTGGCTCTCAAAACCAGGTTTTTCGCTTACGGCGTGACCTGTTTGCTGAAACCCCCACTTTTTGCTCATGATAATACCTCTTGAGATAAAAACACGACGTTTTGGCGAAAAAAAATTCGGTTTTGGCTGAGTAAAGGTGCTTTTTGGTCAAAAAAGTTGTTTTTTGCTGAGAAAATTTGAAATTTCCTGAGAATTTTCTTTTGCTCAAAACACGACGTTTTCACTGCTAAACGCAAGCTTTGGACGAGAAAAGCACATTTTGGCTGTTCAAAACACTGTTTTGCTGGAAAAAAAAACTTTTTAGCCCAAAAAACTGAAAAATGGCCATTTTGGCTCTCAAAACCAGGTTTTTCGCTTACGGCGTGACCTGTTTGCTGAAACCCCCACTTTTTGCTCATGATAATACCTCTTGAGATAAAAACACGACGTTTTGGCGAAAAAAAATTCGGTTTTGGCTGAGTAAAGGTGCTTTTTGGTCAAAAAAGTTGTTTTTTGCTGAGAAAATTTGAAATTTCCTGAGAATTTTCTTTTGCTCAAAACACGACGTTTTCACTGCTAAACGCAAGCTTTGGACGAGAAAAGCACATTTTGGCTGTTCAAAACACTGTTTTGCTGGAAAAAAAAACTTTTTAGCCCAAAAAACTGAAAAATGGCCATTTTGGCTCTCAAAACCAGGTTTTTCGCTTACGGCGTGACCTGTTTGCTGAAACCCCCACTTTTTGCTCATGATAATACCTCTTGAGATAAAAACACGACGTTTTGGCGAAAAAAAGTTCGGTTTTGGCTGAGTAAAGGTGCTTTTTGGTCAAAAAAGTTGTTTTTTGCTGAGAAAATTTGAAATTTCCTGAGAATTTTCTTTTGCTCAAAACACGACGTTTTCACTGCTAAACGCAAGCTTTGGACGAGAAAAGCACATTTTGGCTGTTCAAAACACTGTTTTGCTGGAAAAAAAAACTTTTTAGCCCAAAAAACTGAAAAATGGCCATTTTGGCTCTCAAAACCAGGTTTTTCGCTTACGGCGTGACCTGTTTGCTGAAACCCCCACTTTTTGCTCATGATAATACCTCTTGAGATAAAAACACGACGTTTTGGCGAAAAAAAGTTCGGTTTTGGCTGAGTAAAGGTGCTTTTTGGTCAAAAAAGTTGTTTTTTGCTGAGAAAATTTGAAATTTCCTGAGAATTTTCTTTTGCTCAAAACACGACGTTTTCACTGCTAAACGCAAGCTTTGGACGAGAAAAGCACATTTTGGCTGTTCAAAACACTGTTTTGCTGGAAAAAAAAACTTTTTAGCCCAAAAAACTGAAAAATGGCCATTTTGGCTCTCAAAACCAGGTTTTTCGCTTACGGCGTGACCTGTTTGCTGAAACCCCCACTTTTTGCTCATGATAATACCTCTTGAGATAAAAACAAGAGGTTTTGGCGAAAAAAAATTCGGTTTTGGCTGAGTAAAGGTGCTTTTTGGTCAAAAAAGTTGTTTTTTGCTGAGAAAATTTGAAATTTCCTGAGAATTTTCTTTTGCTCAAAACACGACGTTTTCACTGCTAAACGCAAGCTTTGGACGAGAAAAGCACATTTTGGCTGTTCAAAACACTGTTTTGCTGGAAAAAAAAACTTTTTAGCCCAAAAAACTGAAAAATGGCCATTTTGGCTCTCAAAACCAGGTTTTTCGCTTACGGCGTGACCTGTTTGCTGAAACCCCCACTTTTTGCTCATGATAATACCTCTTGAGATAAAAACACGACGTTTTGGCGAAAAAAAGTTCGGTTTTGGCTGAGTAAAGGTGCTTTTTGGTCAAAAAAGTTGTTTTTTGCTGAGAAAATTTGAAATTTCCTGAGAATTTTCTTTTGCTCAAAACACGACGTTTTCACTGCTAAACGCAAGCTTTGGACGAGAAAAGCACATTTTGGCTGTTCAAAACACTGTTTTGCTGGAAAAAAAAACTTTTTAGCCCAAAAAACTGAAAAATGGCCATTTTGGCTCTCAAAACCAGGTTTTTCGCTTACGGCGTGACCTGTTTGCTGAAACCCCCACTTTTTGCTCATGATAATACCTCTTGAGATAAAAACACGACGTTTTGGCGAAAAAAAATTCGGTTTTGGCTGAGTAAAGGTGCTTTTTGGTCAAAAAAGCTGTTTTTTGCTGAGAAAATTGGAAATTTGCTGAGAATTTTCTTTTGCTCAAAACACGACGTTTTCACTGCTAAACGCAAGTTTTGGCCGAGAAAAGCACATTTTGGGTGTCCAAAACACTGTTTTGCTGGAAAAAAAAACTTTTTAGCCCAAAAAACTGAAAAATGGCCATTTTGGCTCTCAAAACCAGGTTTTTCGCTTACGGCGTGACCTGTTTGCTGAAACCCCCACTTTTTGCTCATGATAATACCTCTTGAGATAAAAACACGACGTTTTGGCGAAAAAAAATTCGGTTTTCGCTGAGTAAAGGTGCTTTTTGGTCAAAAAAGCTGTTTTTTGCTGAGAAAATTGGAAATTTGCTGAGAATTTTCTTTTGCTCAAAACACGACGTTTTCACTGCTAAACGCAAGTTTTGGCCGAGAAAAGCACATTTTGGGTGTCCAAAACACTGTTTTGCTGGAAAAAAAAACTTTTTAGCCCAAAAAACTGAAAAATGGCCATTTTGGCTCTCAAAACCAGGTTTTTCGCTTACGGCGTGACCTGTTTGCTGAAACCCCCACTTTTTGCTCATGATAATACCTCTTGAGATAAAAACACGACGTTTTGGCGAAAAAAAATTCAGTTTTCGCTGAGTAAAGGTGCTTTTTGGTCAAAAAAGCTGTTTTTTGCTGAGAAAATTGGAAATTTGCTGAGAATTTTCTTTTGCTCAAAACACGACGTTTTCACTGCTAAACGCAAGTTTTGGCCGAGAAAAGCACATTTTGGGTGTCCAAAACACTGTTTTGCTGGAAAAAAAAACTTTTTAGCCCAAAAAACTGAAAAATGGCCATTTTGGCTCTCAAAACCAGGTTTTTCGCTTACGGCGTGACCTGTTTGCTGAAACCCCCACTTTTTGCTCATGATAATACCTCTTGAGATAAAAACACGACGTTTTGGCGAAAAAAATTCGGTTTTCGCTGAGTAAAGGTGCTTTTTGGTCAAAAAAGCTGTTTTTTGCTGAGAAAATTGGAAATTTGCTGAGAATTTTCTTTTGCTCAAAACACGACGTTTTCACTGCTAAACGCAAGTTTTGGCCGAGAAAAGCACATTTTGGGTGTCCAAAACACTGTTTTGCTGGAAAAAAAAACTTTTTAGCCCAAAAAACTGAAAAATGGCCATTTTGGCTCTCAAAACCAGGTTTTTCGCTTACGGCGTGACCTGTTTGCTGAAACCCCCACTTTTTGCTCATGATAATACCTCTTGAGATAAAAACACGACGTTTTGGCGAAAAAAAATTCGGTTTTCGCTGAGTAAAGGTGCTTTTTGGTCAAAAAAGCTGTTTTTTGCTGAGAAAATTGGAAATTTGCTGAGAATTTTCTTTTGCTCAAAACACGACGTTTTCACTGCTAAACGCAAGTTTTGGCCGAGAAAAGCACATTTTGGGTGTCCAAAACACTGTTTTGCTGGAAAAAAAAACTTTTTAGCCCAAAAAAGTGAAAAATGGCCATTTTGGCTCTCAAAACCAGGTTTTTCGCTTACGGCGTGACCTCTTTGCTGAAACCCCCACTTTTTGCTCATGATAATACCTCTTGAGATAAAAACACGACGTTTTGGCGAAAAAAAATTCAGTTTTCGCTGAGTAAAGGTGCTTTTTGGTCAAAAAAGCTGTTTTTTGCTGAGAAAATTGGAAATTTGCTGAGAATTTTCTTTTGCTCAAAACACGACGTTTTCACTGCTAAACGCAAGTTTTGGCCGAGAAAAGCACATTTTGGGTGTCCAAAACACTGTTTTGCTGGAAAAAAAAACTTTTTAGCCCAAAAAACTGAAAAATGGCCATTTTGGCTCTCAAAACCAGGTTTTTCGCTTACGGCGTGACCTGTTTGCTGAAACCCCCACTTTTTGCTCATGATAATACCTCTTGAGATAAAAACACGACGTTTTGGCGAAAAAAAATTCGGTTTTCGCTGAGTAAAGGTGCTTTTTGGTCAAAAAAGCTGTTTTTTGCTGAGAAAATTGGAAATTTGCTGAGAATTTTCTTTTGCTCAAAACACGACGTTTTCACTGCTAAACGCAAGTTTTGGCCGAGAAAAGCACATTTTGGGTGTCCAAAACACTGTTTTGCTGGAAAAAAAAACTTTTTAGCCCAAAAAACTGAAAAATGGCCATTTTGGCTCTCAAAACCAGGTTTTTCGCTTACGGCGTGACCTGTTTGCTGAAACCCCCACTTTTTGCTCATGATAATACCTCTTGAGATAAAAACACGACGTTTTGGCGAAAAAAAATTCGGTTTTCGCTGAGTAAAGGTGCTTTTTGGTCAAAAAAGCTGTTTTTTGCTGAGAAAATTGGAAATTTGCTGAGAATTTTCTTTTGCTCAAAACACGACGTTTTCACTGCTAAACGCAAGTTTTGGCCGAGAAAAGCACATTTTGGGTGTCCAAAACACTGTTTTGCTGGAAAAAAAAACTTTTTAGCCCAAAAAACTGAAAAATGGCCATTTTGGCTCTCAAAACCAGGTTTTTCGCTTACGGCGTGACCTGTTTGCTGAAACCCCCACTTTTTGCTCATGATAATACCTCTTGAGATAAAAACACGACGTTTTGGCGAAAAAAAATTCGGTTTTCGCTGAGTAAAGGTGCTTTTTGGTCAAAAAAGCTGTTTTTTGCTGAGAAAATTGGAAATTTGCTGAGAATTTTCTTTTGCTCAAAACACGACGTTTTCACTGCTAAACGCAAGTTTTGGCCGAGAAAAGCACATTTTGGGTGTCCAAAACACTGTTTTGCTGGAAAAAAAAACTTTTTAGCCCAAAAAACTGAAAAATGGCCATTTTGGCTCTCAAAACCAGGTTTTTCGCTTACGGCGTGACCTGTTTGCTGAAACCCCCACTTTTTGCTCATGATAATACCTCTTGAGATAAAAACACGACGTTTTGGCGAAAAAAAATTCGGTTTTCGCTGAGTAAAGGTGCTTTTTGGTCAAAAAAGCTGTTTTTTGCTGAGAAAATTGGAAATTTGCTGAGAATTTTCTTTTGCTCAAAACACGACGTTTTCACTGCTAAACGCAAGTTTTGGCCGAGAAAAGCACATTTTGGGTGTCCAAAACACTGTTTTGCTGGAAAAAAAAACTTTTTAGCCCAAAAAACTGAAAAATGGCCATTTTGGCTCTCAAAACCAGGTTTTTCGCTTACGGCGTGACCTGTTTGCTGAAACCCCCACTTTTTGCTCATGATAATACCTCTTGAGATAAAAACACGACGTTTTGGCGAAAAAAAATTCGGTTTTCGCTGAGTAAAGGTGCTTTTTGGTCAAAAAAGCTGTTTTTTGCTGAGAAAATTGGAAATTTGCTGAGAATTTTCTTTTGCTCAAAACACGACGTTTTCACTGCTAAACGCAAGTTTTGGCCGAGAAAAGCACATTTTGGGTGTCCAAAACACTGTTTTGCTGGAAAAAAAAACTTTTTAGCCCAAAAAACTGAAAAATGGCCATTTTGGCTCTCAAAACCAGGTTTTTCGCTTACGGCGTGACCTGTTTGCTGAAACCCCCACTTTTTGCTCATGATAATACCTCTTGAGATAAAAACACGACGTTTTGGCGAAAAAAAATTCGGTTTTCGCTGAGTAAAGGTGCTTTTTGGTCAAAAAAGCTGTTTTTTGCTGAGAAAATTGGAAATTTGCTGAGAATTTTCTTTTGCTCAAAACACGACGTTTTCACTGCTAAACGCAAGTTTTGGCCGAGAAAAGCACATTTTGGGTGTCCAAAACACTGTTTTGCTGGAAAAAAAAACTTTTTAGCCCAAAAAACTGAAAAATGGCCATTTTGGCTCTCAAAACCAGGTTTTTCGCTTACGGCGTGACCTGTTTGCTGAAACCCCCACTTTTTGCTCATGATAATACCTCTTGAGATAAAAACACGACGTTTTGGCGAAAAAAAATTCGGTTTTCGCTGAGTAAAGGTGCTTTTTGGTCAAAAAAGCTGTTTTTTGCTGAGAAAATTGGAAATTTGCTGAGAATTTTCTTTTGCTCAAAACACGACGTTTTCACTGCTAAACGCAAGTTTTGGCCGAGAAAAGCACATTTTGGGTGTCCAAAACACTGTTTTGCTGGAAAAAAAAACTTTTTAGCCCAAAAAACTGAAAAATGGCCATTTTGGCTCTCAAAACCAGGTTTTTCGCTTACGGCGTGACCTGTTTGCTGAAACCCCCACTTTTTGCTCATGATAATACCTCTTGAGATAAAAACACGACGTTTTGGCGAAAAAAAATTCGGTTTTCGCTGAGTAAAGGTGCTTTTTGGTCGAAAAAGCTGTTTTTTGCTGAGAAAATTGGAAATTTGCTGAGAATTTTCTTTTGCTCAAAACACGACGTTTTCACTGCTAAACGCAAGTTTTGGCCGAGAAAAGCACATTTTGGGTGTCCAAAACACTGTTTTGCTGGAAAAAAAAACTTTTTAGCCCAAAAAACTGAAAAATGGCCATTTTGGCTCTCAAAACCAGGTTTTTCGCTTACGGCGTGACCTGTTTGCTGAAACCCCCACTTTTTGCTCATGATAATACCTCTTGACATAAAAACACGACGTTTTGGCGAAAAAAAATTCGGTTTTCGCTGAGTAAAGGTGCTTTTTGGTCAAAAAAGCTGTTTTTTGCTGAGAAAATTGGAAATTTGCTGAGAATTTTCTTTTGCTCAAAACACGACGTTTTCACTGCTAAACGCAAGTTTTGGCCGAGAAAAGCACATTTTGGGTGTCCAAAACACTGTTTTGCTGGAAAAAAAAACTTTTTAGCCCAAAAAACTGAAAAATGGCCATTTTGGCTCTCAAAACCAGGTTTTTCTCTTACGGCGTGACCTGTTTGCTGAAACCCCCACTTTTTGCTCATGATAATACCTCTTGAGATAAAAACACGACGTTTTGGCGAAAAAAAATTCGGTTTTCGCTGAGTAAAGGTGCTTTTTGGTCAAAAAAGCTGTTTTTTGCTGAGAAAATTGGAAATTTGCTGAGAATTTTCTTTTGCTCAAAACACGACGTTTTCACTGCTAAACGCAAGTTTTGGCCGAGAAAAGCACATTTTGGGTGTCCAAAACACTGTTTTGCTGGAAAAAAAAACTTTTTAGCCCAAAAAACTGAAAAATGGCCATTTTGGCACTCAAAACCAGGTTTTTCGCTTACGGCGTGACCTGTTTGCTGAAACCCCCACTTTTTGCTCATGATAATACCTCTTGAGATAAAAACACGACGTTTTTGCTGAAACCCCCACTTTTTGCTCATGATAATACCTCTTGAGATAAAAACACGACGTTTTGGCGAAAAAAAATTCGGTTTTCGCTGAGTAAAGGTGCTTTTTGGTCAAAAAAGCTGTTTTTTGCTGAGAAAATTGGAAATTTGCTAAGTTTTGGCCGAGAAAAGCACATTTTGTGTTTTGCTGGAAAAAAAAACTTTTTAGCCCAAAAAACTGAAAAATGGCCATTTTGGCTCTCAAAACCAGGTTTTTCGCTTACGGCGTGACCTGTTTGCTGAAACCCCCACTTTTTGCTCATGATAATACCTCTTGAGATAAAAACACGACGTTTTGGCGAAAAAAAATTCGGTTTTCGCTGAGTAAAGGTGCTTTTTGGTCAAAAAAGCTGTTTTTTGCTGAGAAAATTGGAAATTTGCTGAGAATTTTCTTTTGCTCAAAACACGACGTTTTCACTGCTAAACGCAAGTTTTGGCCGAGAAAAGCACATTTTGGGTGTCCAAAACACTGTTTTGCTGGAAAAAAAAACTTTTTAGCCCAAAAAACTGAAAAATGGCCATTTTGGCTCTCAAAACCAGGTTTTTCGCTTACGGCGTGACCTGTTTGCTGAAACCCCCACTTTTTGCTCATGATAATACCTCTTGAGATAAAAACACGACGTTTTGGCGAAAAAAAATTCGGTTTTCGCTGAGTAAAGGTGCTTTTTGGTCAAAAAAGCTGTTTTTTGCTGAGAAAATTGGAAATTTGCTGAGAATTTTCTTTTGCTCAAAACACGACGTTTTCACTGCTAAACGCAAGTTTTGGCCGAGAAAAGCACATTTTGGGTGTCCAAAACACTGTTTTGCTGGAAAAAAAAACTTTTTAGCCCAAAAAACTGAAAAATGGCCATTTTGGCTCTCAAAACCAGGTTTTTCGCTTACGGCGTGACCTGTTTGCTGAAACCCCCACTTTTTGCTCATGATAATACCTCTTGAGATAAAAACACGACGTTTTGGCGAAAAAAAATTCGGTTTTCGCTGAGTAAAGGTGCTTTTTGGTCAAAAAAGCTGTTTTTTGCTGAGAAAATTGGAAATTTGCTGAGAATTTTCTTTTGCTCAAAACACGACGTTTTCACTGCTAAACGCAAGTTTTGGCCGAGAAAAGCACATTTTGGGTGTCCAAAACACTGTTTTGCTGGAAAAAAAAACTTTTTAGCCCAAAAAACTGAAAAATGGCCATTTTGGCTCTCAAAACCAGGTTTTTCGCTTACGGCGTGACCTGTTTGCTGAAACCCCCACTTTTTGCTCATGATAATACCTCTTGAGATAAAAACACGACGTTTTGGCGAAAAAAAATTCGGTTTTCGCTGAGTAAAGGTGCTTTTTGGTCAAAAAAGCTGTTTTTTGCTGAGAAAATTGGAAATTTGCTGAGAATTTTCTTTTGCTCAAAACACGACGTTTTCACTGCTAAACGCAAGTTTTGGCCGAGAAAAGCACATTTTGGGTGTCCAAAACACTGTTTTGCTGGAAAAAAAAACTTTTTAGCCCAAAAAACTGAAAAATGGCCATTTTGGCTCTCAAAACCAGGTTTTTCGCTTACGGCGTGACCTGTTTGCTGAAACCCCCACTTTTTGCTCATGATAATACCTCTTGAGATAAAAACACGACGTTTTGGCGAAAAAAAATTCGGTTTTCGCTGAGTAAAGGTGCTTTTTGGTCAAAAAAGCTGTTTTTTGCTGAGAAAATTGGAAATTTGCTGAGAATTTTCTTTTGCTCAAAACACGACGTTTTCACTGCTAAACGCAAGTTTTGGCCGAGAAAAGCACATTTTGGGTGTCCAAAACACTGTTTTGCTGGAAAAAAAAACTTTTTAGCCCAAAAAACTGAAAAATGGCCATTTTGGCTCTCAAAACCAGGTTTTTCGCTTACGGCGTGACCTGTTTGCTGAAACCCCCACTTTTTGCTCATGATAATACCTCTTGAGATAAAAACACGACGTTTTGGCGAAAAAAAATTCGGTTTTCGCTGAGTAAAGGTGCTTTTTGGTCAAAAAAGCTGTTTTTTGCTGAGAAAATTGGAAATTTGCTGAGAATTTTCTTTTGCTCAAAACACGACGTTTTCACTGCTAAACGCAAGTTTTGGCCGAGAAAAGCACATTTTGGGTGTCCAAAACACTGTTTTGCTGGAAAAAAAAACTTTTTAGCCCAAAAAACTGAAAAATGGCCATTTTGGCTCTCAAAACCAGGTTTTTCGCTTACGGCGTGACCTGTTTGCTGAAACCCCCACTTTTTGCTCATGATAATACCTCTTGAGATAAAAACACGACGTTTTGGCGAAAAAAAATTCGGTTTTCGCTGAGTAAAGGTGCTTTTTGGTCAAAAAAGCTGTTTTTTGCTGAGAAAATTGGAAATTTGCTGAGAATTTTCTTTTGCTCAAAACACGACGTTTTCACTGCTAAACGCAAGTTTTGGCCGAGAAAAGCACATTTTGGGTGTCCAAAACACTGTTTTGCTGGAAAAAAAAACTTTTTAGCCCAAAAAACTGAAAAATGGCCATTTTGGCTCTCAAAACCAGGTTTTTCGCTTACGGCGTGACCTGTTTGCTGAAACCCCCACTTTTTGCTCATGATAATACCTCTTGAGATAAAAACACGACGTTTTGGCGAAAAAAAATTCGGTTTTCGCTGAGTAAAGGTGCTTTTTGGTCAAAAAAGCTGTTTTTTGCTGAGAAAATTGGAAATTTGCTGAGAATTTTCTTTTGCTCAAAACACGACGTTTTCACTGCTAAACGCAAGTTTTGGCCGAGAAAAGCACATTTTGGGTGTCCAAAACACTGTTTTGCTGGAAAAAAAAACTTTTTAGCCCAAAAAACTGAAAAATGGCCATTTTGGCTCTCAAAACCAGGTTTTTCGCTTACGGCGTGACCTGTTTGCTGAAACCCCCACTTTTTGCTCATGATAATACCTCTTGAGATAAAAACACGACGTTTTGGCGAAAAAAAATTCGGTTTTCGCTGAGTAAAGGTGCTTTTTGGTCAAAAAAGCTGTTTTTTGCTGAGAAAATTGGAAATTTGCTGAGAATTTTCTTTTGCTCAAAACACGACGTTTTCACTGCTAAACGCAAGTTTTGGCCGAGAAAAGCACATTTTGGGTGTCCAAAACACTGTTTTGCTGGAAAAAAAAACTTTTTAGCCCAAAAAACTGAAAAATGGCCATTTTGGCTCTCAAAACCAGGTTTTTCGCTTACGGCGTGACCTGTTTGCTGAAACCCCCACTTTTTGCTCATGATAATACCTCTTGAGATAAAAACACGACGTTTTGGCGAAAAAAAATTCGGTTTTCGCTGAGTAAAGGTGCTTTTTGGTCAAAAAAGCTGTTTTTTGCTGAGAAAATTGGAAATTTGCTGAGAATTTTCTTTTGCTCAAAACACGACGTTTTCACTGCTAAACGCAAGTTTTGGCCGAGAAAAGCACATTTTGGGTGTCCAAAACACTGTTTTGCTGGAAAAAAAAACTTTTTAGCCCAAAAAACTGAAAAATGGCCATTTTGGCTCTCAAAACCAGGTTTTTCGCTTACGGCGTGACCTGTTTGCTGAAACCCCCACTTTTTGCTCATGATAATACCTCTTGAGATAAAAACACGACGTTTTGGCGAAAAAAAATTCGGTTTTCGCTGAGTAAAGGTGCTTTTTGGTCAAAAAAGCTGTTTTTTGCTGAGAAAATTGGAAATTTGCTGAGAATTTTCTTTTGCTCAAAACACGACGTTTTCACTGCTAAACGCAAGTTTTGGCCGAGAAAAGCACATTTTGGGTGTCCAAAACACTGTTTTGCTGGAAAAAAAAACTTTTTAGCCCAAAAAACTGAAAAATGGCCATTTTGGCTCTCAAAACCAGGTTTTTCGCTTACGGCGTGACCTGTTTGCTGAAACCCCCACTTTTTGCTCATGATAATACCTCTTGAGATAAAAACACGACGTTTTGGCGAAAAAAAATTCGGTTTTCGCTGAGTAAAGGTGCTTTTTGGTCAAAAAAGCTGTTTTTTGCTGAGAAAATTGGAAATTTGCTGAGAATTTTCTTTTGCTCAAAACACGACGTTTTCACTGCTAAACGCAAGTTTTGGCCGAGAAAAGCACATTTTGGGTGTCCAAAACACTGTTTTGCTGGAAAAAAAAACTTTTTAGCCCAAAAAACTGAAAAATGGCCATTTTGGCTCTCAAAACCAGGTTTTTCGCTTACGGCGTGACCTGTTTGCTGAAACCCCCACTTTTTGCTCATGATAATACCTCTTGAGATAAAAACACGACGTTTTGGCGAAAAAAAATTCGGTTTTCGCTGAGTAAAGGTGCTTTTTGGTCAAAAAAGCTGTTTTTTGCTGAGAAAATTGGAAATTTGCTGAGAATTTTCTTTTGCTCAAAACACGACGTTTTCACTGCTAAACGCAAGTTTTGGCCGAGAAAAGCACATTTTGGGTGTCCAAAACACTGTTTTGCTGGAAAAAAAAACTTTTTAGCCCAAAAAACTGAAAAATGGCCATTTTGGCTCTCAAAACCAGGTTTTTCGCTTACGGCGTGACCTGTTTGCTGAAACCCCCACTTTTTGCTCATGATAATACCTCTTGAGATAAAAACACGACGTTTTGGCGAAAAAAAATTCGGTTTTCGCTGAGTAAAGGTGCTTTTTGGTCAAAAAAGCTGTTTTTTGCTGAGAAAATTGGAAATTTGCTGAGAATTTTCTTTTGCTCAAAACACGACGTTTTCACTGCTAAACGCAAGTTTTGGCCGAGAAAAGCACATTTTGGGTGTCCAAAACACTGTTTTGCTGGAAAAAAAAACTTTTTAGCCCAAAAAACTGAAAAATGGCCATTTTGGCTCTCAAAACCAGGTTTTTCGCTTACGGCGTGACCTGTTTGCTGAAACCCCCACTTTTTGCTCATGATAATACCTCTTGAGATAAAAACACGACGTTTTGGCGAAAAAAAATTCGGTTTTCGCTGAGTAAAGGTGCTTTTTGGTCAAAAAAGCTGTTTTTTGCTGAGAAAATTGGAAATTTGCTGAGCATTTTCTTTTGCTCAAAACACGACGTTTTCACTGCTAAACGCAAGTTTTGGCCGAGAAAAGCACATTTTGGGTGTCCAAAACACTGTTTTGCTGGAAAAAAAAACTTTTTAGCCCAAAAAACTGAAAAATGGCCATTTTGGCTCTCAAAACCAGGTTTTTCGCTTACGGCGTGACCTGTTTGCTGAAACCCCCACTTTTTGCTCATGATAATACCTCTTGAGATAAAAACACGACGTTTTGGCGAAAAAAAATTCGGTTTTCGCTGAGTAAAGGTGCTTTTTGGTCAAAAAAGCTGTTTTTTGCTGAGAAAATTGGAAATTTGCTGAGCATTTTCTTTTGCTCAAAACACGACGTTTTCACTGCTAAACGCAAGTTTTGGCCGAGAAAAGCACATTTTGGGTGTCCAAAACACTGTTTTGCTGGAAAAAAAAACTTTTTAGCCCAAAAAACTGAAAAATGGCCATTTTGGCTCTCAAAACCAGGTTTTTCGCTTACGGCGTGACCTGTTTGCTGAAACCCCCACTTTTTGCTCATGATAATACCTCTTGAGATAAAAACACGACGTTTTGGCGAAAAAAAATTCGGTTTTCGCTGAGTAAAGGTGCTTTTTGGTCAAAAAAGCTGTTTTTTGCTGAGAAAATTGGAAATTTGCTGAGAATTTTCTTTTGCTCAAAACACGACGTTTTCACTGCTAAACGCAAGTTTTGGCCGAGAAAAGCACATTTTGGGTGTCCAAAACACTGTTTTGCTGGAAAAAAAAACTTTTTAGCCCAAAAAACTGAAAAATGGCCATTTTGGCTCTCAAAACCAGGTTTTTCGCTTACGGCGTGACCTGTTTGCTGAAACCCCCACTTTTTGCTCATGATAATACCTCTTGAGATAAAAACACGACGTTTTGGCGAAAAAAAATTCGGTTTTCGCTGAGTAAAGGTGCTTTTTGGTCAAAAAAGCTGTTTTTTGCTGAGAAAATTGGAAATTTGCTGAGAATTTTCTTTTGCTCAAAACACGACGTTTTCACTGCTAAACGCAAGTTTTGGCCGAGAAAAGCACATTTTGGGTGTCCAAAACACTGTTTTGCTGGAAAAAAAAACTTTTTAGCCCAAAAAACTGAAAAATGGCCATTTTGGCTCTCAAAACCAGGTTTTTCGCTTACGGCGTGACCTGTTTGCTGAAACCCCCACTTTTTGCTCATGATAATACCTCTTGAGATAAAAACACGACGTTTTGGCGAAAAAAAATTCGGTTTTCGCTGAGTAAAGGTGCTTTTTGGTCAAAAAAGCTGTTTTTTGCTGAGAAAATTGGAAATTTGCTGAGAATTTTCTTTTGCTCAAAACACGACGTTTTCACTGCTAAACGCAAGTTTTGGCCGAGAAAAGCACATTTTGGGTGTCCAAAACACTGTTTTGCTGGAAAAAAAAACTTTTTAGCCCAAAAAACTGAAAAATGGCCATTTTGGCTCTCAAAACCAGGTTTTTCGCTTACGGCGTGACCTGTTTGCTGAAACCCCCACTTTTTGCTCATGATAATACCTCTTGAGATAAAAACACGACGTTTTGGCGAAAAAAAATTCGGTTTTCGCTGAGTAAAGGTGCTTTTTGGTCAAAAAAGCTGTTTTTTGCTGAGAAAATTGGAAATTTGCTGAGAATTTTCTTTTGCTCAAAACACGACGTTTTCACTGCTAAACGCAAGTTTTGGCCGAGAAAAGCACATTTTGGGTGTCCAAAACACTGTTTTGCTGGAAAAAAAAACTTTTTAGCCCAAAAAACTGAAAAATGGCCATTTTGGCTCTCAAAACCAGGTTTTTCGCTTACGGCGTGACCTGTTTGCTGAAACCCCCACTTTTTGCTCATGATAATACCTCTTGAGATAAAAACACGACGTTTTGGCGAAAAAAAATTCGGTTTTCGCTGAGTAAAGGTGCTTTTTGGTCAAAAAAGCTGTTTTTTGCTGAGAAAATTGGAAATTTGCTGAGAATTTTCTTTTGCTCAAAACACGACGTTTTCACTGCTAAACGCAAGTTTTGGCCGAGAAAAGCACATTTTGGGTGTCCAAAACACTGTTTTGCTGGAAAAAAAAACTTTTTAGCCCAAAAAACTGAAAAATGGCCATTTTGGCTCTCAAAACCAGGTTTTTCGCTTACGGCGTGACCTGTTTGCTGAAACCCCCACTTTTTGCTCATGATAATACCTCTTGAGATAAAAACACGACGTTTTGGCGAAAAAAAATTCGGTTTTCGCTGAGTAAAGGTGCTTTTTGGTCAAAAAAGCTGTTTTTTGCTGAGAAAATTGGAAATTTGCTGAGAATTTTCTTTTGCTCAAAACACGACGTTTTCACTGCTAAACGCAAGTTTTGGCCGAGAAAAGCACATTTTGGGTGTCCAAAACACTGTTTTGCTGGAAAAAAAAACTTTTTAGCCCAAAAAACTGAAAAATGGCCATTTTGGCTCTCAAAACCAGGTTTTTCGCTTACGGCGTGACCTGTTTGCTGAAACCCCCACTTTTTGCTCATGATAATACCTCTTGAGATAAAAACACGACGTTTTGGCGAAAAAAAATTCGGTTTTCGCTGAGTAAAGGTGCTTTTTGGTCAAAAAAGCTGTTTTTTGCTGAGAAAATTGGAAATTTGCTGAGAATTTTCTTTTGCTCAAAACACGACGTTTTCACTGCTAAACGCAAGTTTTGGCCGAGAAAAGCACATTTTGGGTGTCCAAAACACTGTTTTGCTGGAAAAAAAAACTTTTTAGCCCAAAAAACTGAAAAATGGCCATTTTGGCTCTCAAAACCAGGTTTTTCGCTTACGGCGTGACCTGTTTGCTGAAACCCCCACTTTTTGCTCATGATAATACCTCTTGAGATAAAAACACGACGTTTTGGCGAAAAAAAATTCGGTTTTCGCTGAGTAAAGGTGCTTTTTGGTCAAAAAAGCTGTTTTTTGCTGAGAAAATTGGAAATTTGCTGAGAATTTTCTTTTGCTCAAAACACGACGTTTTCACTGCTAAACGCAAGTTTTGGCCGAGAAAAGCACATTTTGGGTGTCCAAAACACTGTTTTGCTGGAAAAAAAAACTTTTTAGCCCAAAAAACTGAAAAATGGCCATTTTGGCTCTCAAAACCAGGTTTTTCGCTTACGGCGTGACCTGTTTGCTGAAACCCCCACTTTTTGCTCATGATAATACCTCTTGAGATAAAAACACGACGTTTTGGCGAAAAGAAATTCGGTTTTCGCTGAGTAAAGGTGCTTTTTGGTCAAAAAAGCTGTTTTTTGCTGAGAAAATTGGAAATTTGCTGAGAATTTTCTTTTGCTCAAAACACGACGTTTTCACTGCTAAACGCAAGTTTTGGCCGAGAAAAGCACATTTTGGGTGTCCAAAACACTGTTTTGCTGGAAAAAAAAACTTTTTAGCCCAAAAAACTGAAAAATGGCCATTTTGGCTCTCAAAACCAGGTTTTTCGCTTACGGCGTGACCTGTTTGCTGAAACCCCCACTTTTTGCTCATGATAATACCTCTTGAGATAAAAACACGACGTTTTGGCGAAAAAAAATTCGGTTTTCGCTGAGTAAAGGTGCTTTTTGGTCAAAAAAGCTGTTTTTTGCTGAGAAAATTGGAAATTTGCTGAGAATTTTCTTTTGCTCAAAACACGACGTTTTCACTGCTAAACGCAAGTTTTGGCCGAGAAAAGCACATTTTGGGTGTCCAAAACACTGTTTTGCTGGAAAAAAAAACTTTTTAGCCCAAAAAACTGAAAAATGGCCATTTTGGCTCTCAAAACCAGGTTTTTCGCTTACGGCGTGACCTGTTTGCTGAAACCCCCACTTTTTGCTCATGATAATACCTCTTGAGATAAAAACACGACGTTTTGGCGAAAAAAAATTCGGTTTTCGCTGAGTAAAGGTGCTTTTTGGTCAAAAAAGCTGTTTTTTGCTGAGAAAATTGGAAATTTGCTGAGAATTTTCTTTTGCTCAAAACACGACGTTTTCACTGCTAAACGCAAGTTTTGGCCGAGAAAAGCACATTTTGGGTGTCCAAAACACTGTTTTGCTGGAAAAAAAAACTTTTTAGCCCAAAAAACTGAAAAATGGCCATTTTGGCTCTCAAAACCAGGTTTTTCGCTTACGGCGTGACCTGTTTGCTGAAACCCCCACTTTTTGCTCATGATAATACCTCTTGAGATAAAAACACGACGTTTTGGCGAAAAAAAATTCGGTTTTCGCTGAGTAAAGGTGCTTTTTGGTCAAAAAAGCTGTTTTTTGCTGAGAAAATTGGAAATTTGCTGAGAATTTTCTTTTGCTCAAAACACGACGTTTTCACTGCTAAACGCAAGTTTTGGCCGAGAAAAGCACATTTTGGGTGTCCAAAACACTGTTTTGCTGGAAAAAAAAACTTTTTAGCCCAAAAAACTGAAAAATGGCCATTTTGGCTCTCAAAACCAGGTTTTTCGCTTACGGCGTGACCTGTTTGCTGAAACCCCCACTTTTTGCTCATGATAATACCTCTTGAGATAAAAACACGACGTTTTGGCGAAAAAAAATTCGGTTTTCGCTGAGTAAAGGTGCTTTTTGGTCAAAAAAGCTGTTTTTTGCTGAGAAAATTGGAAATTTGCTGAGAATTTTCTTTTGCTCAAAACACGACGTTTTCACTGCTAAACGCAAGTTTTGGCCGAGAAAAGCACATTTTGGGTGTCCAAAACACTGTTTTGCTGGGAAAAAAAACTTTTTAGCCCAAAAAACTGAAAAATGGCCATTTTGGCTCTCAAAACCAGGTTTTTCGCTTACGGCGTGACCTGTTTGCTGAAACCCCCACTTTTTGCTCATGATAATACCTCTTGAGATAAAAACACGACGTTTTGGCGAAAAAAAATTCGGTTTTCGCTGAGTAAAGGTGCTTTTTGGTCAAAAAAGCTGTTTTTTGCTGAGAAAATTGGAAATTTGCTGAGAATTTTCTTTTGCTCAAAACACGACGTTTTCACTGCTAAACGCAAGTTTTGGCCGAGAAAAGCACATTTTGGGTGTCCAAAACACTGTTTTGCTGGAAAAAAAAACTTTTTAGCCCAAAAAACTGAAAAATGGCCATTTTGGCTCTCAAAACCAGGTTTTTCGCTTACGGCGTGACCTGTTTGCTGAAACCCCCACTTTTTGCTCATGATAATACCTCTTGAGATAAAAACACGACGTTTTGGCGAAAAAAAATTCGGTTTTCGCTGAGTAAAGGTGCTTTTTGGTCAAAAAAGCTGTTTTTTGCTGAGAAAATTGGAAATTTGCTGAGAATTTTCTTTTGCTCAAAACACGACGTTTTCACTGCTAAACGCAAGTTTTGGCCGAGAAAAGCACATTTTGGGTGTCCAAAACACTGTTTTGCTGGAAAAAAAAACTTTTTAGCCCAAAAAACTGAAAAATGGCCATTTTGGCTCTCAAAACCAGGTTTTTCGCTTACGGCGTGACCTGTTTGCTGAAACCCCCACTTTTTGCTCATGATAATACCTCTTGAGATAAAAACACGACGTTTTGGCGAAAAAAAATTCGGTTTTCGCTGAGTAAAGGTGCTTTTTGGTCAAAAAAGCTGTTTTTTGCTGAGAAAATTGGAAATTTGCTGAGAATTTTCTTTTGCTCAAAACACGACGTTTTCACTGCTAAACGCAAGTTTTGGCCGAGAAAAGCACATTTTGGGTGTCCAAAACACTGTTTTGCTGGAAAAAAAAACTTTTTAGCCCAAAAAACTGAAAAATGGCCATTTTGGCTCTCAAAACCAGGTTTTTCGCTTACGGCGTGACCTGTTTGCTGAAACCCCCACTTTTTGCTCATGATAATACCTCTTGAGATAAAAACACGACGTTTTGGCGAAAAAAAATTCGGTTTTCGCTGAGTAAAGGTGCTTTTTGGTCAAAAAAGCTGTTTTTTGCTGAGAAAATTGGAAATTTGCTGAGAATTTTCTTTTGCTCAAAACACGACGTTTTCACTGCTAAACGCAAGTTTTGGCCGAGAAAAGCACATTTTGGGTGTCCAAAACACTGTTTTGCTGGAAAAAAAAACTTTTTAGCCCAAAAAACTGAAAAATGGCCATTTTGGCTCTCAAAACCAGGTTTTTCGCTTACGGCGTGACCTGTTTGCTGAAACCCCCACTTTTTGCTCATGATAATACCTCTTGAGATAAAAACACGACGTTTTGGCGAAAAAAAATTCGGTTTTCGCTGAGTAAAGGTGCTTTTTGGTCAAAAAAGCTGTTTTTTGCTGAGAAAATTGGAAATTTGCTGAGAATTTTCTTTTGCTCAAAACACGACGTTTTCACTGCTAAACGCAAGTTTTGGCCGAGAAAAGCACATTTTGGGTGTCCAAAACACTGTTTTGCTGGAAAAAAAAACTTTTTAGCCCAAAAAACTGAAAAATGGCCATTTTGGCTCTCAAAACCAGGTTTTTCGCTTACGGCGTGACCTGTTTGCTGAAACCCCCACTTTTTGCTCATGATAATACCTCTTGAGATAAAAACACGACGTTTTGGCGAAAAAAAATTCGGTTTTCGCTGAGTAAAGGTGCTTTTTGGTCAAAAAAGCTGTTTTTTGCTGAGAAAATTGGAAATTTGCTGAGAATTTTCTTTTGCTCAAAACACGACGTTTTCACTGCTAAACGCAAGTTTTGGCCGAGAAAAGCACATTTTGGGTGTCCAAAACACTGTTTTGCTGGAAAAAAAAACTTTTTAGCCCAAAAAACTGAAAAATGGCCATTTTGGCTCTCAAAACCAGGTTTTTCGCTTACGGCGTGACCTGTTTGCTGAAACCCCCACTTTTTGCTCATGATAATACCTCTTGAGATAAAAACACGACGTTTTGGCGAAAAAAAATTCGGTTTTCGCTGAGTAAAGGTGCTTTTTGGTCAAAAAAGCTGTTTTTTGCTGAGAAAATTGGAAATTTGCTGAGAATTTTCTTTTGCTCAAAACACGACGTTTTCACTGCTAAACGCAAGTTTTGGCCGAGAAAAGCACATTTTGGGTGTCCAAAACACTGTTTTGCTGGAAAAAAAAACTTTTTAGCCCAAAAAACTGAAAAATGGCCATTTTGGCTCTCAAAACCAGGTTTTTCGCTTACGGCGTGACCTGTTTGCTGAAACCCCCACTTTTTGCTCATGATAATACCTCTTGAGATAAAAACACGACGTTTTGGCGAAAAAAAATTCGGTTTTCGCTGAGTAAAGGTGCTTTTTGGTCAAAAAAGCTGTTTTTTGCTGAGAAAATTGGAAATTTGCTGAGAATTTTCTTTTGCTCAAAACACGACGTTTTCACTGCTAAACGCAAGTTTTGGCCGAGAAAAGCACATTTTGGGTGTCCAAAACACTGTTTTGCTGGAAAAAAAAACTTTTTAGCCCAAAAAACTGAAAAATGGCCATTTTGGCTCTCAAAACCAGGTTTTTCGCTTACGGCGTGACCTGTTTGCTGAAACCCCCACTTTTTGCTCATGATAATACCTCTTGAGATAAAAACACGACGTTTTGGCGAAAAAAAATTCGGTTTTCGCTGAGTAAAGGTGCTTTTTGGTCAAAAAAGCTGTTTTTTGCTGAGAAAATTGGAAATTTGCTGAGAATTTTCTTTTGCTCAAAACACGACGTTTTCACTGCTAAACGCAAGTTTTGGCCGAGAAAAGCACATTTTGGGTGTCCAAAACACTGTTTTGCTGGAAAAAAAAACTTTTTAGCCCAAAAAACTGAAAAATGGCCATTTTGGCTCTCAAAACCAGGTTTTTCGCTTACGGCGTGACCTGTTTGCTGAAACCCCCACTTTTTGCTCATGATAATACCTCTTGAGATAAAAACACGACGTTTTGGCGAAAAAAAATTCGGTTTTCGCTGAGTAAAGGTGCTTTTTGGTCAAAAAAGCTGTTTTTTGCTGAGAAAATTGGAAATTTGCTGAGAATTTTCTTTTGCTCAAAACACGACGTTTTCACTGCTAAACGCAAGTTTTGGCCGAGAAAAGCACATTTTGGGTGTCCAAAACACTGTTTTGCTGGAAAAAAAAACTTTTTAGCCCAAAAAACTGAAAAATGGCCATTTTGGCTCTCAAAACCAGGTTTTTCGCTTACGGCGTGACCTGTTTGCTGAAACCCCCACTTTTTGCTCATGATAATACCTCTTGAGATAAAAACACGACGTTTTGGCGAAAAAAAATTCGGTTTTCGCTGAGTAAAGGTGCTTTTTGGTCAAAAAAGCTGTTTTTTGCTGAGAAAATTGGAAATTTGCTGAGAATTTTCTTTTGCTCAAAACACGACGTTTTCACTGCTAAACGCAAGTTTTGGCCGAGAAAAGCACATTTTGGGTGTCCAAAACACTGTTTTGCTGGAAAAAAAAACTTTTTAGCCCAAAAAACTGAAAAATGGCCATTTTGGCTCTCAAAACCAGGTTTTTCGCTTACGGCGTGACCTGTTTGCTGAAACCCCCACTTTTTGCTCATGATAATACCTCTTGAGATAAAAACACGACGTTTTGGCGAAAAAAAATTCGGTTTTCGCTGAGTAAAGGTGCTTTTTGGTCAAAAAAGCTGTTTTTTGCTGAGAAAATTGGAAATTTGCTGAGAATTTTCTTTTGCTCAAAACACGACGTTTTCACTGCTAAACGCAAGTTTTGGCCGAGAAAAGCACATTTTGGGTGTCCAAAACACTGTTTTGCTGGAAAAAAAAACTTTTTAGCCCAAAAAACTGAAAAATGGCCATTTTGGCTCTCAAAACCAGGTTTTTCGCTTACGGCGTGACCTGTTTGCTGAAACCCCCACTTTTTGCTCATGATAATACCTCTTGAGATAAAAACACGACGTTTTGGCGAAAAAAAATTCGGTTTTCGCTGAGTAAAGGTGCTTTTTGGTCAAAAAAGCTGTTTTTTGCTGAGAAAATTGGAAATTTGCTGAGAATTTTCTTTTGCTCAAAACACGACGTTTTCACTGCTAAACGCAAGTTTTGGCCGAGAAAAGCACATTTTGGGTGTCCAAAACACTGTTTTGCTGGAAAAAAAAACTTTTTAGCCCAAAAAACTGAAAAATGGCCATTTTGGCTCTCAAAACCAGGTTTTTCGCTTACGGCGTGACCTGTTTGCTGAAACCCCCACTTTTTGCTCATGATAATACCTCTTGAGATAAAAACACGACGTTTTGGCGAAAAAAAATTCGGTTTTCGCTGAGTAAAGGTGCTTTTTGGTCAAAAAAGCTGTTTTTTGCTGAGAAAATTGGAAATTTGCTGAGAATTTTCTTTTGCTCAAAACACGACGTTTTCACTGCTAAACGCAAGTTTTGGCCGAGAAAAGCACATTTTGGGTGTCCAAAACACTGTTTTGCTGGAAAAAAAAACTTTTTAGCCCAAAAAACTGAAAAATGGCCATTTTGGCTCTCAAAACCAGGTTTTTCGCTTACGGCGTGACCTGTTTGCTGAAACCCCCACTTTTTGCTCATGATAATACCTCTTGAGATAAAAACACGACGTTTTGGCGAAAAAAAATTCGGTTTTCGCTGAGTAAAGGTGCTTTTTGGTCAAAAAAGCTGTTTTTTGCTGAGAAAATTGGAAATTTGCTGAGAATTTTCTTTTGCTCAAAACACGACGTTTTCACTGCTAAACGCAAGTTTTGGCCGAGAAAAGCACATTTTGGGTGTCCAAAACACTGTTTTGCTGGAAAAAAAAACTTTTTAGCCCAAAAAACTGAAAAATGGCCATTTTGGCTCTCAAAACCAGGTTTTTCGCTTACGGCGTGACCTGTTTGCTGAAACCCCCACTTTTTGCTCATGATAATACCTCTTGAGATAAAAACACGACGTTTTGGCGAAAAAAAATTCGGTTTTCGCTGAGTAAAGGTGCTTTTTGGTCAAAAAAGCTGTTTTTTGCTGAGAAAATTGGAAATTTGCTGAGAATTTTCTTTTGCTCAAAACACGACGTTTTCACTGCTAAACGCAAGTTTTGGCCGAGAAAAGCACATTTTGGGTGTCCAAAACACTGTTTTGCTGGAAAAAAAAACTTTTTAGCCCAAAAAACTGAAAAATGGCCATTTTGGCTCTCAAAACCAGGTTTTTCGCTTACGGCGTGACCTGTTTGCTGAAACCCCCACTTTTTGCTCATGATAATACCTCTTGAGATAAAAACACGACGTTTTGGCGAAAAAAAATTCGGTTTTCGCTGAGTAAAGGTGCTTTTTGGTCAAAAAAGCTGTTTTTTGCTGAGAAAATTGGAAATTTGCTGAGAATTTTCTTTTGCTCAAAACACGACGTTTTCACTGCTAAACGCAAGTTTTGGCCGAGAAAAGCACATTTTGGGTGTCCAAAACACTGTTTTGCTGGAAAAAAAAACTTTTTAGCCCAAAAAACTGAAAAATGGCCATTTTGGCTCTCAAAACCAGGTTTTTCGCTTACGGCGTGACCTGTTTGCTGAAACCCCCACTTTTTGCTCATGATAATACCTCTTGAGATAAAAACACGACGTTTTGGCGAAAAAAAATTCGGTTTTCGCTGAGTAAAGGTGCTTTTTGGTCAAAAAAGCTGTTTTTTGCTGAGAAAATTGGAAATTTGCTGAGAATTTTCTTTTGCTCAAAACACGACGTTTTCACTGCTAAACGCAAGTTTTGGCCGAGAAAAGCACATTTTGGGTGTCCAAAACACTGTTTTGCTGGAAAAAAAAACTTTTTAGCCCAAAAAACTGAAAAATGGCCATTTTGGCTCTCAAAACCAGGTTTTTCGCTTACGGCGTGACCTGTTTGCTGAAACCCCCACTTTTTGCTCATGATAATACCTCTTGAGATAAAAACACGACGTTTTGGCGAAAAAAAATTCGGTTTTCGCTGAGTAAAGGTGCTTTTTGGTCAAAAAAGCTGTTTTTTGCTGAGAAAATTGGAAATTTGCTGAGAATTTTCTTTTGCTCAAAACACGACGTTTTCACTGCTAAACGCAAGTTTTGGCCGAGAAAAGCACATTTTGGGTGTCCAAAACACTGTTTTGCTGGAAAAAAAAACTTTTTAGCCCAAAAAACTGAAAAATGGCCATTTTGGCTCTCAAAACCAGGTTTTTCGCTTACGGCGTGACCTGTTTGCTGAAACCCCCACTTTTTGCTCATGATAATACCTCTTGAGATAAAAACACGACGTTTTGGCGAAAAAAAATTCGGTTTTCGCTGAGTAAAGGTGCTTTTTGGTCAAAAAAGCTGTTTTTTGCTGAGAAAATTGGAAATTTGCTGAGAATTTTCTTTTGCTCAAAACACGACGTTTTCACTGCTAAACGCAAGTTTTGGCCGAGAAAAGCACATTTTGGGTGTCCAAAACACTGTTTTGCTGGAAAAAAAAACTTTTTAGCCCAAAAAACTGAAAAATGGCCATTTTGGCTCTCAAAACCAGGTTTTTCGCTTACGGCGTGACCTGTTTGCTGAAACCCCCACTTTTTGCTCATGATAATACCTCTTGAGATAAAAACACGACGTTTTGGCGAAAAAAAATTCGGTTTTCGCTGAGTAAAGGTGCTTTTTGGTCAAAAAAGCTGTTTTTTGCTGAGAAAATTGGAAATTTGCTGAGAATTTTCTTTTGCTCAAAACACGACGTTTTCACTGCTAAACGCAAGTTTTGGCCGAGAAAAGCACATTTTGGGTGTCCAAAACACTGTTTTGCTGGAAAAAAAAACTTTTTAGCCCAAAAAACTGAAAAATGGCCATTTTGGCTCTCAAAACCAGGTTTTTCGCTTACGGCGTGACCTGTTTGCTGAAACCCCCACTTTTTGCTCATGATAATACCTCTTGAGATAAAAACACGACGTTTTGGCGAAAAAAAATTCGGTTTTCGCTGAGTAAAGGTGCTTTTTGGTCAAAAAAGCTGTTTTTTGCTGAGAAAATTGGAAATTTGCTGAGAATTTTCTTTTGCTCAAAACACGACGTTTTCACTGCTAAACGCAAGTTTTGGCCGAGAAAAGCACATTTTGGGTGTCCAAAACACTGTTTTGCTGGGAAAAAAAACTTTTTAGCCCAAAAAACTGAAAAATGGCCATTTTGGCTCTCAAAACCAGGTTTTTCGCTTACGGCGTGACCTGTTTGCTGAAACCCCCACTTTTTGCTCATGATAATACCTCTTGAGATAAAAACACGACGTTTTGGCGAAAAAAAATTCGGTTTTCGCTGAGTAAAGGTGCTTTTTGGTCAAAAAAGCTGTTTTTTGCTGAGAAAATTGGAAATTTGCTGAGAATTTTCTTTTGCTCAAAACACGACGTTTTCACTGCTAAACGCAAGTTTTGGCCGAGAAAAGCACATTTTGGGTGTCCAAAACACTGTTTTGCTGGAAAAAAAAACTTTTTAGCCCAAAAAACTGAAAAATGGCCATTTTGGCTCTCAAAACCAGGTTTTTCGCTTACGGCGTGACCTGTTTGCTGAAACCCCCACTTTTTGCTCATGATAATACCTCTTGAGATAAAAACACGACGTTTTGGCGAAAAAAAATTCGGTTTTCGCTGAGTAAAGGTGCTTTTTGGTCAAAAAAGCTGTTTTTTGCTGAGAAAATTGGAAATTTGCTGAGAATTTTCTTTTGCTCAAAACACGACGTTTTCACTGCTAAACGCAAGTTTTGGCCGAGAAAAGCACATTTTGGGTGTCCAAAACACTGTTTTGCTGGAAAAAAAAACTTTTTAGCCCAAAAAACTGAAAAATGGCCATTTTGGCTCTCAAAACCAGGTTTTTCGCTTACGGCGTGACCTGTTTGCTGAAACCCCCACTTTTTGCTCATGATAATACCTCTTGAGATAAAAACACGACGTTTTGGCGAAAAAAAATTCGGTTTTCGCTGAGTAAAGGTGCTTTTTGGTCAAAAAAGCTGTTTTTTGCTGAGAAAATTGGAAATTTGCTGAGAATTTTCTTTTGCTCAAAACACGACGTTTTCACTGCTAAACGCAAGTTTTGGCCGAGAAAAGCACATTTTGGGTGTCCAAAACACTGTTTTGCTGGAAAAAAAAACTTTTTAGCCCAAAAAACTGAAAAATGGCCATTTTGGCTCTCAAAACCAGGTTTTTCGCTTACGGCGTGACCTGTTTGCTGAAACCCCCACTTTTTGCTCATGATAATACCTCTTGAGATAAAAACACGACGTTTTGGCGAAAAAAAATTCGGTTTTCGCTGAGTAAAGGTGCTTTTTGGTCAAAAAAGCTGTTTTTTGCTGAGAAAATTGGAAATTTGCTGAGAATTTTCTTTTGCTCAAAACACGACGTTTTCACTGCTAAACGCAAGTTTTGGCCGAGAAAAGCACATTTTGGGTGTCCAAAACACTGTTTTGCTGGAAAAAAAAACTTTTTAGCCCAAAAAACTGAAAAATGGCCATTTTGGCTCTCAAAACCAGGTTTTTCGCTTACGGCGTGACCTGTTTGCTGAAACCCCCACTTTTTGCTCATGATAATACCTCTTGAGATAAAAACACGACGTTTTGGCGAAAAAAAATTCGGTTTTCGCTGAGTAAAGGTGCTTTTTGGTCAAAAAAGCTGTTTTTTGCTGAGAAAATTGGAAATTTGCTGAGAATTTTCTTTTGCTCAAAACACGACGTTTTCACTGCTAAACGCAAGTTTTGGCCGAGAAAAGCACATTTTGGGTGTCCAAAACACTGTTTTGCTGGAAAAAAAAACTTTTTAGCCCAAAAAACTGAAAAATGGCCATTTTGGCTCTCAAAACCAGGTTTTTCGCTTACGGCGTGACCTGTTTGCTGAAACCCCCACTTTTTGCTCATGATAATACCTCTTGAGATAAAAACACGACGTTTTGGCGAAAAAAAATTCGGTTTTCGCTGAGTAAAGGTGCTTTTTGGTCAAAAAAGCTGTTTTTTGCTGAGAAAATTGGAAATTTGCTGAGAATTTTCTTTTGCTCAAAACACGACGTTTTCACTGCTAAACGCAAGTTTTGGCCGAGAAAAGCACATTTTGGGTGTCCAAAACACTGTTTTGCTGGAAAAAAAAACTTTTTAGCCCAAAAAACTGAAAAATGGCCATTTTGGCTCTCAAAACCAGGTTTTTCGCTTACGGCGTGACCTGTTTGCTGAAACCCCCACTTTTTGCTCATGATAATACCTCTTGAGATAAAAACACGACGTTTTGGCGAAAAAAAATTCGGTTTTCGCTGAGTAAAGGTGCTTTTTGGTCAAAAAAGCTGTTTTTTGCTGAGAAAATTGGAAATTTGCTGAGAATTTTCTTTTGCTCAAAACACGACGTTTTCACTGCTAAACGCAAGTTTTGGCCGAGAAAAGCACATTTTGGGTGTCCAAAACACTGTTTTGCTGGAAAAAAAAACTTTTTAGCCCAAAAAACTGAAAAATGGCCATTTTGGCTCTCAAAACCAGGTTTTTCGCTTACGGCGTGACCTGTTTGCTGAAACCCCCACTTTTTGCTCATGATAATACCTCTTGAGATAAAAACACGACGTTTTGGCGAAAAAAAATTCGGTTTTCGCTGAGTAAAGGTGCTTTTTGGTCAAAAAAGCTGTTTTTTGCTGAGAAAATTGGAAATTTGCTGAGAATTTTCTTTTGCTCAAAACACGACGTTTTCACTGCTAAACGCAAGTTTTGGCCGAGAAAAGCACATTTTGGGTGTCCAAAACACTGTTTTGCTGGAAAAAAAAACTTTTTAGCCCAAAAAACTGAAAAATGGCCATTTTGGCTCTCAAAACCAGGTTTTTCGCTTACGGCGTGACCTGTTTGCTGAAACCCCCACTTTTTGCTCAAGATAATACCTCTTGAGATAAAAACACGACGTTTTGGCGAAAAAAAATTCGGTTTTCGCTGAGTAAAGGTGCTTTTTGGTCAAAAAAGCTGTTTTTTGCTGAGAAAATTGGAAATTTGCTGAGAATTTTCTTTTGCTCAAAACACGACGTTTTCACTGCTAAACGCAAGTTTTGGCCGAGAAAAGCACATTTTGGGTGTCCAAAACACTGTTTTGCTGGAAAAAAAAACTTTTTAGCCCAAAAAACTGAAAAATGGCCATTTTGGCTCTCAAAACCAGGTTTTTCGCTTACGGCGTGACCTGTTTGCTGAAACCCCCACTTTTTGCTCATGATAATACCTCTTGAGATAAAAACACGACGTTTTGGCGAAAAAAAATTCGGTTTTCGCTGAGTAAAGGTGCTTTTTGGTCAAAAAAGCTGTTTTTTGCTGAGAAAATTGGAAATTTGCTGAGAATTTTCTTTTGCTCAAAACACGACGTTTTCACTGCTAAACGCAAGTTTTGGCCGAGAAAAGCACATTTTGGGTGTCCAAAACACTGTTTTGCTGGAAAAAAAAACTTTTTAGCCCAAAAAACTGAAAAATGGCCATTTTGGCTCTCAAAACCAGGTTTTTCGCTTACGGCGTGACCTGTTTGCTGAAACCCCCACTTTTTGCTCATGATAATACCTCTTGAGATAAAAACACGACGTATTGGCGAAAAAAAATTCGGTTTTCGCTGAGTAAAGGTGCTTTTTGGTCAAAAAAGCTGTTTTTTGCTGAGAAAATTGGAAATTTGCTGAGAATTTTCTTTTGCTCAAAACACGACGTTTTCACTGCTAAACGCAAGTTTTGGCCGAGAAAAGCACATTTTGGGTGTCCAAAACACTGTTTTGCTGGAAAAAAAAACTTTTTAGCCCAAAAAACTGAAAAATGGCCATTTTGGCTCTCAAAACCAGGTTTTTCGCTTACGGCGTGACCTGTTTGCTGAAAACCCCACTTTTTGCTCATGATAATACCTCTTGAGATAAAAACACGACGTTTTGGCGAAAAAAAATTCGGTTTTCGCTGAGTAAAGGTGCTTTTTGGTCAAAAAAGCTGTTTTTTGCTGAGAAAATTGGAAATTTGCTGAGAATTTTCTTTTGCTCAAAACACGACGTTTTCACTGCTAAACGCAAGTTTTGGCCGAGAAAAGCACATTTTGGGTGTCCAAAACACTGTTTTGCTGGAAAAAAAAACTTTTTAGCCCAAAAAACTGAAAAATGGCCATTTTGGCTCTCAAAACCAGGTTTTTCGCTTACGGCGTGACCTGTTTGCTGAAACCCCCACTTTTTGCTCATGATAATACCTCTTGAGATAAAAACACGACGTTTTGGCGAAAAAAAATTCGGTTTTCGCTGAGTAAAGGTGCTTTTTGGTCAAAAAAGCTGTTTTTTGCTGAGAAAATTGGAAATTTGCTGAGAATTTTCTTTTGCTCAAAACACGACGTTTTCACTGCTAAACGCAAGTTTTGGCCGAGAAAAGCACATTTTGGGTGTCCAAAACACTGTTTTGCTGGAAAAAAAAACTTTTTAGCCCAAAAAACTGAAAAATGGCCATTTTGGCTCTCAAAACCAGGTTTTTCGCTTACGGCGTGACCTGTTTGCTGAAACCCCCACTTTTTGCTCATGATAATACCTCTTGAGATAAAAACACGACGTTTTGGCGAAAAAAAATTCGGTTTTCGCTGAGTAAAGGTGCTTTTTGGTCAAAAAAGCTGTTTTTTGCTGAGAAAATTGGAAATTTGCTGAGAATTTTCTTTTGCTCAAAACACGACGTTTTCACTGCTAAACGCAAGTTTTGGCCGAGAAAAGCACATTTTGGGTGTCCAAAACACTGTTTTGCTGGAAAAAAAAACTTTTTAGCCCAAAAAACTGAAAAATGGCCATTTTGGCTCTCAAAACCAGGTTTTTCGCTTACGGCGTGACCTGTTTGCTGAAACCCCCACTTTTTGCTCATGATAATACCTCTTGAGATAAAAACACGACGTTTTGGCGAAAAAAAATTCGGTTTTCGCTGAGTAAAGGTGCTTTTTGGTCAAAAAAGCTGTTTTTTGCTGAGAAAATTGGAAATTTGCTGAGAATTTTCTTTTGCTCAAAACACGACGTTTTCACTGCTAAACGCAAGTTTTGGCCGAGAAAAGCACATTTTGGGTGTCCAAAACACTGTTTTGCTGGAAAAAAAAACTTTTTAGCCCAAAAAACTGAAAAATGGCCATTTTGGCTCTCAAAACCAGGTTTTTCGCTTACGGCGTGACCTGTTTGCTGAAACCCCCACTTTTTGCTCATGATAATACCTCTTGAGATAAAAACACGACGTTTTGGCGAAAAAAAATTCGGTTTTCGCTGAGTAAAGGTGCTTTTTGGTCAAAAAAGCTGTTTTTTGCTGAGAAAATTGGAAATTTGCTGAGAATTTTCTTTTGCTCAAAACACGACGTTTTCACTGCTAAACGCAAGTTTTGGCCGAGAAAAGCACATTTTGGGTGTCCAAAACACTGTTTTGCTGGAAAAAAAAACTTTTTAGCCCAAAAAACTGAAAAATGGCCATTTTGGCTCTCAAAACCAGGTTTTTCGCTTACGGCGTGACCTGTTTCCTGAAACCCCCACTTTTTGCTCATGATAATACCTCTTGAGATAAAAACACGACGTTTTGGCGAAAAAAAATTCGGTTTTCGCTGAGTAAAGGTGCTTTTTGGTCAAAAAAGCTGTTTTTTGCTGAGAAAATTGGAAATTTGCTGAGAATTTTCTTTTGCTCAAAACACGACGTTTTCACTGCTAAACGCAAGTTTTGGCCGAGAAAAGCACATTTTGGGTGTCCAAAACACTGTTTTGCTGGAAAAAAAAACTTTTTAGCCCAAAAAACTGAAAAATGGCCATTTTGGCTCTCAAAACCAGGTTTTTCGCTTACGGCGTGACCTGTTTGCTGAAACCCCCACTTTTTGCTCAAGATAATACCTCTTGAGATAAAAACACGACGTTTTGGCGAAAAAAAATTCGGTTTTCGCTGAGTAAAGGTGCTTTTTGGTCAAAAAAGCTGTTTTTTGCTGAGAAAATTGGAAATTTGCTGAGAATTTTCTTTTGCTCAAAACACGACGTTTTCACTGCTAAACGCAAGTTTTGGCCGAGAAAAGCACATTTTGGGTGTCCAAAACACTGTTTTGCTGGAAAAAAAAACTTTTTAGCCCAAAAAACTGAAAAATGGCCATTTTGGCTCTCAAAACCAGGTTTTTCGCTTACGGCGTGACCTGTTTGCTGAAACCCCCACTTTTTGCTCATGATAATACCTCTTGAGATAAAAACACGACGTTTTGGCGAAAAAAAATTCGGTTTTCGCTGAGTAAAGGTGCTTTTTGGTCAAAAAAGCTGTTTTTTGCTGAGAAAATTGGAAATTTGCTGAGAATTTTCTTTTGCTCAAAACACGACGTTTTCACTGCTAAACGCAAGTTTTGGCCGAGAAAAGCACATTTTGGGTGTCCAAAACACTGTTTTGCTGGAAAAAAAAACTTTTTAGCCCAAAAAACTGAAAAATGGCCATTTTGGCTCTCAAAACCAGGTTTTTCGCTTACGGCGTGACCTGTTTGCTGAAACCCCCACTTTTTGCTCATGATAATACCTCTTGAGATAAAAACACGACGTTTTGGCGAAAAAAAATTCGGTTTTCGCTGAGTAAAGGTGCTTTTTGGTCAAAAAAGCTGTTTTTTGCTGAGAAAATTGGAAATTTGCTGAGAATTTTCTTTTGCTCAAAACACGACGTTTTCACTGCTAAACGCAAGTTTTGGCCGAGAAAAGCACATTTTGGGTGTCCAAAACACTGTTTTGCTGGAAAAAAAAACTTTTTAGCCCAAAAAACTGAAAAATGGCCATTTTGGCTCTCAAAACCAGGTTTTTCGCTTACGGCGTGACCTGTTTGCTGAAACCCCCACTTTTTGCTCATGATAATACCTCTTGAGATAAAAACACGACGTTTTGGCGAAAAAAAATTCGGTTTTCGCTGAGTAAAGGTGCTTTTTGGTCAAAAAAGCTGTTTTTTGCTGAGAAAATTGGAAATTTGCTGAGAATTTTCTTTTGCTCAAAACACGACGTTTTCACTGCTAAACGCAAGTTTTGGCCGAGAAAAGCACATTTTGGGTGTCCAAAACACTGTTTTGCTGGAAAAAAAAACTTTTTAGCCCAAAAAACTGAAAAATGGCCATTTTGGCTCTCAAAACCAGGTTTTTCGCTTACGGCGTGACCTGTTTGCTGAAACCCCCACTTTTTGCTCATGATAATACCTCTTGAGATAAAAACACGACGTTTTGGCGAAAAAAAATTCGGTTTTCGCTGAGTAAAGGTGCTTTTTGGTCAAAAAAGCTGTTTTTTGCTGAGAAAATTGGAAATTTGCTGAGAATTTTCTTTTGCTCAAAACACGACGTTTTCACTGCTAAACGCAAGTTTTGGCCGAGAAAAGCACATTTTGGGTGTCCAAAACACTGTTTTGCTGGAAAAAAAAACTTTTTAGCCCAAAAAACTGAAAAATGGCCATTTTGGCTCTCAAAACCAGGTTTTTCGCTTACGGCGTGACCTGTTTGCTGAAACCCCCACTTTTTGCTCATGATAATACCTCTTGAGATAAAAACACGACGTTTTGGCGAAAAAAAATTCGGTTTTCGCTGAGTAAAGGTGCTTTTTGGTCAAAAAAGCTGTTTTTTGCTGAGAAAATTGGAAATTTGCTGAGAATTTTCTTTTGCTCAAAACACGACGTTTTCACTGCTAAACGCAAGTTTTGGCCGAGAAAAGCACATTTTGGGTGTCCAAAACACTGTTTTGCTGGAAAAAAAAACTTTTTAGCCCAAAAAACTGAAAAATGGCCATTTTGGCTCTCAAAACCAGGTTTTTCGCTTACGGCGTGACCTGTTTGCTGAAACCCCCACTTTTTGCTCATGATAATACCTCTTGAGATAAAAACACGACGTTTTGGCGAAAAAAAATTCGGTTTTCGCTGAGTAAAGGTGCTTTTTGGTCAAAAAAGCTGTTTTTTGCTGAGAAAATTGGAAATTTGCTGAGAATTTTCTTTTGCTCAAAACACGACGTTTTCACTGCTAAACGCAAGTTTTGGCCGAGAAAAGCACATTTTGGGTGTCCAAAACACTGTTTTGCTGGAAAAAAAAACTTTTTAGCCCAAAAAACTGAAAAATGGCCATTTTGGCTCTCAAAACCAGGTTTTTCGCTTACGGCGTGACCTGTTTGCTGAAACCCCCACTTTTTGCTCATGATAATACCTCTTGGATAAAAACACGACGTTTTGGCGAAAAAAAAATTCGGTTTTCGCTGAGTAAAGGTGCTTTTTGGTCAAAAAAGCTGTTTTTTGCTGAGAAAATTGGAAATTTGCTGAGAATTTTCTTTTGCTCAAAACACGACGTTTTCACTGCTAAACGCAAGTTTTGGCCGAGAAAAGCACATTTTGGGTGTCCAAAACACTGTTTTGCTGGAAAAAAAAACTTTTTAGCCCAAAAAACTGAAAAATGGCCATTTTGGCTCTCAAAACCAGGTTTTTCGCTTACGGCGTGACCTGTTTGCTGAAACCCCCACTTTTTGCTCATGATAATACCTCTTGAGATAAAAACACGACGTTTTGGCGAAAAAAAATTCGGTTTTCGCTGAGTAAAGGTGCTTTTTGGTCAAAAAAGCTGTTTTTTGCTGAGAAAATTGGAAATTTGCTGAGAATTTTCTTTTGCTCAAAACACGACGTTTTCACTGCTAAACGCAAGTTTTGGCCGAGAAAAGCACATTTTGGGTGTCCAAAACACTGTTTTGCTGGAAAAAAAAACTTTTTAGCCCAAAAAACTGAAAAATGGCCATTTTGGCTCTCAAAACCAGGTTTTTCGCTTACGGCGTGACCTGTTTGCTGAAACCCCCACTTTTTGCTCATGATAATACCTCTTGAGATAAAAACACGACGTTTTGGCGAAAAAAAATTCGGTTTTCGCTGAGTAAAGGTGCTTTTTGGTCAAAAAAGCTGTTTTTTGCTGAGAAAATTGGAAATTTGCTGAGAATTTTCTTTTGCTCAAAACACGACGTTTTCACTGCTAAACGCAAGTTTTGGCCGAGAAAAGCACATTTTGGGTGTCCAAAACACTGTTTTGCTGGAAAAAAAAACTTTTTAGCCCAAAAAACTGAAAAATGGCCATTTTGGCTCTCAAAACCAGGTTTTTCGCTTACGGCGTGACCTGTTTGCTGAAACCCCCACTTTTTGCTCATGATAATACCTCTTGAGATAAAAACACGACGTTTTGGCGAAAAAAAATTCGGTTTTCGCTGAGTAAAGGTGCTTTTTGGTCAAAAAAGCTGTTTTTTGCTGAGAAAATTGGAAATTTGCTGAGAATTTTCTTTTGCTCAAAACACGACGTTTTCACTGCTAAACGCAAGTTTT
The DNA here is from genome assembly GCA_964019055.1 of Anthopleura xanthogrammica. NCBI lineage: Eukaryota > Metazoa > Cnidaria > Anthozoa > Actiniaria > Actiniidae > Anthopleura > Anthopleura xanthogrammica. The sequence continues at coordinate 39,987 of CAXHSA010000078.1, forward strand.
GGCCGAGAAAAGCACATTTTGGGTGTCCAAAACACTGTTTTGCTGGAAAAAAAAACTTTTTAGCCCAAAAAACTGAAAAATGGCCATTTTGGCTCTCAAAACCAGGTTTTTCGCTTACGGCGTGACCTGTTTGCTGAAACCCCCACTTTTTGCTCATGATAATACCTCTTGAGATAAAAACACGACGTTTTGGCGAAAAAAAATTCGGTTTTCGCTGAGTAAAGGTGCTTTTTGGTCAAAAAAGCTGTTTTTTGCTGAGAAAATTGGAAATTTGCTGAGAATTTTCTTTTGCTCAAAACACGACGTTTTCACTGCTAAACGCAAGTTTTGGCCGAGAAAAGCACATTTTGGGTGTCCAAAACACTGTTTTGCTGGAAAAAAAAACTTTTTAGCCCAAAAAACTGAAAAATGGCCATTTTGGCTCTCAAAACCAGGTTTTTCGCTTACGGCGTGACCTGTTTGCTGAAACCCCCACTTTTTGCTCATGATAATACCTCTTGAGATAAAAACACGACGTTTTGGCGAAAAAAAATTCGGTTTTCGCTGAGTAAAGGTGCTTTTTGGTCAAAAAAGCTGTTTTTTGCTGAGAAAATTGGAAATTTGCTGAGAATTTTCTTTTGCTCAAAACACGACGTTTTCACTGCTAAACGCAAGTTTTGGCCGAGAAAAGCACATTTTGGGTGTCCAAAACACTGTTTTGCTGGAAAAAAAAACTTTTTAGCCCAAAAAACTGAAAAATGGCCATTTTGGCTCTCAAAACCAGGTTTTTCGCTTACGGCGTGACCTGTTTGCTGAAACCCCCACTTTTTGCTCATGATAATACCTCTTGAGATAAAAACACGACGTTTTGGCGAAAAAAAAATCGGTTTTCGCTGAGTAAAGGTGCTTTTTGGTCAAAAAAGCTGTTTTTTGCTGAGAAAATTGGAAATTTGCTGAGAATTTTCTTTTGCTCAAAACACGACGTTTTCACTGCTAAACGCAAGTTTTGGCCGAGAAAAGCACATTTTGGGTGTCCAAAACACTGTTTTGCTGGAAAAAAAAACTTTTTAGCCCAAAAAACTGAAAAATGGCCATTTTGGCTCTCAAAACCAGGTTTTTCGCTTACGGCGTGACCTGTTTGCTGAAACCCCCACTTTTTGCTCATGATAATACCTCTTGAGATAAAAACACGACGTTTTGGCGAAAAAAAATTCGGTTTTCGCTGAGTAAAGGTGCTTTTTGGTCAAAAAAGCTGTTTTTTGCTGAGAAAATTGGAAATTTGCTGAGAATTTTCTTTTGCTCAAAACACGACGTTTTCACTGCTAAACGCAAGTTTTGGCCGAGAAAAGCACATTTTGGGTGTCCAAAACACTGTTTTGCTGGAAAAAAAAACTTTTTAGCCCAAAAAACTGAAAAATGGCCATTTTGGCTCTCAAAACCAGGTTTTTCGCTTACGGCGTGACCTGTTTGCTGAAACCCCCACTTTTTGCTCATGATAATACCTCTTGAGATAAAAACACGACGTTTTGGCGAAAAAAAATTCGGTTTTCGCTGAGTAAAGGTGCTTTTTGGTCAAAAAAGCTGTTTTTTGCTGAGAAAATTGGAAATTTGCTGAGAATTTTCTTTTGCTCAAAACACGACGTTTTCACTGCTAAACGCAAGTTTTGGCCGAGAAAAGCACATTTTGGGTGTCCAAAACACTGTTTTGCTGGAAAAAAAAACTTTTTAGCCCAAAAAACTGAAAAATGGCCATTTTGGCTCTCAAAACCAGGTTTTTCGCTTACGGCGTGACCTGTTTGCTGAAACCCCCACTTTTTGCTCATGATAATACCTCTTGAGATAAAAACACGACGTTTTGGCGAAAAAAAATTCGGTTTTCGCTGAGTAAAGGTGCTTTTTGGTCAAAAAAGCTGTTTTTTGCTGAGAAAATTGGAAATTTGCTGAGAATTTTCTTTTGCTCAAAACACGACGTTTTCACTGCTAAACGCAAGTTTTGGCCGAGAAAAGCACATTTTGGGTGTCCAAAACACTGTTTTGCTGGAAAAAAAAACTTTTTAGCCCAAAAAACTGAAAAATGGCCATTTTGGCTCTCAAAACCAGGTTTTTCGCTTACGGCGTGACCTGTTTGCTGAAACCCCCACTTTTTGCTCATGATAATACCTCTTGAGATAAAAACACGACGTTTTGGCGAAAAAAAAATCGGTTTTCGCTGAGTAAAGGTGCTTTTTGGTCAAAAAAGCTGTTTTTTGCTGAGAAAATTGGAAATTTGCTGAGAATTTTCTTTTGCTCAAAACACGACGTTTTCACTGCTAAACGCAAGTTTTGGCCGAGAAAAGCACATTTTGGGTGTCCAAAACACTGTTTTGCTGGAAAAAAAAACTTTTTAGCCCAAAAAACTGAAAAATGGCCATTTTGGCTCTCAAAACCAGGTTTTTCGCTTACGGCGTGACCTGTTTGCTGAAACCCCCACTTTTTGCTCATGATAATACCTCTTGAGATAAAAACACGACGTTTTGGCGAAAAAAAATTCGGTTTTCGCTGAGTAAAGGTGCTTTTTGGTCAAAAAAGCTGTTTTTTGCTGAGAAAATTGGAAATTTGCTGAGAATTTTCTTTTGCTCAAAACACGACGTTTTCACTGCTAAACGCAAGTTTTGGCCGAGAAAAGCACATTTTGGGTGTCCAAAACACTGTTTTGCTGGAAAAAAAAACTTTTTAGCCCAAAAAACTGAAAAATGGCCATTTTGGCTCTCAAAACCAGGTTTTTCGCTTACGGCGTGACCTGTTTGCTGAAACCCCCACTTTTTGCTCATGATAATACCTCTTGAGATAAAAACACGACGTTTTGGCGAAAAAAAATTCGGTTTTCGCTGAGTAAAGGTGCTTTTTGGTCAAAAAAGCTGTTTTTTGCTGAGAAAATAGGAAATTTGCTGAGAATTTTCTTTTGCTCAAAACACGACGTTTTCACTGCTAAACGCAAGTTTTGGCCGAGAAAAGCACATTTTGGGTGTCCAAAACACTGTTTTGCTGGAAAAAAAAACTTTTTAGCCCAAAAAACTGAAAAATGGCCATTTTGGCTCTCAAAACCAGGTTTTTCGCTTACGGCGTGACCTGTTTGCTGAAACCCCCACTTTTTGCTCATGATAATACCTCTTGAGATAAAAACACGACGTTTTGGCGAAAAAAAATTCGGTTTTCGCTGAGTAAAGGTGCTTTTTGGTCAAAAAAGCTGTTTTTTGCTGAGAAAATTGGAAATTTGCTGAGAATTTTCTTTTGCTCAAAACACGACGTTTTCACTGCTAAACGCAAGTTTTGGCCGAGAAAAGCACATTTTGGGTGTCCAAAACACTGTTTTGCTGGAAAAAAAAACTTTTTAGCCCAAAAAACTGAAAAATGGCCATTTTGGCTCTCAAAACCAGGTTTTTCGCTTACGGCGTGACCTGTTTGCTGAAACCCCCACTTTTTGCTCATGATAATACCTCTTGAGATAAAAACACGACGTTTTGGCGAAAAAAAATTCGGTTTTCGCTGAGTAAAGGTGCTTTTTGGTCAAAAAAGCTGTTTTTTGCTGAGAAAATTGGAAATTTGCTGAGAATTTTCTTTTGCTCAAAACACGACGTTTTCACTGCTAAACGCAAGTTTTGGCCGAGAAAAGCACATTTTGGGTGTCCAAAACACTGTTTTGCTGGAAAAAAAAACTTTTTAGCCCAAAAAACTGAAAAATGGCCATTTTGGCTCTCAAAACCAGGTTTTTCGCTTACGGCGTGACCTGTTTGCTGAAACCCCCACTTTTTGCTCATGATAATACCTCTTGAGATAAAAACACGACGTTTTGGCGAAAAAAAATTCGGTTTTCGCTGAGTAAAGGTGCTTTTTGGTCAAAAAAGCTGTTTTTTGCTGAGAAAATTGGAAATTTGCTGAGAATTTTCTTTTGCTCAAAACACGACGTTTTCACTGCTAAACGCAAGTTTTGGCCGAGAAAAGCACATTTTGGGTGTCCAAAACACTGTTTTGCTGGAAAAAAAAACTTTTTAGCCCAAAAAACTGAAAAATGGCCATTTTGGCTCTCAAAACCAGGTTTTTCGCTTACGGCGTGACCTGTTTGCTGAAACCCCCACTTTTTGCTCATGATAATACCTCTTGAGATAAAAACACGACGTTTTGGCGAAAAAAAATTCGCTTTTCGCTGAGTAAAGGTGCTTTTTGGTCAAAAAAGCTGTTTTTTGCTGAGAAAATTGGAAATTTGCTGAGAATTTTCTTTTGCTCAAAACACGACGTTTTCACTGCTAAACGCAAGTTTTGGCCGAGAAAAGCACATTTTGGGTGTCCAAAACACTGTTTTGCTGGAAAAAAAAACTTTTTAGCCCAAAAAACTGAAAAATGGCCATTTTGGCTCTCAAAACCAGGTTTTTCGCTTACGGCGTGACCTGTTTGCTGAAACCCCCACTTTTTGCTCATGATAATACCTCTTGAGATAAAAACACGACGTTTTGGCGAAAAAAAATTCGGTTTTCGCTGAGTAAAGGTGCTTTTTGGTCAAAAAAGCTGTTTTTTGCTGAGAAAATTGGAAATTTGCTGAGAATTTTCTTTTGCTCAAAACACGACGTTTTCACTGCTAAACGCAAGTTTTGGCCGAGAAAAGCACATTTTGGGTGTCCAAAACACTGTTTTGCTGGAAAAAAAAACTTTTTAGCCCAAAAAACTGAAAAATGGCCATTTTGGCTCTCAAAACCAGGTTTTTCGCTTACGGCGTGACCTGTTTGCTGAAACCCCCACTTTTTGCTCATGATAATACCTCTTGAGATAAAAACACGACGTTTTGGCGAAAAAAAATTCAGTTTTCGCTGAGTAAAGGTGCTTTTTGGTCAAAAAAGCTGTTTTTTGCTGAGAAAATTGGAAATTTGCTGAGAATTTTCTTTTGCTCAAAACACGACGTTTTCACTGCTAAACGCAAGTTTTGGCCGAGAAAAGCACATTTTGGGTGTCCAAAACACTGTTTTGCTGGAAAAAAAAACTTTTTAGCCCAAAAAACTGAAAAATGGCCATTTTGGCTCTCAAAACCAGGTTTTTCGCTTACGGCGTGACCTGTTTGCTGAAACCCCCACTTTTTGCTCATGATAATACCTCTTGAGATAAAAACACGACGTTTTGGCGAAAAAAATTCGGTTTTCGCTGAGTAAAGGTGCTTTTTGGTCAAAAAAGCTGTTTTTTGCTGAGAAAATTGGAAATTTGCTGAGAATTTTCTTTTGCTCAAAACACGACGTTTTCACTGCTAAACGCAAGTTTTGGCCGAGAAAAGCACATTTTGGGTGTCCAAAACACTGTTTTGCTGGAAAAAAAAACTTTTTAGCCCAAAAAACTGAAAAATGGCCATTTTGGCTCTCAAAACCAGGTTTTTCGCTTACGGCGTGACCTGTTTGCTGAAACCCCCACTTTTTGCTCATGATAATACCTCTTGAGATAAAAACACGACGTTTTGGCGAAAAAAAATTCGGTTTTCGCTGAGTAAAGGTGCTTTTTGGTCAAAAAAGCTGTTTTTTGCTGAGAAAATTGGAAATTTGCTGAGAATTTTCTTTTGCTCAAAACACGACGTTTTCACTGCTAAACGCAAGTTTTGGCCGAGAAAAGCACATTTTGGGTGTCCAAAACACTGTTTTGCTGGAAAAAAAAACTTTTTAGCCCAAAAAAGTGAAAAATGGCCATTTTGGCTCTCAAAACCAGGTTTTTCGCTTACGGCGTGACCTCTTTGCTGAAACCCCCACTTTTTGCTCATGATAATACCTCTTGAGATAAAAACACGACGTTTTGGCGAAAAAAAATTCAGTTTTCGCTGAGTAAAGGTGCTTTTTGGTCAAAAAAGCTGTTTTTTGCTGAGAAAATTGGAAATTTGCTGAGAATTTTCTTTTGCTCAAAACACGACGTTTTCACTGCTAAACGCAAGTTTTGGCCGAGAAAAGCACATTTTGGGTGTCCAAAACACTGTTTTGCTGGAAAAAAAAACTTTTTAGCCCAAAAAACTGAAAAATGGCCATTTTGGCTCTCAAAACCAGGTTTTTCGCTTACGGCGTGACCTGTTTGCTGAAACCCCCACTTTTTGCTCATGATAATACCTCTTGAGATAAAAACACGACGTTTTGGCGAAAAAAAATTCGGTTTTCGCTGAGTAAAGGTGCTTTTTGGTCAAAAAAGCTGTTTTTTGCTGAGAAAATTGGAAATTTGCTGAGAATTTTCTTTTGCTCAAAACACGACGTTTTCACTGCTAAACGCAAGTTTTGGCCGAGAAAAGCACATTTTGGGTGTCCAAAACACTGTTTTGCTGGAAAAAAAAACTTTTTAGCCCAAAAAACTGAAAAATGGCCATTTTGGCTCTCAAAACCAGGTTTTTCGCTTACGGCGTGACCTGTTTGCTGAAACCCCCACTTTTTGCTCATGATAATACCTCTTGAGATAAAAACACGACGTTTTGGCGAAAAAAAATTCGGTTTTCGCTGAGTAAAGGTGCTTTTTGGTCAAAAAAGCTGTTTTTTGCTGAGAAAATTGGAAATTTGCTGAGAATTTTCTTTTGCTCAAAACACGACGTTTTCACTGCTAAACGCAAGTTTTGGCCGAGAAAAGCACATTTTGGGTGTCCAAAACACTGTTTTGCTGGAAAAAAAAACTTTTTAGCCCAAAAAACTGAAAAATGGCCATTTTGGCTCTCAAAACCAGGTTTTTCGCTTACGGCGTGACCTGTTTGCTGAAACCCCCACTTTTTGCTCATGATAATACCTCTTGAGATAAAAACACGACGTTTTGGCGAAAAAAAATTCGGTTTTCGCTGAGTAAAGGTGCTTTTTGGTCAAAAAAGCTGTTTTTTGCTGAGAAAATTGGAAATTTGCTGAGAATTTTCTTTTGCTCAAAACACGACGTTTTCACTGCTAAACGCAAGTTTTGGCCGAGAAAAGCACATTTTGGGTGTCCAAAACACTGTTTTGCTGGAAAAAAAAACTTTTTAGCCCAAAAAACTGAAAAATGGCCATTTTGGCTCTCAAAACCAGGTTTTTCGCTTACGGCGTGACCTGTTTGCTGAAACCCCCACTTTTTGCTCATGATAATACCTCTTGAGATAAAAACACGACGTTTTGGCGAAAAAAAATTCGGTTTTCGCTGAGTAAAGGTGCTTTTTGGTCAAAAAAGCTGTTTTTTGCTGAGAAAATTGGAAATTTGCTGAGAATTTTCTTTTGCTCAAAACACGACGTTTTCACTGCTAAACGCAAGTTTTGGCCGAGAAAAGCACATTTTGGGTGTCCAAAACACTGTTTTGCTGGAAAAAAAAACTTTTTAGCCCAAAAAACTGAAAAATGGCCATTTTGGCTCTCAAAACCAGGTTTTTCGCTTACGGCGTGACCTGTTTGCTGAAACCCCCACTTTTTGCTCATGATAATACCTCTTGAGATAAAAACACGACGTTTTGGCGAAAAAAAATTCGGTTTTCGCTGAGTAAAGGTGCTTTTTGGTCAAAAAAGCTGTTTTTTGCTGAGAAAATTGGAAATTTGCTGAGAATTTTCTTTTGCTCAAAACACGACGTTTTCACTGCTAAACGCAAGTTTTGGCCGAGAAAAGCACATTTTGGGTGTCCAAAACACTGTTTTGCTGGAAAAAAAAACTTTTTAGCCCAAAAAACTGAAAAATGGCCATTTTGGCTCTCAAAACCAGGTTTTTCGCTTACGGCGTGACCTGTTTGCTGAAACCCCCACTTTTTGCTCATGATAATACCTCTTGAGATAAAAACACGACGTTTTGGCGAAAAAAAATTCGGTTTTCGCTGAGTAAAGGTGCTTTTTGGTCAAAAAAGCTGTTTTTTGCTGAGAAAATTGGAAATTTGCTGAGAATTTTCTTTTGCTCAAAACACGACGTTTTCACTGCTAAACGCAAGTTTTGGCCGAGAAAAGCACATTTTGGGTGTCCAAAACACTGTTTTGCTGGAAAAAAAAACTTTTTAGCCCAAAAAACTGAAAAATGGCCATTTTGGCTCTCAAAACCAGGTTTTTCGCTTACGGCGTGACCTGTTTGCTGAAACCCCCACTTTTTGCTCATGATAATACCTCTTGAGATAAAAACACGACGTTTTGGCGAAAAAAAATTCGGTTTTCGCTGAGTAAAGGTGCTTTTTGGTCAAAAAAGCTGTTTTTTGCTGAGAAAATTGGAAATTTGCTGAGAATTTTCTTTTGCTCAAAACACGACGTTTTCACTGCTAAACGCAAGTTTTGGCCGAGAAAAGCACATTTTGGGTGTCCAAAACACTGTTTTGCTGGAAAAAAAAACTTTTTAGCCCAAAAAACTGAAAAATGGCCATTTTGGCTCTCAAAACCAGGTTTTTCGCTTACGGCGTGACCTGTTTGCTGAAACCCCCACTTTTTGCTCATGATAATACCTCTTGAGATAAAAACACGACGTTTTGGCGAAAAAAAATTCGGTTTTCGCTGAGTAAAGGTGCTTTTTGGTCGAAAAAGCTGTTTTTTGCTGAGAAAATTGGAAATTTGCTGAGAATTTTCTTTTGCTCAAAACACGACGTTTTCACTGCTAAACGCAAGTTTTGGCCGAGAAAAGCACATTTTGGGTGTCCAAAACACTGTTTTGCTGGAAAAAAAAACTTTTTAGCCCAAAAAACTGAAAAATGGCCATTTTGGCTCTCAAAACCAGGTTTTTCGCTTACGGCGTGACCTGTTTGCTGAAACCCCCACTTTTTGCTCATGATAATACCTCTTGACATAAAAACACGACGTTTTGGCGAAAAAAAATTCGGTTTTCGCTGAGTAAAGGTGCTTTTTGGTCAAAAAAGCTGTTTTTTGCTGAGAAAATTGGAAATTTGCTGAGAATTTTCTTTTGCTCAAAACACGACGTTTTCACTGCTAAACGCAAGTTTTGGCCGAGAAAAGCACATTTTGGGTGTCCAAAACACTGTTTTGCTGGAAAAAAAAACTTTTTAGCCCAAAAAACTGAAAAATGGCCATTTTGGCTCTCAAAACCAGGTTTTTCTCTTACGGCGTGACCTGTTTGCTGAAACCCCCACTTTTTGCTCATGATAATACCTCTTGAGATAAAAACACGACGTTTTGGCGAAAAAAAATTCGGTTTTCGCTGAGTAAAGGTGCTTTTTGGTCAAAAAAGCTGTTTTTTGCTGAGAAAATTGGAAATTTGCTGAGAATTTTCTTTTGCTCAAAACACGACGTTTTCACTGCTAAACGCAAGTTTTGGCCGAGAAAAGCACATTTTGGGTGTCCAAAACACTGTTTTGCTGGAAAAAAAAACTTTTTAGCCCAAAAAACTGAAAAATGGCCATTTTGGCACTCAAAACCAGGTTTTTCGCTTACGGCGTGACCTGTTTGCTGAAACCCCCACTTTTTGCTCATGATAATACCTCTTGAGATAAAAACACGACGTTTTGGCGAAAAAAAATTCGGTTTTCGCTGAGTAAAGGTGCTTTTTGGTCAAAAAAGCTGTTTTTTGCTGAGAAAATTGGAAATTTGCTGAGAATTTTCTTTTGCTCAAAACACGACGTTTTCACTGCTAAACGCAAGTTTTGGCCGAGAAAAGCACATTTTGGGTGTCCAAAACACTGTTTTGCTGGAAAAAAAAACTTTTTAGCCCAAAAAACTGAAAAATGGCCATTTTGGCTCTCAAAACCAGGTTTTTCGCTTACGGCGTGACCTGTTTGCTGAAACCCCCACTTTTTGCTCATGATAATACCTCTTGAGATAAAAACACGACGTTTTGGCGAAAAAAAATTCGGTTTTCGCTGAGTAAAGGTGCTTTTTGGTCAAAAAAGCTGTTTTTTGCTGAGAAAATTGGAAATTTGCTGAGAATTTTCTTTTGCTCAAAACACGACGTTTTCACTGCTAAACGCAAGTTTTGGCCGAGAAAAGCACATTTTGGGTGTCCAAAACACTGTTTTGCTGGAAAAAAAAACTTTTTAGCCCAAAAAACTGAAAAATGGCCATTTTGGCTCTCAAAACCAGGTTTTTCGCTTACGGCGTGACCTGTTTGCTGAAACCCCCACTTTTTGCTCATGATAATACCTCTTGAGATAAAAACACGACGTTTTGGCGAAAAAAAATTCGGTTTTCGCTGAGTAAAGGTGCTTTTTGGTCAAAAAAGCTGTTTTTTGCTGAGAAAATTGGAAATTTGCTGAGAATTTTCTTTTGCTCAAAACACGACGTTTTCACTGCTAAACGCAAGTTTTGGCCGAGAAAAGCACATTTTGGGTGTCCAAAACACTGTTTTGCTGGAAAAAAAAACTTTTTAGCCCAAAAAACTGAAAAATGGCCATTTTGGCTCTCAAAACCAGGTTTTTCGCTTACGGCGTGACCTGTTTGCTGAAACCCCCACTTTTTGCTCATGATAATACCTCTTGAGATAAAAACACGACGTTTTGGCGAAAAAAAATTCGGTTTTCGCTGAGTAAAGGTGCTTTTTGGTCAAAAAAGCTGTTTTTTGCTGAGAAAATTGGAAATTTGCTGAGAATTTTCTTTTGCTCAAAACACGACGTTTTCACTGCTAAACGCAAGTTTTGGCCGAGAAAAGCACATTTTGGGTGTCCAAAACACTGTTTTGCTGGAAAAAAAAACTTTTTAGCCCAAAAAACTGAAAAATGGCCATTTTGGCTCTCAAAACCAGGTTTTTCGCTTACGGCGTGACCTGTTTGCTGAAACCCCCACTTTTTGCTCATGATAATACCTCTTGAGATAAAAACACGACGTTTTGGCGAAAAAAAATTCGGTTTTCGCTGAGTAAAGGTGCTTTTTGGTCAAAAAAGCTGTTTTTTGCTGAGAAAATTGGAAATTTGCTGAGAATTTTCTTTTGCTCAAAACACGACGTTTTCACTGCTAAACGCAAGTTTTGGCCGAGAAAAGCACATTTTGGGTGTCCAAAACACTGTTTTGCTGGAAAAAAAAACTTTTTAGCCCAAAAAACTGAAAAATGGCCATTTTGGCTCTCAAAACCAGGTTTTTCGCTTACGGCGTGACCTGTTTGCTGAAACCCCCACTTTTTGCTCATGATAATACCTCTTGAGATAAAAACACGACGTTTTGGCGAAAAAAAATTCGGTTTTCGCTGAGTAAAGGTGCTTTTTGGTCAAAAAAGCTGTTTTTTGCTGAGAAAATTGGAAATTTGCTGAGAATTTTCTTTTGCTCAAAACACGACGTTTTCACTGCTAAACGCAAGTTTTGGCCGAGAAAAGCACATTTTGGGTGTCCAAAACACTGTTTTGCTGGAAAAAAAAACTTTTTAGCCCAAAAAACTGAAAAATGGCCATTTTGGCTCTCAAAACCAGGTTTTTCGCTTACGGCGTGACCTGTTTGCTGAAACCCCCACTTTTTGCTCATGATAATACCTCTTGAGATAAAAACACGACGTTTTGGCGAAAAAAAATTCGGTTTTCGCTGAGTAAAGGTGCTTTTTGGTCAAAAAAGCTGTTTTTTGCTGAGAAAATTGGAAATTTGCTGAGAATTTTCTTTTGCTCAAAACACGACGTTTTCACTGCTAAACGCAAGTTTTGGCCGAGAAAAGCACATTTTGGGTGTCCAAAACACTGTTTTGCTGGAAAAAAAAACTTTTTAGCCCAAAAAACTGAAAAATGGCCATTTTGGCTCTCAAAACCAGGTTTTTCGCTTACGGCGTGACCTGTTTGCTGAAACCCCCACTTTTTGCTCATGATAATACCTCTTGAGATAAAAACACGACGTTTTGGCGAAAAAAAATTCGGTTTTCGCTGAGTAAAGGTGCTTTTTGGTCAAAAAAGCTGTTTTTTGCTGAGAAAATTGGAAATTTGCTGAGAATTTTCTTTTGCTCAAAACACGACGTTTTCACTGCTAAACGCAAGTTTTGGCCGAGAAAAGCACATTTTGGGTGTCCAAAACACTGTTTTGCTGGAAAAAAAAACTTTTTAGCCCAAAAAACTGAAAAATGGCCATTTTGGCTCTCAAAACCAGGTTTTTCGCTTACGGCGTGACCTGTTTGCTGAAACCCCCACTTTTTGCTCATGATAATACCTCTTGAGATAAAAACACGACGTTTTGGCGAAAAAAAATTCGGTTTTCGCTGAGTAAAGGTGCTTTTTGGTCAAAAAAGCTGTTTTTTGCTGAGAAAATTGGAAATTTGCTGAGAATTTTCTTTTGCTCAAAACACGACGTTTTCACTGCTAAACGCAAGTTTTGGCCGAGAAAAGCACATTTTGGGTGTCCAAAACACTGTTTTGCTGGAAAAAAAAACTTTTTAGCCCAAAAAACTGAAAAATGGCCATTTTGGCTCTCAAAACCAGGTTTTTCGCTTACGGCGTGACCTGTTTGCTGAAACCCCCACTTTTTGCTCATGATAATACCTCTTGAGATAAAAACACGACGTTTTGGCGAAAAAAAATTCGGTTTTCGCTGAGTAAAGGTGCTTTTTGGTCAAAAAAGCTGTTTTTTGCTGAGAAAATTGGAAATTTGCTGAGAATTTTCTTTTGCTCAAAACACGACGTTTTCACTGCTAAACGCAAGTTTTGGCCGAGAAAAGCACATTTTGGGTGTCCAAAACACTGTTTTGCTGGAAAAAAAAACTTTTTAGCCCAAAAAACTGAAAAATGGCCATTTTGGCTCTCAAAACCAGGTTTTTCGCTTACGGCGTGACCTGTTTGCTGAAACCCCCACTTTTTGCTCATGATAATACCTCTTGAGATAAAAACACGACGTTTTGGCGAAAAAAAATTCGGTTTTCGCTGAGTAAAGGTGCTTTTTGGTCAAAAAAGCTGTTTTTTGCTGAGAAAATTGGAAATTTGCTGAGAATTTTCTTTTGCTCAAAACACGACGTTTTCACTGCTAAACGCAAGTTTTGGCCGAGAAAAGCACATTTTGGGTGTCCAAAACACTGTTTTGCTGGAAAAAAAAACTTTTTAGCCCAAAAAACTGAAAAATGGCCATTTTGGCTCTCAAAACCAGGTTTTTCGCTTACGGCGTGACCTGTTTGCTGAAACCCCCACTTTTTGCTCATGATAATACCTCTTGAGATAAAAACACGACGTTTTGGCGAAAAAAAATTCGGTTTTCGCTGAGTAAAGGTGCTTTTTGGTCAAAAAAGCTGTTTTTTGCTGAGAAAATTGGAAATTTGCTGAGAATTTTCTTTTGCTCAAAACACGACGTTTTCACTGCTAAACGCAAGTTTTGGCCGAGAAAAGCACATTTTGGGTGTCCAAAACACTGTTTTGCTGGAAAAAAAAACTTTTTAGCCCAAAAAACTGAAAAATGGCCATTTTGGCTCTCAAAACCAGGTTTTTCGCTTACGGCGTGACCTGTTTGCTGAAACCCCCACTTTTTGCTCATGATAATACCTCTTGAGATAAAAACACGACGTTTTGGCGAAAAAAAATTCGGTTTTCGCTGAGTAAAGGTGCTTTTTGGTCAAAAAAGCTGTTTTTTGCTGAGAAAATTGGAAATTTGCTGAGAATTTTCTTTTGCTCAAAACACGACGTTTTCACTGCTAAACGCAAGTTTTGGCCGAGAAAAGCACATTTTGGGTGTCCAAAACACTGTTTTGCTGGAAAAAAAAACTTTTTAGCCCAAAAAACTGAAAAATGGCCATTTTGGCTCTCAAAACCAGGTTTTTCGCTTACGGCGTGACCTGTTTGCTGAAACCCCCACTTTTTGCTCATGATAATACCTCTTGAGATAAAAACACGACGTTTTGGCGAAAAAAAATTCGGTTTTCGCTGAGTAAAGGTGCTTTTTGGTCAAAAAAGCTGTTTTTTGCTGAGAAAATTGGAAATTTGCTGAGAATTTTCTTTTGCTCAAAACACGACGTTTTCACTGCTAAACGCAAGTTTTGGCCGAGAAAAGCACATTTTGGGTGTCCAAAACACTGTTTTGCTGGAAAAAAAAACTTTTTAGCCCAAAAAACTGAAAAATGGCCATTTTGGCTCTCAAAACCAGGTTTTTCGCTTACGGCGTGACCTGTTTGCTGAAACCCCCACTTTTTGCTCATGATAATACCTCTTGAGATAAAAACACGACGTTTTGGCGAAAAAAAATTCGGTTTTCGCTGAGTAAAGGTGCTTTTTGGTCAAAAAAGCTGTTTTTTGCTGAGAAAATTGGAAATTTGCTGAGAATTTTCTTTTGCTCAAAACACGACGTTTTCACTGCTAAACGCAAGTTTTGGCCGAGAAAAGCACATTTTGGGTGTCCAAAACACTGTTTTGCTGGAAAAAAAAACTTTTTAGCCCAAAAAACTGAAAAATGGCCATTTTGGCTCTCAAAACCAGGTTTTTCGCTTACGGCGTGACCTGTTTGCTGAAACCCCCACTTTTTGCTCATGATAATACCTCTTGAGATAAAAACACGACGTTTTGGCGAAAAAAAATTCGGTTTTCGCTGAGTAAAGGTGCTTTTTGGTCAAAAAAGCTGTTTTTTGCTGAGAAAATTGGAAATTTGCTGAGCATTTTCTTTTGCTCAAAACACGACGTTTTCACTGCTAAACGCAAGTTTTGGCCGAGAAAAGCACATTTTGGGTGTCCAAAACACTGTTTTGCTGGAAAAAAAAACTTTTTAGCCCAAAAAACTGAAAAATGGCCATTTTGGCTCTCAAAACCAGGTTTTTCGCTTACGGCGTGACCTGTTTGCTGAAACCCCCACTTTTTGCTCATGATAATACCTCTTGAGATAAAAACACGACGTTTTGGCGAAAAAAAATTCGGTTTTCGCTGAGTAAAGGTGCTTTTTGGTCAAAAAAGCTGTTTTTTGCTGAGAAAATTGGAAATTTGCTGAGCATTTTCTTTTGCTCAAAACACGACGTTTTCACTGCTAAACGCAAGTTTTGGCCGAGAAAAGCACATTTTGGGTGTCCAAAACACTGTTTTGCTGGAAAAAAAAACTTTTTAGCCCAAAAAACTGAAAAATGGCCATTTTGGCTCTCAAAACCAGGTTTTTCGCTTACGGCGTGACCTGTTTGCTGAAACCCCCACTTTTTGCTCATGATAATACCTCTTGAGATAAAAACACGACGTTTTGGCGAAAAAAAATTCGGTTTTCGCTGAGTAAAGGTGCTTTTTGGTCAAAAAAGCTGTTTTTTGCTGAGAAAATTGGAAATTTGCTGAGAATTTTCTTTTGCTCAAAACACGACGTTTTCACTGCTAAACGCAAGTTTTGGCCGAGAAAAGCACATTTTGGGTGTCCAAAACACTGTTTTGCTGGAAAAAAAAACTTTTTAGCCCAAAAAACTGAAAAATGGCCATTTTGGCTCTCAAAACCA
>CAXHSA010000079.1:0-50008 GCA_964019055.1 Anthopleura xanthogrammica
CTCTCAAAACCAGGTTTTTCGCTGACGGCGTGACCTGTTTGCTGAAACCCCCACTTTTTGCTCATGAAAATACCTCTTGAGATAAAAACACGACTTTTTGGCGAAAAAAAATGGGGTTTTGGCTGAGTAAAGGTGCTTTTTGGTCAAAAAAACTGTTTCTTGCTGACAAAATTGGAAATTTGCTGAGAATTTTCTTTTGCTCAAAACACCACGTTTTCACTGCTAAACGCAAGTTTTGGACGACAAAAGCACATTTTAGGTGTCCAAAACACTGTTTTGCTGGAAAAAAAAGCTTTTTAGCCCAAAAAACTGAAAAATGGCCATTTTGGCTCTCAAAACCAGGTTTTTCGCTGACGGCGTGACCTGTTTGCTGAAACCCCCACTTTTTGCTCATGAAAATACCTCTTGAGATAAAAACACGACTTTTTGGCGAAAAAAAATGGGGTTTTGGCTGAGTAAAGGTGCTTTTTGGTCAAAAAAACTGTTTCTTGCTGACAAAATTGGAAATTTGCTGAGAATTTTCTTTTGCTCAAAACACCACGTTTTCACTGCTAAACGCAAGTTTTGGACGACAAAAGCACATTTTAGGTGTCCAAAACACTGTTTTGCTGGAAAAAAAAGCTTTTTAGCCCAAAAAACTGAAAAATGGCCATTTTGGCTCTCAAAACCAGGTTTTTCGCTGACGGCGTGACCTGTTTGCTGAAACCCCCACTTTTTGCTCATGAAAATACCTCTTGAGATAAAAACACGACTTTTTGGCGAAAAAAAATGGGGTTTTGGCTGAGTAAAGGTGCTTTTTGGTCAAAAAAACTGTTTCTTGCTGACAAAATTGGAAATTTGCTGAGAATTTTCTTTTGCTCAAAACACCACGTTTTCACTGCTAAACGCAAGTTTTGGACGACAAAAGCACATTTTAGGTGTCCAAAACACTGTTTTGCTGGAAAAAAAAGCTTTTTAGCCCAAAAAACTGAAAAATGGCCATTTTGGCTCTCAAAACCAGGTTTTTCGCTGACGGCGTGACCTGTTTGCTGAAACCCCCACTTTTTGCTCATGAAAATACCTCTTGAGATAAAAACACGACTTTTTGGCGAAAAAAAATGGGGTTTTGGCTGAGTAAAGGTGCTTTTTGGTCAAAAAAACTGTTTCTTGCTGACAAAATTGGAAATTTGCTGAGAATTTTCTTTTGCTCAAAACACCACGTTTTCACTGCTAAACGCAAGTTTTGGACGACAAAAGCACATTTTAGGTGTCCAAAACACTGTTTTGCTGGAAAAAAAAGCTTTTTAGCCCAAAAAACTGAATGCGTGACCTGTTTATACCTCTTGAGATAAAAACACGACTTTTTGGCGAAAAAAATGGGGTTTTGGCTGAGTAAAGGTGCTTTTGGTCAAAAAACTTTAGGGCAAAAACTGTTTTGCTGGAAAAAAAAGCTTTTTAGCCCAAAAAACTGAAAAATGGCCATTTTGGCTCTCAAAACCAGGTTTTTCGCTGACGGCGTGACCTGTTTGCTGAGAATTTTCTTTTGCTCAAAACACCACGTTTTCACTGCTAAACGCAAGTTTTGGACGACAAAAGCACATTTTAGGTGTCCAAAACACTGTTTTGCTGGAAAAAAAAGCTTTTTAGCCCAAAAAACTGAAAAATGGCCATTTTGGCTCTCAAAACCAGGTTTTTCGCTGACGGCGTGACCTGTTTGCTGAAACCCCCACTTTTTGCTCATGAAAATACCTCTTGAGATAAAAACACGACTTTTTGGCGAAAAAAAATGGGGTTTTGGCTGAGTAAAGGTGCTTTTTGGTCAAAAAAACTGTTTCTTGCTGACAAAATTGGAAATTTGCTGAGAATTTTCTTTTGCTCAAAACACCACGTTTTCACTGCTAAACGCAAGTTTTGGACGACAAAAGCACATTTTAGGTGTCCAAAACACTGTTTTGCTGGAAAAAAAAGCTTTTTAGCCCAAAAAACTGAAAAATGGCCATTTTGGCTCTCAAAACCAGGTTTTTCGCTGACGGCGTGACCTGTTTGCTGAAACCCCCACTTTTTGCTCATGAAAATACCTCTTGAGATAAAAACACGACTTTTTGGCGAAAAAAAATGGGGTTTTGGCTGAGTAAAGGTGCTTTTTGGTCAAAAAAACTGTTTCTTGCTGACAAAATTGGAAATTTGCTGAGAATTTTCTTTTGCTCAAAACACCACGTTTTCACTGCTAAACGCAAGTTTTGGACGACAAAAGCACATTTTAGGTGTCCAAAACACTGTTTTGCTGGAAAAAAAAGCTTTTTAGCCCAAAAAACTGAAAAATGGCCATTTTGGCTCTCAAAACCAGGTTTTTCGCTGACGGCGTGACCTGTTTGCTGAAACCCCCACTTTTTGCTCATGAAAATACCTCTTGAGATAAAAACACGACTTTTTGGCGAAAAAAAATGGGGTTTTGGCTGAGTAAAGGTGCTTTTTGGTCAAAAAAACTGTTTCTTGCTGACAAAATTGGAAATTTGCTGAGAATTTTCTTTTGCTCAAAACACCACGTTTTCACTGCTAAACGCAAGTTTTGGACGACAAAAGCACATTTTAGGTGTCCAAAACACTGTTTTGCTGGAAAAAAAAGCTTTTTAGCCCAAAAAACTGAAAAATGGCCATTTTGGCTCTCAAAACCAGGTTTTTCGCTGACGGCGTGACCTGTTTGCTGAAACCCCCACTTTTTGCTCATGAAAATACCTCTTGAGATAAAAACACGACTTTTTGGCGAAAAAAAATGGGGTTTTGGCTGAGTAAAGGTGCTTTTTGGTCAAAAAAACTGTTTCTTGCTGACAAAATTGGAAATTTGCTGAGAATTTTCTTTTGCTCAAAACACCACGTTTTCACTGCTAAACGCAAGTTTTGGACGACAAAAGCACATTTTAGGTGTCCAAAACACTGTTTTGCTGGAAAAAAAAGCTTTTTAGCCCAAAAAACTGAAAAATGGCCATTTTGGCTCTCAAAACCAGGTTTTTCGCTGACGGCGTGACCTGTTTGCTGAAACCCCCACTTTTTGCTCATGAAAATACCTCTTGAGATAAAAACACGACTTTTTGGCGAAAAAAAATGGGGTTTTGGCTGAGTAAAGGTGCTTTTTGGTCAAAAAAACTGTTTCTTGCTGACAAAATTGGAAATTTGCTGTGGCTGAGTAAAGGTGCTTTTTTGCCAAAAAACTGTTCTTTGCTGCAAAATTGGAAATTTGCTGAGAATTTTCTTTTGCCAAACACACTTTCACTGCTAAACGCAAGTTTGGAGACAAAAGCACATTTTAGGTGTCCAAAACACTGTTTTGCTGGAAAAAAAAGCTTTTAGCCCAAAATCTGAAAAATGGCCATTTTGGCTCTCAAAACAGGTTTTTCGCTGACGGCGTGACCTGTTTGCTGAAAACCCCCTTTGCTATGAGTATTGGCTGAGTAAAGGTGCTTTTTGGTCAAAAAAACTGTTTCTTGCTGACAAAATTGGAAATTTGCTGAGAATTTTCTTTTGCTCAAAACACCACGTTTTCACTGCTAAACGCAAGTTTTGGACGACAAAAGCACATTTTAGGTGTCCAAAACACTGTTTTGCTGGAAAAAAAAGCTTTTTAGCCCAAAAAACTGAAAAATGGCCATTTTGGCTCTCAAAACCAGGTTTTTCGCTGACGGCGTGACCTGTTTGCTGAAACCCCACTTTTTGCTCATGAAAATACCTCTTGAGATAAAAACACGACTTTTTGGCGAAAAAAAATGGGGTTTTGGCTGAGTAAAGGTGCTTTTTGGTCAAAAAAACTGTTTCTTGCTGACAAAATTGGAAATTTGCTGAGAATTTTCTTTTGCTCAAAACACCACGTTTTCACTGCTAAACGCAAGTTTTGGACGACAAAAGCACATTTTAGGTGTCCAAAACACTGTTTTGCTGGAAAAAAAAGCTTTTTAGCCCAAAAAACTGAAAAATGGCCATTTTGGCTCTCAAAACCAGGTTTTTCGCTGACGGCGTGACCTGTTTGCTGAAACCCCCACTTTTTGCTCATGAAAATACCTCTTGAGATAAAAACACGACTTTTTGGCGAAAAAAAATGGGGTTTTGGCTGAGTAAAGGTGCTTTTTGGTCAAAAAAACTGTTTCTTGCTGACAAAATTGGAAATTTGCTGAGAATTTTCTTTTGCTCAAAACACCACGTTTTCACTGCTAAACGCAAGTTTTGGACGACAAAAGCACATTTTAGGTGTCCAAAACACTGTTTTGCTGGAAAAAAAAGCTTTTTAGCCCAAAAAACTGAAAAATGGCCATTTTGGCTCTCAAAACCAGGTTTTCGCTGACGGCGTGACCTGTTTGCTGAAACCCCCACTTTTTGCTCATGAAAATACCTCTTGAGATAAAAACACGACTTTTTGGCGAAAAAAAATGGGGTTTTGGCTGAGTAAAGGTGCTTTTTGGTCAAAAAAACTGTTTCTTGCTGACAAAATTGGAAATTTGCTGAGAATTTTCTTTTGCTCAAAACACCACGTTTTCACTGCTAAACGCAAGTTTTGGACGACAAAAGCACATTTTAGGTGTCCAAAACACTGTTTTGCTGGAAAAAAAAGCTTTTTAGCCCAAAAAACTGAAAAATGGCCATTTTGGCTCTCAAAACCAGGTTATTCGCTGACGGCGTGACCTGTTTGCTGAAACCCCCACTTTTTGCTCATGAAAATACCTCTTGAGATAAAAACACGACTTTTTGGCGAAAAAAAATGGGGTTTTGGCTGAGTAAAGGTGCTTTTTGGTCAAAAAAACTGTTTCTTGCTGACAAAATTGGAAATTTGCTGAGAATTTTCTTTTGCTCAAAACACCACGTTTTCACTGCTAAACGCAAGTTTTGGACGACAAAAGCACATTTTAGGTGTCCAAAACACTGTTTTGCTGGAAAAAAAAGCTTTTTAGCCCAAAAAACTGAAAAATGGCCATTTTGGCTCTCAAAACCAGGTTTTTCGCTGACGGCGTGACCTGTTTGCTGAAACCCCCACTTTTTGCTCATGAAAATACCTCTTGAGATAAAAACACGACTTTTTGGCGAAAAAAAATGGGGTTTTGGCTGAGTAAAGGTGCTTTTTGGTCAAAAAAACTGTTTCTTGCTGACAAAATTGGAAATTTGCTGAGAATTTTCTTTTGCTCAAAACACCACGTTTTCACTGCTAAACGCAAGTTTTGGACGACAAAAGCACATTTTAGGTGTCCAAAACACTGTTTTGCTGGAAAAAAAAGCTTTTTAGCCCAAAAAACTGAAAAATGGCCATTTTGGCTCTCAAAACCAGGTTTTTCGCTGACGGCGTGACCTGTTTGCTGAAACCCCCACTTTTTGCTCATGAAAATACCTCTTGAGATAAAAACACGACTTTTTGGCGAAAAAAAATGGGGTTTTGGCTGAGTAAAGGTGCTTTTTGGTCAAAAAAACTGTTTCTTGCTGACAAAATTGGAAATTTGCTGAGAATTTTCTTTTGCTCAAAACACCACGTTTTCACTGCTAAACGCAAGTTTTGGACGACAAAAGCACATTTTAGGTGTCCAAAACACTGTTTTGCTGGAAAAAAAAGCTTTTTAGCCCAAAAAACTGAAAAATGGCCATTTTGGCTCTCAAAACCAGGTTTTTCGCTGACGGCGTGACCTGTTTGCTGAAACCCCCACTTTTTGCTCATGAAAATACCTCTTGAGATAAAAACACGACTTTTTGGCGAAAAAAAATGGGGTTTTGGCTGAGTAAAGGTGCTTTTTGGTCAAAAAAACTGTTTCTTGCTGACAAAATTGGAAATTTGCTGAGAATTTTCTTTTGCTCAAAACACCACGTTTTCACTGCTAAACGCAAGTTTTGGACGACAAAAGCACATTTTAGGTGTCCAAAACACTGTTTTGCTGGAAAAAAAAGCTTTTTAGCCCAAAAAACTGAAAAATGGCCATTTTGGCTCTCAAAACCAGGTTTTTCGCTGACGGCGTGACCTGTTTGCTGAAACCCCCACTTTTTGCTCATGAAAATACCTCTTGAGATAAAAACACGACTTTTTGGCGAAAAAAAATGGGGTTTTGGCTGAGTAAAGGTGCTTTTTGGTCAAAAAAACTGTTTCTTGCTGACAAAATTGGAAATTTGCTGAGAATTTTCTTTTGCTCAAAACACCACGTTTTCACTGCTAAACGCAAGTTTTGGACGACAAAAGCACATTTTAGGTGTCCAAAACACTGTTTTGCTGGAAAAAAAAGCTTTTTAGCCCAAAAAACTGAAAAATGGCCATTTTGGCTCTCAAAACCAGGTTTTTCGCTGACGGCGTGACCTGTTTGCTGAAACCCCCACTTTTTGCTCATGAAAATACCTCTTGAGATAAAAACACGACTTTTTGGCGAAAAAAAATGGGGTTTTGGCTGAGTAAAGGTGCTTTTTGGTCAAAAAAACTGTTTCTTGCTGACAAAATTGGAAATTTGCTGAGAATTTTCTTTTGCTCA
The DNA here is from genome assembly GCA_964019055.1 of Anthopleura xanthogrammica. Classification (NCBI taxonomy): domain Eukaryota; kingdom Metazoa; phylum Cnidaria; class Anthozoa; order Actiniaria; family Actiniidae; genus Anthopleura; species Anthopleura xanthogrammica. The sequence continues at coordinate 6,465 of CAXHSA010000079.1, forward strand.
AAACACCACGTTTTCACTGCTAAACGCAAGTTTTGGACGACAAAAGCACATTTTAGGTGTCCAAAACACTGTTTTGCTGGAAAAAAAAGCTTTTTAGCCCAAAAAACTGAAAAATGGCCATTTTGGCTCTCAAAACCAGGTTTTTCGCTGACGGCGTGACCTGTTTGCTGTGAAACCCCCACTTTTTGCTCATGAAAATACCTCTTGAGATAAAAACACGACTTTTGGCGAAAAAAAATGGGGTTTTGGCTGAGTAAAGGTGCTTTTTGGTCAAAAAAACTGTTTCTTGCTGACAAAATTGGAAATTTGCTGAGAATTTTCTTTTGCTCAAAACACCACGTTTTCACTGCTAAACGCAAGTTTTGGACGACAAAAGCACATTTTAGGTGTCCAAAACACTGTTTTGCTGGAAAAAAAAGCTTTTTAGCCCAAAAAAACTGAAAAATGGCCATTTTGGCTCTCAAAACCAGGTTTTTCGCTGACGGCGTGACCTGTTTGCTGAAACCCCCACTTTTTGCTCATGAAAATACCTCTTGAGATAAAAACACGACTTTTTGGCGAAAAAAAAATGGGGTTTTGGCTGAGTAAAGGTGCTTTTTGGTCAAAAAACTGTTTCTTGCTGACAAAATTGGAAATTTGCTGAGAATTTTCTTTTGCTCAAAACACCACGTTTTCACTGCTAAACGCAAGTTTTGGACGACAAAAGCACATTTTAGGTGTCCAAAACACTGTTTTGCTGGAAAAAAAAGCTTTTAGCCCAAAAAACTGAAAAATGGCCATTTTGGCTCTCAAAACCAGGTTTTTCGCTGACGGCGTGACCTGTTTGCTGAAACCCCCACTTTTTGCTCATGAAAATACCTCTTGAGATAAAAACACGACTTTTTGGCGAAAAAAAATGGGGTTTTGGCTGAGTAAAGGTGCTTTTTGGTCAAAAAAACTGTTTCTTGCTGACAAAATTGGAAATTTGCTGAGAATTTTCTTTTGCTCAAAACACCACGTTTTCACTGCTAAACGCAAGTTTTGGACGACAAAAGCACATTTTAGGTGTCCAAAACACTGTTTTGCTGGAAAAAAAAGCTTTTTAGCCCAAAAAACTGAAAAATGGCCATTTTGGCTCTCAAAACCAGGTTTTTCGCTGACGGCGTGACCTGTTTGCTGAAACCCCCACTTTTTGCTCATGAAAATACCTCTGAGATAAAAACACGACTTTTTGGCGAAAAAAAAATGGGGTTTTGGCTGAGTAAAGGTGCTTTTTGGTCAAAAAAACTGTTTCTTGCTGACAAAATTGGAAATTTGCTGAGAATTTTCTTTTGCTCAAAACACCACGTTTTCACTGCTAAACGCAAGTTTTGGACGACAAAAGCACATTTTAGGTGTCCAAAACACTGTTTTGCTGGAAAAAAAAGCTTTTTAGCCCAAAAAACTGAAAAATGGCCATTTTGGCTCTCAAAACCAGGTTTTTCGCTGACGGCGTGACCTGTTTGCTGAAACCCCCACTTTTTGCTCATGAAAATACCTCTTGAGATAAAAACACGACTTTTTGGCGAAAAAAAATGGGGTTTTGGCTGAGTAAAGGTGCTTTTTGGTCAAAAAAACTGTTTCTTGCTGACAAAATTGGAAATTTGCTGAGAATTTTCTTTTGCTCAAAACACCACGTTTTCACTGCTAAACGCAAGTTTTGGACGACAAAAGCACATTTTAGGTGTCCAAAACACTGTTTTGCTGGAAAAAAAAGCTTTTTAGCCCAAAAAACTGAAAAATGGCCATTTTGGCTCTCAAAACCAGGTTTTTCGCTGACGGCGTGACCTGTTTGCTGAAACCCCCACTTTTTGCTCATGAAAATACCTCTTGAGATAAAAACACGACTTTTTGGCGAAAAAAAATGGGGTTTTGGCTGAGTAAAGGTGCTTTTTGGTCAAAAAAACTGTTTCTTGCTGACAAAATTGGAAATTTGCTGAGAATTTTCTTTTGCTCAAAACACCACGTTTTCACTGCTAAACGCAAGTTTTGGACGACAAAAGCACATTTTAGGTGTCCAAAACACTGTTTTGCTGGAAAAAAAAGCTTTTTAGCCCAAAAAACTGAAAAATGGCCATTTTGGCTCTCAAAACCAGGTTTTTCGCTGACGGCGTGACCTGTTTGCTGAAACCCCCACTTTTTGCTCATGAAAATACCTCTTGAGATAAAAACACGACTTTTTGGCGAAAAAAAATGGGGTTTTGGCTGAGTAAAGGTGCTTTTTGGTCAAAAAAACTGTTTCTTGCTGACAAAATTGGAAATTTGCTGAGAATTTTCTTTTGCTCAAAACACCACGTTTTCACTGCTAAACGCAAGTTTTGGACGACAAAAGCACATTTTAGGTGTCCAAAACACTGTTTTGCTGGAAAAAAAAGCTTTTTAGCCCAAAAAACTGAAAAATGGCCATTTTGGCTCTCAAAACCAGGTTTTTCGCTGACGGCGTGACCTGTTTGCTGAAACCCCACTTTTTGCTCATGAAAATACCTCTTGAGATAAAAACACGACTTTTTGGCGAAAAAAAATGGGGTTTTGGCTGAGTAAAGGTGCTTTTTGGTCAAAAAAACTGTTTCTTGCTGACAAAATTGGAAATTTGCTGAGAATTTTCTTTTGCTCAAAACACCACGTTTTCACTGCTAAACGCAAGTTTTGGACGACAAAAGCACATTTTAGGTGTCCAAAACACTGTTTTGCTGGAAAAAAAAGCTTTTTAGCCCAAAAAACTGAAAAATGGCCATTTTGGCTCTCAAAACCAGGTTTTTCGCTGACGGCGTGACCTGTTTGCTGAAACCCCCACTTTTTGCTCATGAAAATACCTCTTGAGATAAAAACACGACTTTTTGGCGAAAAAAAATGGGGTTTTGGCTGAGTAAAGGTGCTTTTTGGTCAAAAAAACTGTTTCTTGCTGACAAAATTGGAAATTTGCTGAGAATTTTCTTTTGCTCAAAACACCACGTTTTCACTGCTAAACGCAAGTTTTGGACGACAAAAGCACATTTTAGGTGTCCAAAACACTGTTTTGCTGGAAAAAAAAGCTTTTTAGCCCAAAAAACTGAAAAATGGCCATTTTGGCTCTCAAAACCAGGTTTTTCGCTGACGGCGTGACCTGTTTGCTGAAACCCCCACTTTTTGCTCATGAAAATACCTCTTGAGATAAAAACACGACTTTTTGGCGAAAAAAAATGGGGTTTTGGCTGAGTAAAGGTGCTTTTTGGTCAAAAAAACTGTTTCTTGCTGACAAAATTGGAAATTTGCTGAGAATTTTCTTTTGCTCAAAACACCACGTTTTCACTGCTAAACGCAAGTTTTGGACGACAAAAGCACATTTTAGGTGTCCAAAACACTGTTTTGCTGGAAAAAAAAGCTTTTTAGCCCAAAAAACTGAAAAATGGCCATTTTGGCTCTCAAAACCAGGTTTTTCGCTGACGGCGTGACCTGTTTGCTGAAACCCCCACTTTTTGCTCATGAAAATACCTCTTGAGATAAAAACACGACTTTTTGGCGAAAAAAAATGGGGTTTTGGCTGAGTAAAGGTGCTTTTTGGTCAAAAAAACTGTTTCTTGCTGACAAAATTGGAAATTTGCTGAGAATTTTCTTTTGCTCAAAACACCACGTTTTCACTGCTAAACGCAAGTTTTGGACGACAAAAGCACATTTTAGGTGTCCAAAACACTGTTTTGCTGGAAAAAAAAGCTTTTTAGCCCAAAAAACTGAAAAATGGCCATTTTGGCTCTCAAAACCAGGTTTTTCGCTGACGGCGTGACCTGTTTGCTGAAACCCCCACTTTTTGCTCATGAAAATACCTCTTGAGATAAAAACACGACTTTTTGGCGAAAAAAAATGGGGTTTTGGCTGAGTAAAGGTGCTTTTTGGTCAAAAAAACTGTTTCTTGCTGACAAAATTGGAAATTTGCTGAGAATTTTCTTTTGCTCAAAACACCACGTTTTCACTGCTAAACGCAAGTTTTGGACGACAAAAGCACATTTTAGGTGTCCAAAACACTGTTTTGCTGGAAAAAAAAGCTTTTTAGCCCAAAAAACTGAAAAATGGCCATTTTGGCTCTCAAAACCAGGTTTTTCGCTGACGGCGTGACCTGTTTGCTGAAACCCCCACTTTTTGCTCATGAAAATACCTCTTGAGATAAAAACACGACTTTTTGGCGAAAAAAAATGGGGTTTTGGCTGAGTAAAGGTGCTTTTTGGTCAAAAAAACTGTTTCTTGCTGACAAAATTGGAAATTTGCTGAGAATTTTCTTTTGCTCAAAACACCACGTTTTCACTGCTAAACGCAAGTTTTGGACGACAAAAGCACATTTTAGGTGTCCAAAACACTGTTTTGCTGGAAAAAAAAGCTTTTTAGCCCAAAAAACTGAAAAATGGCCATTTTGGCTCTCAAAACCAGGTTTTTCGCTGACGGCGTGACCTGTTTGCTGAAACCCCCACTTTTTGCTCATGAAAATACCTCTTGAGATAAAAACACGACTTTTTGGCGAAAAAAAATGGGGTTTTGGCTGAGTAAAGGTGCTTTTTGGTCAAAAAAACTGTTTCTTGCTGACAAAATTGGAAATTTGCTGAGAATTTTCTTTTGCTCAAAACACCACGTTTTCACTGCTAAACGCAAGTTTTGGACGACAAAAGCACATTTTAGGTGTCCAAAACACTGTTTTGCTGGAAAAAAAAGCTTTTTAGCCCAAAAAACTGAAAAATGGCCATTTTGGCTCTCAAAACCAGGTTTTTCGCTGACGGCGTGACCTGTTTGCTGAAACCCCCACTTTTTGCTCATGAAAATACCTCTTGAGATAAAAACACGACTTTTTGGCGAAAAAAAATGGGGTTTTGGCTGAGTAAAGGTGCTTTTTGGTCAAAAAAACTGTTTCTTGCTGACAAAATTGGAAATTTGCTGAGAATTTTCTTTTGCTCAAAACACCACGTTTTCACTGCTAAACGCAAGTTTTGGACGACAAAAGCACATTTTAGGTGTCCAAAACACTGTTTTGCTGGAAAAAAAAGCTTTTTAGCCCAAAAAACTGAAAAATGGCCATTTTGGCTCTCAAAACCAGGTTTTTCGCTGACGGCGTGACCTGTTTGCTGAAACCCCCACTTTTTGCTCATGAAAATACCTCTTGAGATAAAAACACGACTTTTTGGCGAAAAAAAATGGGGTTTTGGCTGAGTAAAGGTGCTTTTTGGTCAAAAAAACTGTTTCTTGCTGACAAAATTGGAAATTTGCTGAGAATTTTCTTTTGCTCAAAACACCACGTTTTCACTGCTAAACGCAAGTTTTGGACGACAAAAGCACATTTTAGGTGTCCAAAACACTGTTTTGCTGGAAAAAAAAGCTTTTTAGCCCAAAAAACTGAAAAATGGCCATTTTGGCTCTCAAAACCAGGTTTTTCGCTGACGGCGTGACCTGTTTGCTGAAACCCCCACTTTTTGCTCATGAAAATACCTCTTGAGATAAAAACACGACTTTTTGGCGAAAAAAAATGGGGTTTTGGCTGAGTAAAGGTGCTTTTTGGTCAAAAAAACTGTTTCTTGCTGACAAAATTGGAAATTTGCTGAGAATTTTCTTTTGCTCAAAACACCACGTTTTCACTGCTAAACGCAAGTTTTGGACGACAAAAGCACATTTTAGGTGTCCAAAACACTGTTTTGCTGGAAAAAAAAGCTTTTTAGCCCAAAAAACTGAAAAATGGCCATTTTGGCTCTCAAAACCAGGTTTTTCGCTGACGGCGTGACCTGTTTGCTGAAACCCCCACTTTTTGCTCATGAAAATACCTCTTGAGATAAAAACACGACTTTTTGGCGAAAAAAAATGGGGTTTTGGCTGAGTAAAGGTGCTTTTTGGTCAAAAAAACTGTTTCTTGCTGACAAAATTGGAAATTTGCTGAGAATTTTCTTTTGCTCAAAACACCACGTTTTCACTGCTAAACGCAAGTTTTGGACGACAAAAGCACATTTTAGGTGTCCAAAACACTGTTTTGCTGGAAAAAAAAGCTTTTTAGCCCAAAAAACTGAAAAATGGCCATTTTGGCTCTCAAAACCAGGTTTTTCGCTGACGGCGTGACCTGTTTGCTGAAACCCCCACTTTTTGCTCATGAAAATACCTCTTGAGATAAAAACACGACTTTTTGGCGAAAAAAAATGGGGTTTTGGCTGAGTAAAGGTGCTTTTTGGTCAAAAAAACTGTTTCTTGCTGACAAAATTGGAAATTTGCTGAGAATTTTCTTTTGCTCAAAACACCACGTTTTCACTGCTAAACGCAAGTTTTGGACGACAAAAGCACATTTTAGGTGTCCAAAACACTGTTTTGCTGGAAAAAAAAGCTTTTTAGCCCAAAAAACTGAAAAATGGCCATTTTGGCTCTCAAAACCAGGTTTTTCGCTGACGGCGTGACCTGTTTGCTGAAACCCCCACTTTTTGCTCATGAAAATACCTCTTGAGATAAAAACACGACTTTTTGGCGAAAAAAAATGGGGTTTTGGCTGAGTAAAGGTGCTTTTTGGTCAAAAAAACTGTTTCTTGCTGACAAAATTGGAAATTTGCTGAGAATTTTCTTTTGCTCAAAACACCACGTTTTCACTGCTAAACGCAAGTTTTGGACGACAAAAGCACATTTTAGGTGTCCAAAACACTGTTTTGCTGGAAAAAAAAGCTTTTTAGCCCAAAAAACTGAAAAATGGCCATTTTGGCTCTCAAAACCAGGTTTTTCGCTGACGGCGTGACCTGTTTGCTGAAACCCCCACTTTTTGCTCATGAAAATACCTCTTGAGATAAAAACACGACTTTTTGGCGAAAAAAAATGGGGTTTTGGCTGAGTAAAGGTGCTTTTTGGTCAAAAAAACTGTTTCTTGCTGACAAAATTGGAAATTTGCTGAGAATTTTCTTTTGCTCAAAACACCACGTTTTCACTGCTAAACGCAAGTTTTGGACGACAAAAGCACATTTTAGGTGTCCAAAACACTGTTTTGCTGGAAAAAAAAGCTTTTTAGCCCAAAAAACTGAAAAATGGCCATTTTGGCTCTCAAAACCAGGTTTTTCGCTGACGGCGTGACCTGTTTGCTGAAACCCCCACTTTTTGCTCATGAAAATACCTCTTGAGATAAAAACACGACTTTTTGGCGAAAAAAAATGGGGTTTTGGCTGAGTAAAGGTGCTTTTTGGTCAAAAAAACTGTTTCTTGCTGACAAAATTGGAAATTTGCTGAGAATTTTCTTTTGCTCAAAACACCACGTTTTCACTGCTAAACGCAAGTTTTGGACGACAAAAGCACATTTTAGGTGTCCAAAACACTGTTTTGCTGGAAAAAAAAGCTTTTTAGCCCAAAAAACTGAAAAATGGCCATTTTGGCTCTCAAAACCAGGTTTTTCGCTGACGGCGTGACCTGTTTGCTGAAACCCCCACTTTTTGCTCATGAAAATACCTCTTGAGATAAAAACACGACTTTTTGGCGAAAAAAAATGGGGTTTTGGCTGAGTAAAGGTGCTTTTTGGTCAAAAAAACTGTTTCTTGCTGACAAAATTGGAAATTTGCTGAGAATTTTCTTTTGCTCAAAACACCACGTTTTCACTGCTAAACGCAAGTTTTGGACGACAAAAGCACATTTTAGGTGTCCAAAACACTGTTTTGCTGGAAAAAAAAGCTTTTTAGCCCAAAAAACTGAAAAATGGCCATTTTGGCTCTCAAAACCAGGTTTTTCGCTGACGGCGTGACCTGTTTGCTGAAACCCCCACTTTTTGCTCATGAAAATACCTCTTGAGATAAAAACACGACTTTTTGGCGAAAAAAAATGGGGTTTTGGCTGAGTAAAGGTGCTTTTTGGTCAAAAAAACTGTTTCTTGCTGACAAAATTGGAAATTTGCTGAGAATTTTCTTTTGCTCAAAACACCACGTTTTCACTGCTAAACGCAAGTTTTGGACGACAAAAGCACATTTTAGGTGTCCAAAACACTGTTTTGCTGGAAAAAAAAGCTTTTTAGCCCAAAAAACTGAAAAATGGCCATTTTGGCTCTCAAAACCAGGTTTTTCGCTGACGGCGTGACCTGTTTGCTGAAACCCCCACTTTTTGCTCATGAAAATACCTCTTGAGATAAAAACACGACTTTTTGGCGAAAAAAAATGGGGTTTTGGCTGAGTAAAGGTGCTTTTTGGTCAAAAAAACTGTTTCTTGCTGACAAAATTGGAAATTTGCTGAGAATTTTCTTTTGCTCAAAACACCACGTTTTCACTGCTAAACGCAAGTTTTGGACGACAAAAGCACATTTTAGGTGTCCAAAACACTGTTTTGCTGGAAAAAAAAGCTTTTTAGCCCAAAAAACTGAAAAATGGCCATTTTGGCTCTCAAAACCAGGTTTTTCGCTGACGGCGTGACCTGTTTGCTGAAACCCCCACTTTTTGCTCATGAAAATACCTCTTGAGATAAAAACACGACTTTTTGGCGAAAAAAAATGGGGTTTTGGCTGAGTAAAGGTGCTTTTTGGTCAAAAAAACTGTTTCTTGCTGACAAAATTGGAAATTTGCTGAGAATTTTCTTTTGCTCAAAACACCACGTTTTCACTGCTAAACGCAAGTTTTGGACGACAAAAGCACATTTTAGGTGTCCAAAACACTGTTTTGCTGGAAAAAAAAGCTTTTTAGCCCAAAAAACTGAAAAATGGCCATTTTGGCTCTCAAAACCAGGTTTTTCGCTGACGGCGTGACCTGTTTGCTGAAACCCCCACTTTTTGCTCATGAAAATACCTCTTGAGATAAAAACACGACTTTTTGGCGAAAAAAAATGGGGTTTTGGCTGAGTAAAGGTGCTTTTTGGTCAAAAAAACTGTTTCTTGCTGACAAAATTGGAAATTTGCTGAGAATTTTCTTTTGCTCAAAACACCACGTTTTCACTGCTAAACGCAAGTTTTGGACGACAAAAGCACATTTTAGGTGTCCAAAACACTGTTTTGCTGGAAAAAAAAGCTTTTTAGCCCAAAAAACTGAAAAATGGCCATTTTGGCTCTCAAAACCAGGTTTTTCGCTGACGGCGTGACCTGTTTGCTGAAACCCCCACTTTTTGCTCATGAAAATACCTCTTGAGATAAAAACACGACTTTTTGGCGAAAAAAAATGGGGTTTTGGCTGAGTAAAGGTGCTTTTTGGTCAAAAAAACTGTTTCTTGCTGACAAAATTGGAAATTTGCTGAGAATTTTCTTTTGCTCAAAACACCACGTTTTCACTGCTAAACGCAAGTTTTGGACGACAAAAGCACATTTTAGGTGTCCAAAACACTGTTTTGCTGGAAAAAAAAGCTTTTTAGCCCAAAAAACTGAAAAATGGCCATTTTGGCTCTCAAAACCAGGTTTTTCGCTGACGGCGTGACCTGTTTGCTGAAACCCCCACTTTTTGCTCATGAAAATACCTCTTGAGATAAAAACACGACTTTTTGGCGAAAAAAAATGGGGTTTTGGCTGAGTAAAGGTGCTTTTTGGTCAAAAAAACTGTTTCTTGCTGACAAAATTGGAAATTTGCTGAGAATTTTCTTTTGCTCAAAACACCACGTTTTCACTGCTAAACGCAAGTTTTGGACGACAAAAGCACATTTTAGGTGTCCAAAACACTGTTTTGCTGGAAAAAAAAGCTTTTTAGCCCAAAAAACTGAAAAATGGCCATTTTGGCTCTCAAAACCAGGTTTTTCGCTGACGGCGTGACCTGTTTGCTGAAACCCCCACTTTTTGCTCATGAAAATACCTCTTGAGATAAAAACACGACTTTTTGGCGAAAAAAAATGGGGTTTTGGCTGAGTAAAGGTGCTTTTTGGTCAAAAAAACTGTTTCTTGCTGACAAAATTGGAAATTTGCTGAGAATTTTCTTTTGCTCAAAACACCACGTTTTCACTGCTAAACGCAAGTTTTGGACGACAAAAGCACATTTTAGGTGTCCAAAACACTGTTTTGCTGGAAAAAAAAGCTTTTTAGCCCAAAAAACTGAAAAATGGCCATTTTGGCTCTCAAAACCAGGTTTTTCGCTGACGGCGTGACCTGTTTGCTGAAACCCCCACTTTTTGCTCATGAAAATACCTCTTGAGATAAAAACACGACTTTTTGGCGAAAAAAAATGGGGTTTTGGCTGAGTAAAGGTGCTTTTTGGTCAAAAAAACTGTTTCTTGCTGACAAAATTGGAAATTTGCTGAGAATTTTCTTTTGCTCAAAACACCACGTTTTCACTGCTAAACGCAAGTTTTGGACGACAAAAGCACATTTTAGGTGTCCAAAACACTGTTTTGCTGGAAAAAAAAGCTTTTTAGCCCAAAAAACTGAAAAATGGCCATTTTGGCTCTCAAAACCAGGTTTTTCGCTGACGGCGTGACCTGTTTGCTGAAACCCCCACTTTTTGCTCATGAAAATACCTCTTGAGATAAAAACACGACTTTTTGGCGAAAAAAAATGGGGTTTTGGCTGAGTAAAGGTGCTTTTTGGTCAAAAAAACTGTTTCTTGCTGACAAAATTGGAAATTTGCTGAGAATTTTCTTTTGCTCAAAACACCACGTTTTCACTGCTAAACGCAAGTTTTGGACGACAAAAGCACATTTTAGGTGTCCAAAACACTGTTTTGCTGGAAAAAAAAGCTTTTTAGCCCAAAAAACTGAAAAATGGCCATTTTGGCTCTCAAAACCAGGTTTTTCGCTGACGGCGTGACCTGTTTGCTGAAACCCCCACTTTTTGCTCATGAAAATACCTCTTGAGATAAAAACACGACTTTTTGGCGAAAAAAAATGGGGTTTTGGCTGAGTAAAGGTGCTTTTTGGTCAAAAAAACTGTTTCTTGCTGACAAAATTGGAAATTTGCTGAGAATTTTCTTTTGCTCAAAACACCACGTTTTCACTGCTAAACGCAAGTTTTGGACGACAAAAGCACATTTTAGGTGTCCAAAACACTGTTTTGCTGGAAAAAAAAGCTTTTTAGCCCAAAAAACTGAAAAATGGCCATTTTGGCTCTCAAAACCAGGTTTTTCGCTGACGGCGTGACCTGTTTGCTGAAACCCCCACTTTTTGCTCATGAAAATACCTCTTGAGATAAAAACACGACTTTTTGGCGAAAAAAAATGGGGTTTTGGCTGAGTAAAGGTGCTTTTTGGTCAAAAAAACTGTTTCTTGCTGACAAAATTGGAAATTTGCTGAGAATTTTCTTTTGCTCAAAACACCACGTTTTCACTGCTAAACGCAAGTTTTGGACGACAAAAGCACATTTTAGGTGTCCAAAACACTGTTTTGCTGGAAAAAAAAGCTTTTTAGCCCAAAAAACTGAAAAATGGCCATTTTGGCTCTCAAAACCAGGTTTTTCGCTGACGGCGTGACCTGTTTGCTGAAACCCCCACTTTTTGCTCATGAAAATACCTCTTGAGATAAAAACACGACTTTTTGGCGAAAAAAAATGGGGTTTTGGCTGAGTAAAGGTGCTTTTTGGTCAAAAAAACTGTTTCTTGCTGACAAAATTGGAAATTTGCTGAGAATTTTCTTTTGCTCAAAACACCACGTTTTCACTGCTAAACGCAAGTTTTGGACGACAAAAGCACATTTTAGGTGTCCAAAACACTGTTTTGCTGGAAAAAAAAGCTTTTTAGCCCAAAAAACTGAAAAATGGCCATTTTGGCTCTCAAAACCAGGTTTTTCGCTGACGGCGTGACCTGTTTGCTGAAACCCCCACTTTTTGCTCATGAAAATACCTCTTGAGATAAAAACACGACTTTTTGGCGAAAAAAAATGGGGTTTTGGCTGAGTAAAGGTGCTTTTTGGTCAAAAAAACTGTTTCTTGCTGACAAAATTGGAAATTTGCTGAGAATTTTCTTTTGCTCAAAACACCACGTTTTCACTGCTAAACGCAAGTTTTGGACGACAAAAGCACATTTTAGGTGTCCAAAACACTGTTTTGCTGGAAAAAAAAGCTTTTTAGCCCAAAAAACTGAAAAATGGCCATTTTGGCTCTCAAAACCAGGTTTTTCGCTGACGGCGTGACCTGTTTGCTGAAACCCCCACTTTTTGCTCATGAAAATACCTCTTGAGATAAAAACACGACTTTTTGGCGAAAAAAAATGGGGTTTTGGCTGAGTAAAGGTGCTTTTTGGTCAAAAAAACTGTTTCTTAGTGACAAAATTGGAAATTTGCTGAGAATTTTCTTTTGCTCAAAACACCACGTTTTCACTGCTAAACGCAAGTTTTGGACGACAAAAGCACATTTTAGGTGTCCAAAACACTGTTTTGCTGGAAAAAAAAGCTTTTTAGCCCAAAAAACTGAAAAATGGCCATTTTGGCTCTCAAAACCAGGTTTTTCGCTGACGGCGTGACCTGTTTGCTGAAACCCCCACTTTTTGCTCATGAAAATACCTCTTGAGATAAAAACACGACTTTTTGGCGAAAAAAAATGGGGTTTTGGCTGAGTAAAGGTGCTTTTTGGTCAAAAAAACTGTTTCTTGCTGACAAAATTGGAAATTTGCTGAGAATTTTCTTTTGCTCAAAACACCACGTTTTCACTGCTAAACGCAAGTTTTGGACGACAAAAGCACATTTTAGGTGTCCAAAACACTGTTTTGCTGGAAAAAAAAGCTTTTTAGCCCAAAAAACTGAAAAATGGCCATTTTGGCTCTCAAAACCAGGTTTTTCGCTGACGGCGTGACCTGTTTGCTGAAACCCCCACTTTTTGCTCATGAAAATACCTCTTGAGATAAAAACACGACTTTTTGGCGAAAAAAAATGGGGTTTTGGCTGAGTAAAGGTGCTTTTTGGTCAAAAAAACTGTTTCTTGCTGACAAAATTGGAAATTTGCTGAGAATTTTCTTTTGCTCAAAACACCACGTTTTCACTGCTAAACGCAAGTTTTGGACGACAAAAGCACATTTTAGGTGTCCAAAACACTGTTTTGCTGGAAAAAAAAGCTTTTTAGCCCAAAAAACTGAAAAATGGCCATTTTGGCTCTCAAAACCAGGTTTTTCGCTGACGGCGTGACCTGTTTGCTGAAACCCCCACTTTTTGCTCATGAAAATACCTCTTGAGATAAAAACACGACTTTTTGGCGAAAAAAAATGGGGTTTTGGCTGAGTAAAGGTGCTTTTTGGTCAAAAAAACTGTTTCTTGCTGACAAAATTGGAAATTTGCTGAGAATTTTCTTTTGCTCAAAACACCACGTTTTCACTGCTAAACGCAAGTTTTGGACGACAAAAGCACATTTTAGGTGTCCAAAACACTGTTTTGCTGGAAAAAAAAGCTTTTTAGCCCAAAAAACTGAAAAATGGCCATTTTGGCTCTCAAAACCAGGTTTTTCGCTGACGGCGTGACCTGTTTGCTGAAACCCCCACTTTTTGCTCATGAAAATACCTCTTGAGATAAAAACACGACTTTTTGGCGAAAAAAAATGGGGTTTTGGCTGAGTAAAGGTGCTTTTTGGTCAAAAAAACTGTTTCTTGCTGACAAAATTGGAAATTTGCTGAGAATTTTCTTTTGCTCAAAACACCACGTTTTCACTGCTAAACGCAAGTTTTGGACGACAAAAGCACATTTTAGGTGTCCAAAACACTGTTTTGCTGGAAAAAAAAGCTTTTTAGCCCAAAAAACTGAAAAATGGCCATTTTGGCTCTCAAAACCAGGTTTTTCGCTGACGGCGTGACCTGTTTGCTGAAACCCCCACTTTTTGCTCATGAAAATACCTCTTGAGATAAAAACACGACTTTTTGGCGAAAAAAAATGGGGTTTTGGCTGAGTAAAGGTGCTTTTTGGTCAAAAAAACTGTTTCTTGCTGACAAAATTGGAAATTTGCTGAGAATTTTCTTTTGCTCAAAACACCACGTTTTCACTGCTAAACGCAAGTTTTGGACGACAAAAGCACATTTTAGGTGTCCAAAACACTGTTTTGCTGGAAAAAAAAGCTTTTTAGCCCAAAAAACTGAAAAATGGCCATTTTGGCTCTCAAAACCAGGTTTTTCGCTGACGGCGTGACCTGTTTGCTGAAACCCCCACTTTTTGCTCATGAAAATACCTCTTGAGATAAAAACACGACTTTTTGGCGAAAAAAAATGGGGTTTTGGCTGAGTAAAGGTGCTTTTTGGTCAAAAAAACTGTTTCTTGCTGACAAAATTGGAAATTTGCTGAGAATTTTCTTTTGCTCAAAACACCACGTTTTCACTGCTAAACGCAAGTTTTGGACGACAAAAGCACATTTTAGGTGTCCAAAACACTGTTTTGCTGGAAAAAAAAGCTTTTTAGCCCAAAAAACTGAAAAATGGCCATTTTGGCTCTCAAAACCAGGTTTTTCGCTGACGGCGTGACCTGTTTGCTGAAACCCCCACTTTTTGCTCATGAAAATACCTCTTGAGATAAAAACACGACTTTTTGGCGAAAAAAAATGGGGTTTTGGCTGAGTAAAGGTGCTTTTTGGTCAAAAAAACTGTTTCTTGCTGACAAAATTGGAAATTTGCTGAGAATTTTCTTTTGCTCAAAACACCACGTTTTCACTGCTAAACGCAAGTTTTGGACGACAAAAGCACATTTTAGGTGTCCAAAACACTGTTTTGCTGGAAAAAAAAGCTTTTTAGCCCAAAAAACTGAAAAATGGCCATTTTGGCTCTCAAAACCAGGTTTTTCGCTGACGGCGTGACCTGTTTGCTGAAACCCCCACTTTTTGCTCATGAAAATACCTCTTGAGATAAAAACACGACTTTTTGGCGAAAAAAAATGGGGTTTTGGCTGAGTAAAGGTGCTTTTTGGTCAAAAAAACTGTTTCTTGCTGACAAAATTGGAAATTTGCTGAGAATTTTCTTTTGCTCAAAACACCACGTTTTCACTGCTAAACGCAAGTTTTGGACGACAAAAGCACATTTTAGGTGTCCAAAACACTGTTTTGCTGGAAAAAAAAGCTTTTTAGCCCAAAAAACTGAAAAATGGCCATTTTGGCTCTCAAAACCAGGTTTTTCGCTGACGGCGTGACCTGTTTGCTGAAACCCCCACTTTTTGCTCATGAAAATACCTCTTGAGATAAAAACACGACTTTTTGGCGAAAAAAAATGGGGTTTTGGCTGAGTAAAGGTGCTTTTTGGTCAAAAAAACTGTTTCTTGCTGACAAAATTGGAAATTTGCTGAGAATTTTCTTTTGCTCAAAACACCACGTTTTCACTGCTAAACGCAAGTTTTGGACGACAAAAGCACATTTTAGGTGTCCAAAACACTGTTTTGCTGGAAAAAAAAGCTTTTTAGCCCAAAAAACTGAAAAATGGCCATTTTGGCTCTCAAAACCAGGTTTTTCGCTGACGGCGTGACCTGTTTGCTGAAACCCCCACTTTTTGCTCATGAAAATACCTCTTGAGATAAAAACACGACTTTTTGGCGAAAAAAAATGGGGTTTTGGCTGAGTAAAGGTGCTTTTTGGTCAAAAAAACTGTTTCTTGCTGACAAAATTGGAAATTTGCTGAGAATTTTCTTTTGCTCAAAACACCACGTTTTCACTGCTAAACGCAAGTTTTGGACGACAAAAGCACATTTTAGGTGTCCAAAACACTGTTTTGCTGGAAAAAAAAGCTTTTTAGCCCAAAAAACTGAAAAATGGCCATTTTGGCTCTCAAAACCAGGTTTTTCGCTGACGGCGTGACCTGTTTGCTGAAACCCCCACTTTTTGCTCATGAAAATACCTCTTGAGATAAAAACACGACTTTTTGGCGAAAAAAAATGGGGTTTTGGCTGAGTAAAGGTGCTTTTTGGTCAAAAAAACTGTTTCTTGCTGACAAAATTGGAAATTTGCTGAGAATTTTCTTTTGCTCAAAACACCACGTTTTCACTGCTAAACGCAAGTTTTGGACGACAAAAGCACATTTTAGGTGTCCAAAACACTGTTTTGCTGGAAAAAAAAGCTTTTTAGCCCAAAAAACTGAAAAATGGCCATTTTGGCTCTCAAAACCAGGTTTTTCGCTGACGGCGTGACCTGTTTGCTGAAACCCCCACTTTTTGCTCATGAAAATACCTCTTGAGATAAAAACACGACTTTTTGGCGAAAAAAAATGGGGTTTTGGCTGAGTAAAGGTGCTTTTTGGTCAAAAAAACTGTTTCTTGCTGACAAAATTGGAAATTTGCTGAGAATTTTCTTTTGCTCAAAACACCACGTTTTCACTGCTAAACGCAAGTTTTGGACGACAAAAGCACATTTTAGGTGTCCAAAACACTGTTTTGCTGGAAAAAAAAGCTTTTTAGCCCAAAAAACTGAAAAATGGCCATTTTGGCTCTCAAAACCAGGTTTTTCGCTGACGGCGTGACCTGTTTGCTGAAACCCCCACTTTTTGCTCATGAAAATACCTCTTGAGATAAAAACACGACTTTTTGGCGAAAAAAAATGGGGTTTTGGCTGAGTAAAGGTGCTTTTTGGTCAAAAAAACTGTTTCTTGCTGACAAAATTGGAAATTTGCTGAGAATTTTCTTTTGCTCAAAACACCACGTTTTCACTGCTAAACGCAAGTTTTGGACGACAAAAGCACATTTTAGGTGTCCAAAACACTGTTTTGCTGGAAAAAAAAGCTTTTTAGCCCAAAAAACTGAAAAATGGCCATTTTGGCTCTCAAAACCAGGTTTTTCGCTGACGGCGTGACCTGTTTGCTGAAACCCCCACTTTTTGCTCATGAAAATACCTCTTGAGATAAAAACACGACTTTTTGGCGAAAAAAAATGGGGTTTTGGCTGAGTAAAGGTGCTTTTTGGTCAAAAAAACTGTTTCTTGCTGACAAAATTGGAAATTTGCTGAGAATTTTCTTTTGCTCAAAACACCACGTTTTCACTGCTAAACGCAAGTTTTGGACGACAAAAGCACATTTTAGGTGTCCAAAACACTGTTTTGCTGGAAAAAAAAGCTTTTTAGCCCAAAAAACTGAAAAATGGCCATTTTGGCTCTCAAAACCAGGTTTTTCGCTGACGGCGTGACCTGTTTGCTGAAACCCCCACTTTTTGCTCATGAAAATACCTCTTGAGATAAAAACACGACTTTTTGGCGAAAAAAAATGGGGTTTTGGCTGAGTAAAGGTGCTTTTTGGTCAAAAAAACTGTTTCTTGCTGACAAAATTGGAAATTTGCTGAGAATTTTCTTTTGCTCAAAACACCACGTTTTCACTGCTAAACGCAAGTTTTGGACGACAAAAGCACATTTTAGGTGTCCAAAACACTGTTTTGCTGGAAAAAAAAGCTTTTTAGCCCAAAAAACTGAAAAATGGCCATTTTGGCTCTCAAAACCAGGTTTTTCGCTGACGGCGTGACCTGTTTGCTGAAACCCCCACTTTTTGCTCATGAAAATACCTCTTGAGATAAAAACACGACTTTTTGGCGAAAAAAAATGGGGTTTTGGCTGAGTAAAGGTGCTTTTTGGTCAAAAAAACTGTTTCTTGCTGACAAAATTGGAAATTTGCTGAGAATTTTCTTTTGCTCAAAACACCACGTTTTCACTGCTAAACGCAAGTTTTGGACGACAAAAGCACATTTTAGGTGTCCAAAACACTGTTTTGCTGGGAAAAAAAGCTTTTTAGCCCAAAAAACTGAAAAATGGCCATTTTGGCTCTCAAAACCAGGTTTTTCGCTGACGGCGTGACCTGTTTGCTGAAACCCCCACTTTTTGCTCATGAAAATACCTCTTGAGATAAAAACACGACTTTTTGGCGAAAAAAAATGGGGTTTTGGCTGAGTAAAGGTGCTTTTTGGTCAAAAAAACTGTTTCTTGCTGACAAAATTGGAAATTTGCTGAGAATTTTCTTTTGCTCAAAACACCACGTTTTCACTGCTAAACGCAAGTTTTGGACGACAAAAGCACATTTTAGGTGTCCAAAACACTGTTTTGCTGGAAAAAAAAGCTTTTTAGCCCAAAAAACTGAAAAATGGCCATTTTGGCTCTCAAAACCAGGTTTTTCGCTGACGGCGTGACCTGTTTGCTGAAACCCCCACTTTTTGCTCATGAAAATACCTCTTGAGATAAAAACACGACTTTTTGGCGAAAAAAAATGGGGTTTTGGCTGAGTAAAGGTGCTTTTTGGTCAAAAAAACTGTTTCTTGCTGACAAAATTGGAAATTTGCTGAGAATTTTCTTTCGCTCAAAACACCACGTTTTCACTGCTAAACGCAAGTTTTGGACGACAAAAGCACATTTTAGGTGTCCAAAACACTGTTTTGCTGGAAAAAAAAGCTTTTTAGCCCAAAAAACTGAAAAATGGCCATTTTGGCTCTCAAAACCAGGTTTTTCGCTGACGGCGTGACCTGTTTGCTGAAACCCCCACTTTTTGCTCATGAAAATACCTCTTGAGATAAAAACACGACTTTTTGGCGAAAAAAAATGGGGTTTTGGCTGAGTAAAGGTGCTTTTTGGTCAAAAAAACTGTTTCTTGCTGACAAAATTGGAAATTTGCTGAGAATTTTCTTTTGCTCAAAACACCACGTTTTCACTGCTAAACGCAAGTTTTGGACGACAAAAGCACATTTTAGGTGTCCAAAACACTGTTTTGCTGGGAAAAAAAGCTTTTTAGCCCAAAAAACTGAAAAATGGCCATTTTGGCTCTCAAAACCAGGTTTTTCGCTGACGGCGTGACCTGTTTGCTGAAACCCCCACTTTTTGCTCATGAAAATACCTCTTGAGATAAAAACACGACTTTTTGGCGAAAAAAAATGGGGTTTTGGCTGAGTAAAGGTGCTTTTTGGTCAAAAAAACTGTTTCTTGCTGACAAAATTGGAAATTTGCTGAGAATTTTCTTTTGCTCAAAACACCACGTTTTCACTGCTAAACGCAAGTTTTGGACGACAAAAGCACATTTTAGGTGTCCAAAACACTGTTTTGCTGGAAAAAAAAGCTTTTTAGCCCAAAAAACTGAAAAATGGCCATTTTGGCTCTCAAAACCAGGTTTTTCGCTGACGGCGTGACCTGTTTGCTGAAACCCCCACTTTTTGCTCATGAAAATACCTCTTGAGATAAAAACACGACTTTTTGGCGAAAAAAAATGGGGTTTTGGCTGAGTAAAGGTGCTTTTTGGTCAAAAAAACTGTTTCTTGCTGACAAAATTGGAAATTTGCTGAGAATTTTCTTTTGCTCAAAACACCACGTTTTCACTGCTAAACGCAAGTTTTGGACGACAAAAGCACATTTTAGGTGTCCAAAACACTGTTTTGCTGGAAAAAAAAGCTTTTTAGCCCAAAAAACTGAAAAATGGCCATTTTGGCTCTCAAAACCAGGTTTTTCGCTGACGGCGTGACCTGTTTGCTGAAACCCCCACTTTTTGCTCATGAAAATACCTCTTGAGATAAAAACACGACTTTTTGGCGAAAAAAAATGGGGTTTTGGCTGAGTAAAGGTGCTTTTTGGTCAAAAAAACTGTTTCCTGCTGACAAAATTGGAAATTTGCTGAGAATTTTCTTTTGCTCAAAACACCACGTTTTCACTGCTAAACGCAAGTTTTGGACGACAAAAGCACATTTTAGGTGTCCAAAACACTGTTTTGCTGGAAAAAAAAGCTTTTTAGCCCAAAAAACTGAAAAATGGCCATTTTGGCTCTCAAAACCAGGTTTTTCGCTGACGGCGTGACCTGTTTGCTGAAACCCCCACTTTTTGCTCATGAAAATACCTCTTGAGATAAAAACACGACTTTTTGGCGAAAAAAAATGGGGTTTTGGCTGAGTAAAGGTGCTTTTTGGTCAAAAAAACTGTTTCTTGCTGACAAAATTGGAAATTTGCTGAGAATTTTCTTTTGCTCAAAACACCACGTTTTCACTGCTAAACGCAAGTTTTGGACGACAAAAGCACATTTTAGGTGTCCAAAACACTGTTTTGCTGGAAAAAAAAGCTTTTTAGCCCAAAAAACTGAAAAATGGCCATTTTGGCTCTCAAAACCAGGTTTTTCGCTGACGGCGTGACCTGTTTGCTGAAACCCCCACTTTTTGCTCATGAAAATACCTCTTGAGATAAAAACACGACTTTTTGGCGAAAAAAAATGGGGTTTTGGCTGAGTAAAGGTGCTTTTTGGTCAAAAAAACTGTTTCTTGGTGACAAAATTGGAAATTTGCTGAGAATTTTCTTTTGCTCAAAACACCACGTTTTCACTGCTAAACGCAAGTTTTGGACGACAAAAGCACATTTTAGGTGTCCAAAACACTGTTTTGCTGGAAAAAAAAGCTTTTTAGCCCAAAAAACTGAAAAATGGCCATTTTGGCTCTCAAAACCAGGTTTTTCGCTGACGGCGTGACCTGTTTGCTGAAACCCCCACTTTTTGCTCATGAAAATACCTCTTGAGATAAAAACACGACTTTTTGGCGAAAAAAAATGGGGTTTTGGCTGAGTAAAGGTGCTTTTTGGTCAAAAAAACTGTTTCTTGCTGACAAAATTGGAAATTTGCTGAGAATTTTCTTTTGCTCAAAACACCACGTTTTCACTGCTAAACGCAAGTTTTGGACGACAAAAGCACATTTTAGGTGTCCAAAACACTGTTTTGCTGGAAAAAAAAGCTTTTTAGCCCAAAAAACTGAAAAATGGCCATTTTGGCTCTCAAAACCAGGTTTTTCGCTGACGGCGTGACCTGTTTGCTGAAACCCCCACTTTTTGCTCATGAAAATACCTCTTGAGATAAAAACACGACTTTTTGGCGAAAAAAAATGGGGTTTTGGCTGAGTAAAGGTGCTTTTTGGTCAAAAAAACTGTTTCTTGCTGACAAAATTGGAAATTTGCTGAGAATTTTCTTTTGCTCAAAACACCACGTTTTCACTGCTAAACGCAAGTTTTGGACGACAAAAGCACATTTTAGGTGTCCAAAACACTGTTTTGCTGGAAAAAAAAGCTTTTTAGCCCAAAAAACTGAAAAATGGCCATTTTGGCTCTCAAAACCAGGTTTTTCGCTGACGGCGTGACCTGTTTGCTGAAACCCCCACTTTTTGCTCATGAAAATACCTCTTGAGATAAAAACACGACTTT
Source organism: Anthopleura xanthogrammica (assembly GCA_964019055.1). Classification (NCBI taxonomy): domain Eukaryota; kingdom Metazoa; phylum Cnidaria; class Anthozoa; order Actiniaria; family Actiniidae; genus Anthopleura; species Anthopleura xanthogrammica. The sequence continues at coordinate 27,415 of CAXHSA010000079.1, forward strand.
TTGGCGAAAAAAAATGGGGTTTTGGCTGAGTAAAGGTGCTTTTTGGTCAAAAAAACTGTTTCTTGCTGACAAAATTGGAAATTTGCTGAGAATTTTCTTTTGCTCAAAACACCACGTTTTCACTGCTAAACGCAAGTTTTGGACGACAAAAGCACATTTTAGGTGTCCAAAACACTGTTTTGCTGGAAAAAAAAGCTTTTTAGCCCAAAAAACTGAAAAATGGCCATTTTGGCTCTCAAAACCAGGTTTTTCGCTGACGGCGTGACCTGTTTGCTGAAACCCCCACTTTTTGCTCATGAAAATACCTCTTGAGATAAAAACACGACTTTTTGGCGAAAAAAAATGGGGTTTTGGCTGAGTAAAGGTGCTTTTTGGTCAAAAAAACTGTTTCTTGCTGACAAAATTGGAAATTTGCTGAGAATTTTCTTTTGCTCAAAACACCACGTTTTCACTGCTAAACGCAAGTTTTGGACGACAAAAGCACATTTTAGGTGTCCAAAACACTGTTTTGCTGGAAAAAAAAGCTTTTTAGCCCAAAAAACTGAAAAATGGCCATTTTGGCTCTCAAAACCAGGTTTTTCGCTGACGGCGTGACCTGTTTGCTGAAACCCCCACTTTTTGCTCATGAAAATACCTCTTGAGATAAAAACACGACTTTTTGGCGAAAAAAAATGGGGTTTTGGCTGAGTAAAGGTGCTTTTTGGTCAAAAAAACTGTTTCTTGCTGACAAAATTGGAAATTTGCTGAGAATTTTCTTTTGCTCAAAACACCACGTTTTCACTGCTAAACGCAAGTTTTGGACGACAAAAGCACATTTTAGGTGTCCAAAACACTGTTTTGCTGGAAAAAAAAGCTTTTTAGCCCAAAAAACTGAAAAATGGCCATTTTGGCTCTCAAAACCAGGTTTTTCGCTGACGGCGTGACCTGTTTGCTGAAACCCCCACTTTTTGCTCATGAAAATACCTCTTGAGATAAAAACACGACTTTTTGGCGAAAAAAAATGGGGTTTTGGCTGAGTAAAGGTGCTTTTTGGTCAAAAAAACTGTTTCTTGCTGACAAAATTGGAAATTTGCTGAGAATTTTCTTTTGCTCAAAACACCACGTTTTCACTGCTAAACGCAAGTTTTGGACGACAAAAGCACATTTTAGGTGTCCAAAACACTGTTTTGCTGGAAAAAAAAGCTTTTTAGCCCAAAAAACTGAAAAATGGCCATTTTGGCTCTCAAAACCAGGTTTTTCGCTGACGGCGTGACCTGTTTGCTGAAACCCCCACTTTTTGCTCATGAAAATACCTCTTGAGATAAAAACACGACTTTTTGGCGAAAAAAAATGGGGTTTTGGCTGAGTAAAGGTGCTTTTTGGTCAAAAAAACTGTTTCTTGCTGACAAAATTGGAAATTTGCTGAGAATTTTCTTTTGCTCAAAACACCACGTTTTCACTGCTAAACGCAAGTTTTGGACGACAAAAGCACATTTTAGGTGTCCAAAACACTGTTTTGCTGGAAAAAAAAGCTTTTTAGCCCAAAAAACTGAAAAATGGCCATTTTGGCTCTCAAAACCAGGTTTTTCGCTGACGGCGTGACCTGTTTGCTGAAACCCCCACTTTTTGCTCATGAAAATACCTCTTGAGATAAAAACACGACTTTTTGGCGAAAAAAAATGGGGTTTTGGCTGAGTAAAGGTGCTTTTTGGTCAAAAAAACTGTTTCTTGCTGACAAAATTGGAAATTTGCTGAGAATTTTCTTTTGCTCAAAACACCACGTTTTCACTGCTAAACGCAAGTTTTGGACGACAAAAGCACATTTTAGGTGTCCAAAACACTGTTTTGCTGGAAAAAAAAGCTTTTTAGCCCAAAAAACTGAAAAATGGCCATTTTGGCTCTCAAAACCAGGTTTTTCGCTGACGGCGTGACCTGTTTGCTGAAACCCCCACTTTTTGCTCATGAAAATACCTCTTGAGATAAAAACACGACTTTTTGGCGAAAAAAAATGGGGTTTTGGCTGAGTAAAGGTGCTTTTTGGTCAAAAAAACTGTTTCTTGCTGACAAAATTGGAAATTTGCTGAGAATTTTCTTTTGCTCAAAACACCACGTTTTCACTGCTAAACGCAAGTTTTGGACGACAAAAGCACATTTTAGGTGTCCAAAACACTGTTTTGCTGGAAAAAAAAGCTTTTTAGCCCAAAAAACTGAAAAATGGCCATTTTGGCTCTCAAAACCAGGTTTTTCGCTGACGGCGTGACCTGTTTGCTGAAACCCCCACTTTTTGCTCATGAAAATACCTCTTGAGATAAAAACACGACTTTTTGGCGAAAAAAAATGGGGTTTTGGCTGAGTAAAGGTGCTTTTTGGTCAAAAAAACTGTTTCTTGCTGACAAAATTGGAAATTTGCTGAGAATTTTCTTTTGCTCAAAACACCACGTTTTCACTGCTAAACGCAAGTTTTGGACGACAAAAGCACATTTTAGGTGTCCAAAACACTGTTTTGCTGGAAAAAAAAGCTTTTTAGCCCAAAAAACTGAAAAATGGCCATTTTGGCTCTCAAAACCAGGTTTTTCGCTGACGGCGTGACCTGTTTGCTGAAACCCCCACTTTTTGCTCATGAAAATACCTCTTGAGATAAAAACACGACTTTTTGGCGAAAAAAAATGGGGTTTTGGCTGAGTAAAGGTGCTTTTTGGTCAAAAAAACTGTTTCTTGCTGACAAAATTGGAAATTTGCTGAGAATTTTCTTTTGCTCAAAACACCACGTTTTCACTGCTAAACGCAAGTTTTGGACGACAAAAGCACATTTTAGGTGTCCAAAACACTGTTTTGCTGGAAAAAAAAGCTTTTTAGCCCAAAAAACTGAAAAATGGCCATTTTGGCTCTCAAAACCAGGTTTTTCGCTGACGGCGTGACCTGTTTGCTGAAACCCCCACTTTTTGCTCATGAAAATACCTCTTGAGATAAAAACACGACTTTTTGGCGAAAAAAAATGGGGTTTTGGCTGAGTAAAGGTGCTTTTTGGTCAAAAAAACTGTTTCTTGCTGACAAAATTGGAAATTTGCTGAGAATTTTCTTTTGCTCAAAACACCACGTTTTCACTGCTAAACGCAAGTTTTGGACGACAAAAGCACATTTTAGGTGTCCAAAACACTGTTTTGCTGGAAAAAAAAGCTTTTTAGCCCAAAAAACTGAAAAATGGCCATTTTGGCTCTCAAAACCAGGTTTTTCGCTGACGGCGTGACCTGTTTGCTGAAACCCCCACTTTTTGCTCATGAAAATACCTCTTGAGATAAAAACACGACTTTTTGGCGAAAAAAAATGGGGTTTTGGCTGAGTAAAGGTGCTTTTTGGTCAAAAAAACTGTTTCTTGCTGACAAAATTGGAAATTTGCTGAGAATTTTCTTTTGCTCAAAACACCACGTTTTCACTGCTAAACGCAAGTTTTGGACGACAAAAGCACATTTTAGGTGTCCAAAACACTGTTTTGCTGGAAAAAAAAGCTTTTTAGCCCAAAAAACTGAAAAATGGCCATTTTGGCTCTCAAAACCAGGTTTTTCGCTGACGGCGTGACCTGTTTGCTGAAACCCCCACTTTTTGCTCATGAAAATACCTCTTGAGATAAAAACACGACTTTTTGGCGAAAAAAAATGGGGTTTTGGCTGAGTAAAGGTGCTTTTTGGTCAAAAAAACTGTTTCTTGCTGACAAAATTGGAAATTTGCTGAGAATTTTCTTTTGCTCAAAACACCACGTTTTCACTGCTAAACGCAAGTTTTGGACGACAAAAGCACATTTTAGGTGTCCAAAACACTGTTTTGCTGGAAAAAAAAGCTTTTTAGCCCAAAAAACTGAAAAATGGCCATTTTGGCTCTCAAAACCAGGTTTTTCGCTGACGGCGTGACCTGTTTGCTGAAACCCCCACTTTTTGCTCATGAAAATACCTCTTGAGATAAAAACACGACTTTTTGGCGAAAAAAAATGGGGTTTTGGCTGAGTAAAGGTGCTTTTTGGTCAAAAAAACTGTTTCTTGCTGACAAAATTGGAAATTTGCTGAGAATTTTCTTTTGCTCAAAACACCACGTTTTCACTGCTAAACGCAAGTTTTGGACGACAAAAGCACATTTTAGGTGTCCAAAACACTGTTTTGCTGGAAAAAAAAGCTTTTTAGCCCAAAAAACTGAAAAATGGCCATTTTGGCTCTCAAAACCAGGTTTTTCGCTGACGGCGTGACCTGTTTGCTGAAACCCCCACTTTTTGCTCATGAAAATACCTCTTGAGATAAAAACACGACTTTTTGGCGAAAAAAAATGGGGTTTTGGCTGAGTAAAGGTGCTTTTTGGTCAAAAAAACTGTTTCTTGCTGACAAAATTGGAAATTTGCTGAGAATTTTCTTTTGCTCAAAACACCACGTTTTCACTGCTAAACGCAAGTTTTGGACGACAAAAGCACATTTTAGGTGTCCAAAACACTGTTTTGCTGGAAAAAAAAGCTTTTTAGCCCAAAAAACTGAAAAATGGCCATTTTGGCTCTCAAAACCAGGTTTTTCGCTGACGGCGTGACCTGTTTGCTGAAACCCCCACTTTTTGCTCATGAAAATACCTCTTGAGATAAAAACACGACTTTTTGGCGAAAAAAAATGGGGTTTTGGCTGAGTAAAGGTGCTTTTTGGTCAAAAAAACTGTTTCTTGCTGACAAAATTGGAAATTTGCTGAGAATTTTCTTTTGCTCAAAACACCACGTTTTCACTGCTAAACGCAAGTTTTGGACGACAAAAGCACATTTTAGGTGTCCAAAACACTGTTTTGCTGGAAAAAAAAGCTTTTTAGCCCAAAAAACTGAAAAATGGCCATTTTGGCTCTCAAAACCAGGTTTTTCGCTGACGGCGTGACCTGTTTGCTGAAACCCCCACTTTTTGCTCATGAAAATACCTCTTGAGATAAAAACACGACTTTTTGGCGAAAAAAAATGGGGTTTTGGCTGAGTAAAGGTGCTTTTTGGTCAAAAAAACTGTTTCTTGCTGACAAAATTGGAAATTTGCTGAGAATTTTCTTTTGCTCAAAACACCACGTTTTCACTGCTAAACGCAAGTTTTGGACGACAAAAGCACATTTTAGGTGTCCAAAACACTGTTTTGCTGGAAAAAAAAGCTTTTTAGCCCAAAAAACTGAAAAATGGCCATTTTGGCTCTCAAAACCAGGTTTTTCGCTGACGGCGTGACCTGTTTGCTGAAACCCCCACTTTTTGCTCATGAAAATACCTCTTGAGATAAAAACACGACTTTTTGGCGAAAAAAAATGGGGTTTTGGCTGAGTAAAGGTGCTTTTTGGTCAAAAAAACTGTTTCTTGCTGACAAAATTGGAAATTTGCTGAGAATTTTCTTTTGCTCAAAACACCACGTTTTCACTGCTAAACGCAAGTTTTGGACGACAAAAGCACATTTTACGTGTCCAAAACACTGTTTTGCTGGAAAAAAAAGCTTTTTAGCCCAAAAAACTGAAAAATGGCCATTTTGGCTCTCAAAACCAGGTTTTTCGCTGACGGCGTGACCTGTTTGCTGAAACCCCCACTTTTTGCTCATGAAAATACCTCTTGAGATAAAAACACGACTTTTTGGCGAAAAAAAATGGGGTTTTGGCTGAGTAAAGGTGCTTTTTGGTCAAAAAAACTGTTTCTTGCTGACAAAATTGGAAATTTGCTGAGAATTTTCTTTTGCTCAAAACACCACGTTTTCACTGCTAAACGCAAGTTTTGGACGACAAAAGCACATTTTAGGTGTCCAAAACACTGTTTTGCTGGAAAAAAAAGCTTTTTAGCCCAAAAAACTGAAAAATGGCCATTTTGGCTCTCAAAACCAGGTTTTTCGCTGACGGCGTGACCTGTTTGCTGAAACCCCCACTTTTTGCTCATGAAAATACCTCTTGAGATAAAAACACGACTTTTTGGCGAAAAAAAATGGGGTTTTGGCTGAGTAAAGGTGCTTTTTGGTCAAAAAAACTGTTTCTTGCTGACAAAATTGGAAATTTGCTGAGAATTTTCTTTTGCTCAAAACACCACGTTTTCACTGCTAAACGCAAGTTTTGGACGACAAAAGCACATTTTAGGTGTCCAAAACACTGTTTTGCTGGAAAAAAAAGCTTTTTAGCCCAAAAAACTGAAAAATGGCCATTTTGGCTCTCAAAACCAGGTTTTTCGCTGACGGCGTGACCTGTTTGCTGAAACCCCCACTTTTTGCTCATGAAAATACCTCTTGAGATAAAAACACGACTTTTTGGCGAAAAAAAATGGGGTTTTGGCTGAGTAAAGGTGCTTTTTGGTCAAAAAAACTGTTTCTTGCTGACAAAATTGGAAATTTGCTGAGAATTTTCTTTTGCTCAAAACACCACGTTTTCACTGCTAAACGCAAGTTTTGGACGACAAAAGCACATTTTAGGTGTCCAAAACACTGTTTTGCTGGAAAAAAAAGCTTTTTAGCCCAAAAAACTGAAAAATGGCCATTTTGGCTCTCAAAACCAGGTTTTTCGCTGACGGCGTGACCTGTTTGCTGAAACCCCCACTTTTTGCTCATGAAAATACCTCTTGAGATAAAAACACGACTTTTTGGCGAAAAAAAATGGGGTTTTGGCTGAGTAAAGGTGCTTTTTGGTCAAAAAAACTGTTTTTTGCTGACAAAATTGGAAATTTGCTGAGAATTTTCTTTTGCTCAAAACACCACGTTTTCACTGCTAAACGCAAGTTTTGGACGACAAAAGCACATTTTAGGTGTCCAAAGCACTGTTTTGCTGGAAAAAAAAGCTTTTTAGCCCAAAAAACTGAAAAATGGCCATTTTGGCTCTCAAAACCAGGTTTTTCGCTGACGGCGTGACCTGTTTGCTGAAACCCCCACTTTTTGCTCATGAAAATACCTCTTGAGATAAAAACACGACTTTTTGGCGAAAAAAAATGGGGTTTTGGCTGAGTAAAGGTGCTTTTTGGTCAAAAAAACTGTTTCTTGCTGACAAAATTGGAAATTTGCTGAGAATTTTCTTTTGCTCAAAACACCACGTTTTCACTGCTAAACGCAAGTTTTGGACGACAAAAGCACATTTTAGGTGTCCAAAACACTGTTTTGCTGGAAAAAAAAGCTTTTTAGCCCAAAAAACTGAAAAATGGCCATTTTGGCTCTCAAAACCAGGTTTTTCGCTGACGGCGTGACCTGTTTGCTGAAACCCCCACTTTTTGCTCATGAAAATACCTCTTGAGATAAAAACACGACTTTTTGGCGAAAAAAAATGGGGTTTTGGCTGAGTAAAGGTGCTTTTTGGTCAAAAAAACTGTTTCTTGCTGACAAAATTGGAAATTTGCTGAGAATTTTCTTTTGCTCAAAACACCACGTTTTCACTGCTAAACGCAAGTTTTGGACGACAAAAGCACATTTTAGGTGTCCAAAACACTGTTTTGCTGGAAAAAAAAGCTTTTTAGCCCAAAAAACTGAAAAATGGCCATTTTGGCTCTCAAAACCAGGTTTTTCGCTGACGGCGTGACCTGTTTGCTGAAACCCCCACTTTTTGCTCATGAAAATACCTCTTGAGATAAAAACACGACTTTTTGGCGAAAAAAAATGGGGTTTTGGCTGAGTAAAGGTGCTTTTTGGTCAAAAAAACTGTTTTTTGCTGACAAAATTGGAAATTTGCTGAGAATTTTCTTTTGCTCAAAACACCACGTTTTCACTGCTAAACGCAAGTTTTGGACGACAAAAGCACATTTTAGGTGTCCAAAACACTGTTTTGCTGGAAAAAAAAGCTTTTTAGCCCAAAAAACTGAAAAATGGCCATTTTGGCTCTCAAAACCAGGTTTTTCGCTGACGGCGTGACCTGTTTGCTGAAACCCCCACTTTTTGCTCATGAAAATACCTCTTGAGATAAAAACACGACTTTTTGGCGAAAAAAAATGGGGTTTTGGCTGAGTAAAGGTGCTTTTTGGTCAAAAAAACTGTTTCTTGCTGACAAAATTGGAAATTTGCTGAGAATTTTCTTTTGCTCAAAACACCACGTTTTCACTGCTAAACGCAAGTTTTGGACGACAAAAGCACATTTTAGGTGTCCAAAACACTGTTTTGCTGGAAAAAAAAGCTTTTTAGCCCAAAAAACTGAAAAATGGCCATTTTGGCTCTCAAAACCAGGTTTTTCGCTGACGGCGTGACCTGTTTGCTGAAACCCCCACTTTTTGCTCATGAAAATACCTCTTGAGATAAAAACACGACTTTTTGGCGAAAAAAAATGGGGTTTTGGCTGAGTAAAGGTGCTTTTTGGTCAAAAAAACTGTTTCTTGCTGACAAAATTGGAAATTTGCTGAGAATTTTCTTTTGCTCAAAACACCACGTTTTCACTGCTAAACGCAAGTTTTGGACGACAAAAGCACATTTTAGGTGTCCAAAACACTGTTTTGCTGGAAAAAAAAGCTTTTTAGCCCAAAAAACTGAAAAATGGCCATTTTGGCTCTCAAAACCAGGTTTTTCGCTGACGGCGTGACCTGTTTGCTGAAACCCCCACTTTTTGCTCATGAAAATACCTCTTGAGATAAAAACACGACTTTTTGGCGAAAAAAAATGGGGTTTTGGCTGAGTAAAGGTGCTTTTTGGTCAAAAAAACTGTTTCTTGCTGACAAAATTGGAAATTTGCTGAGAATTTTCTTTTGCTCAAAACACCACGTTTTCACTGCTAAACGCAAGTTTTGGACGACAAAAGCACATTTTAGGTGTCCAAAACACTGTTTTGCTGGAAAAAAAAGCTTTTTAGCCCAAAAAACTGAAAAATGGCCATTTTGGCTCTCAAAACCAGGTTTTTCGCTGACGGCGTGACCTGTTTGCTGAAACCCCCACTTTTTGCTCATGAAAATACCTCTTGAGATAAAAACACGACTTTTTGGCGAAAAAAAATGGGGTTTTGGCTGAGTAAAGGTGCTTTTTGGTCAAAAAAACTGTTTTTTGCTGACAAAATTGGAAATTTGCTGAGAATTTTCTTTTGCTCAAAACACCACGTTTTCACTGCTAAACGCAAGTTTTGGACGACAAAAGCACATTTTAGGTGTCCAAAACACTGTTTTGCTGGAAAAAAAAGCTTTTTAGCCCAAAAAACTGAAAAATGGCCATTTTGGCTCTCAAAACAAGGTTTTTCGCTGACGGCGTGACCTGTTTGCTGAAACCCCCACTTTTTGCTCATGAAAATACCTCTTGAGATAAAAACACGACTTTTTGGTGAAAAAAAATGGGGTTTTGGCTGAGTAAAGGTGCTTTTTGGTCAAAAAAACTGTTTCTTGCTGACAAAATTGGAAATTTGCTGAGAATTTTCTTTTGCTCAAAACACCACGTTTTCACTGCTAAACGCAAGTTTTGGACGACAAAAGCACATTTTAGGTGTCCAAAACACTGTTTTGCTGGAAAAAAAAGCTTTTTAGCCCAAAAAACTGAAAAATGGCCATTTTGGCTCTCAAAACCAGGTTTTTCGCTGACGGCGTGACCTGTTTGCTGAAACCCCCACTTTTTGCTCATGAAAATACCTCTTGAGATAAAAACACGACTTTTTGGCGAAAAAAAATGGGGTTTTGGCTGAGTAAAGGTGCTTTTTGGTCAAAAAAACTGTTTCTTGCTGACAAAATTGGAAATTTGCTGAGAATTTTCTTTTGCTCAAAACACCACGTTTTCACTGCTAAACGCAAGTTTTGGACGACAAAAGCACATTTTAGGTGTCCAAAACACTGTTTTGCTGGAAAAAAAAGCTTTTTAGCCCAAAAAACTGAAAAATGGCCATTTTGGCTCTCAAAACCAGGTTTTTCGCTGACGGCGTGACCTGTTTGCTGAAACCCCCACTTTTTGCTCATGAAAATACCTCTTGAGATAAAAACACGACTTTTTGGCGAAAAAAAATGGGGTTTTGGCTGAGTAAAGGTGCTTTTTGGTCAAAAAAACTGTTTTTTGCTGACAAAATTGGAAATTTGCTGAGAATTTTCTTTTGCTCAAAACACCACGTTTTCACTGCTAAACGCAAGTTTTGGACGACAAAAGCACATTTTAGGTGTCCAAAACACTGTTTTGCTGGAAAAAAAAGCTTTTTAGCCCAAAAAACTGAAAAATGGCCATTTTGGCTCTCAAAACCAGGTTTTTCGCTGACGGCGTGACCTGTTTGCTGAAACCCCCACTTTTTGCTCATGAAAATACCTCTTGAGATAAAAACACGACTTTTTGGCGAAAAAAAATGGGGTTTTGGCTGAGTAAAGGTGCTTTTTGGTCAAAAAAACTGTTTCTTGCTGACAAAATTGGAAATTTGCTGAGAATTTTCTTTTGCTCAAAACACCACGTTTTCACTGCTAAACGCAAGTTTTGGACGACAAAAGCACATTTTAGGTGTCCAAAACACTGTTTTGCTGGAAAAAAAAGCTTTTTAGCCCAAAAAACTGAAAAATGGCCATTTTGGCTCTCAAAACCAGGTTTTTCGCTGACGGCGTGACCTGTTTGCTGAAACCCCCACTTTTTGCTCATGAAAATACCTCTTGAGATAAAAACACGACTTTTTGGCGAAAAAAAATGGGGTTTTGGCTGAGTAAAGGTGCTTTTTGGTCAAAAAAACTGTTTCTTGCTGACAAAATTGGAAATTTGCTGAGAATTTTCTTTTGCTCAAAACACCACGTTTTCACTGCTAAACGCAAGTTTTGGACGACAAAAGCACATTTTAGGTGTCCAAAACACTGTTTTGCTGGAAAAAAAAGCTTTTTAGCCCAAAAAACTGAAAAATGGCCATTTTGGCTCTCAAAACCAGGTTTTTCGCTGACGGCGTGACCTGTTTGCTGAAACCCCCACTTTTTGCTCATGAAAATACCTCTTGAGATAAAAACCCCATTTTTTGGCGAAAAAAAATGGGGTTTTGGCTGAGTAAAGGTGCTTTTTGGTCAAAAAAACTGTTTCTTGCTGACAAAATTGGAAATTTGCTGAGAATTTTCTTTTGCTCAAAACACCACGTTTTCACTGCTAAACGCAAGTTTTGGACGACAAAAGCACATTTTAGGTGTCCAAAACACTGTTTTGCTGGAAAAAAAAGCTTTTTAGCCCAAAAAACTGAAAAATGGCCATTTTGGCTCTCAAAACCAGGTTTTTCGCTGACGGCGTGACCTGTTTGCTGAAACCCCCACTTTTGCTCATGAAAATACCTCTTGAGATAAAAACACGACTTTTTGGCGAAAAAAAATGGGGTTTTGGCTGAGTAAAGGTGCTTTTTGGTCAAAAAAACTGTTTCTTGCTGACAAAATTGGAAATTTGCTGAGAATTTTCTTTTGCTCAAAACACCACGTTTTCACTGCTAAACGCAAGTTTTGGACGACAAAAGCACATTTTAGGTGTCCAAAACACTGTTTTGCTGGAAAAAAAAGCTTTTTAGCCCAAAAAACTGAAAAATGGCCATTTTGGCTCTCAAAACCAGGTTTTTCGCTGACGGCGTGACCTGTTTGCTGAAACCCCCACTTTTTGCTCATGAAAATACCTCTTGAGATAAAAACACGACTTTTTGGCGAAAAAAAATGGGGTTTTGGCTGAGTAAAGGTGCTTTTTGGTCAAAAAAACTGTTTCTTGCTGACAAAATTGGAAATTTGCTGAGAATTTTCTTTTGCTCAAAACACCACGTTTTCACTGCTAAACGCAAGTTTTGGACGACAAAAGCACATTTTAGGTGTCCAAAACACTGTTTTGCTGGAAAAAAAAGCTTTTTAGCCCAAAAAACTGAAAAATGGCCATTTTGGCTCTCAAAACCAGGTTTTTCGCTGACGGCGTGACCTGTTTGCTGAAACCCCCACTTTTTGCTCATGAAAATACCTCTTGAGATAAAAACACGACTTTTTGGCGAAAAAAAATGGGGTTTTGGCTGAGTAAAGGTGCTTTTTGGTCAAAAAAACTGTTTCTTGCTGACAAAATTGGAAATTTGCTGAGAATTTTCTTTTGCTCAAAAACACCACGTTTTCACTGCTAAACGCAAGTTTTGGACGACAAAAGCACATTTTAGGTGTCCAAAACACTGTTTTGCTGGAAAAAAAAGCTTTTTAGCCCAAAAAACTGAAAAATGGCCATTTTGGCTCTCAAAACCAGGTTTTTCGCTGACGGCGTGACCTGTTTGCTGAAACCCCCACTTTTTGCTCATGAAAATACCTCTTGAGATAAAAACACGACTTTTTGGCGAAAAAAAATGGGGTTTTGGCTGAGTAAAGGTGCTTTTTGGTCAAAAAAACTGTTTTTTGCTGACAAAATTGGAAATTTGCTGAGAATTTTCTTTTGCTCAAAACACCACGTTTTCACTGCTAAACGCAAGTTTTGGACGACAAAAGCACATTTTAGGTGTCCAAAACACTGTTTTGCTGGAAAAAAAAGCTTTTTAGCCCAAAAAACTGAAAAATGGCCATTTTGGCTCTCAAAACCAGGTTTTTCGCTGACGGCGTGACCTGTTTGCTGAAACCCCCACTTTTTGCTCATGAAAATACCTCTTGAGATAAAAACACGACTTTTTGGCGAAAAAAAATGGGGTTTTGGCTGAGTAAAGGTGCTTTTTGGTCAAAAAAACTGTTTTTTGCTGACAAAATTGGAAATTTGCTGAGAATTTTCTTTTGCTCAAAACACCACGTTTTCACTGCTAAACGCAAGTTTTGGACGACAAAAGCACATTTTAGGTGTCCAAAACACTGTTTTGCTGGAAAAAAAAGCTTTTTAGCCCAAAAAACTGAAAAATGGCCATTTTGGCTCTCAAAACCAGGTTTTTCGCTGACGGCGTGACCTGTTTGCTGAAACCCCCACTTTTTGCTCATGAAAATACCTCTTGAGATAAAAACACGACTTTTTGGCGAAAAAAAATGGGGTTTTGGCTGAGTAAAGGTGCTTTTTGGTCAAAAAAACTGTTTTTTGCTGACAAAATTGGAAATTTGCTGAGAATTTTCTTTTGCTCAAAACACCACGTTTTCACTGCTAAACGCAAGTTTTGGACGACAAAAGCACATTTTAGGTGTCCAAAACACTGTTTTGCTGGAAAAAAAAGCTTTTTAGCCCAAAAAACTGAAAAATGGCCATTTTGGCTCTCAAAACCAGGTTTTTCGCTGACGGCGTGACCTGTTTGCTGAAACCCCCACTTTTTGCTCATGAAAATACCTCTTGAGATAAAAACACGACTTTTTGGCGAAAAAAAATGGGGTTTTGGCTGAGTAAAGGTGCTTTTTGGTCAAAAAAACTGTTTTTTGCTGACAAAATTGGAAATTTGCTGAGAATTTTCTTTTGCTCAAAACACCACGTTTTCACTGCTAAACGCAAGTTTTGGACGACAAAAGCACATTTTAGGTGTCCAAAACACTGTTTTGCTGGAAAAAAAAGCTTTTTAGCCCAAAAAACTGAAAAATGGCCATTTTGGCTCTCAAAACCAGGTTTTTCGCTGACGGCGTGACCTGTTTGCTGAAACCCCCACTTTTTGCTCATGAAAATACCTCTTGAGATAAAAACACGACTTTTTGGCGAAAAAAAATGGGGTTTTGGCTGAGTAAAGGTGCTTTTTGGTCAAAAAAACTGTTTTTTGCTGACAAAATTGGAAATTTGCTGAGAATTTTCTTTTGCTCAAAACACCACGTTTTCACTGCTAAACGCAAGTTTTGGACGACAAAAGCACATTTTAGGTGTCCAAAACACTGTTTTGCTGGAAAAAAAAGCTTTTTAGCCCAAAAAACTGAAAAATGGCCATTTTGGCTCTCAAAACCAGGTTTTTCGCTGACGGCGTGACCTGTTTGCTGAAACCCCCACTTTTTGCTCATGAAAATACCTCTTGAGATAAAAACACGACTTTTTGGCGAAAAAAAATGGGGTTTTGGCTGAGTAAAGGTGCTTTTTGGTCAAAAAAACTGTTTTTTGCTGACAAAATTGGAAATTTGCTGAGAATTTTCTTTTGCTCAAAACACCACGTTTTCACTGCTAAACGCAAGTTTTGGACGACAAAAGCACATTTTAGGTGTCCAAAACACTGTTTTGCTGGAAAAAAAAGCTTTTTAGCCCAAAAAACTGAAAAATGGCCATTTTGGCTCTCAAAACCAGGTTTTTCGCTGACGGCGTGACCTGTTTGCTGAAACCCCCACTTTTTGCTCATGAAAATACCTCTTGAGATAAAAACACGACTTTTTGGCGAAAAAAAATGGGGTTTTGGCTGAGTAAAGGTGCTTTTTGGTCAAAAAAACTGTTTCTTGCTGACAAAATTGGAAATTTGCTGAGAATTTTCTTTTGCTCAAAACACCACGTTTTCACTGCTAAACGCAAGTTTTGGACGACAAAAGCACATTTTAGGTGTCCAAAACACTGTTTTGCTGGAAAAAAAAGCTTTTTAGCCCAAAAAACTGAAAAATGGCCATTTTGGCTCTCAAAACCAGGTTTTTCGCTGACGGCGTGACCTGTTTGCTGAAACCCCCACTTTTTGCTCATGAAAATACCTCTTGAGATAAAAACACGACTTTTTGGCGAAAAAAAATGGGGTTTTGGCTGAGTAAAGGTGCTTTTTGGTCAAAAAAACTGTTTTTTGCTGACAAAATTGGAAATTTGCTGAGAATTTTCTTTTGCTCAAAACACCACGTTTTCACTGCTAAACGCAAGTTTTGGACGACAAAAGCACATTTTAGGTGTCCAAAACACTGTTTTGCTGGAAAAAAAAGCTTTTTAGCCCAAAAAACTGAAAAATGGCCATTTTGGCTCTCAAAACCAGGTTTTTCGCTGACGGCGTGACCTGTTTGCTGAAACCCCCACTTTTTGCTCATGAAAATACCTCTTGAGATAAAAACACGACTTTTTGGCGAAAAAAAATGGGGTTTTGGCTGAGTAAAGGTGCTTTTTGGTCAAAAAAACTGTTTTTTGCTGACAAAATTGGAAATTTGCTGAGAATTTTCTTTTGCTCAAAACACCACGTTTTCACTGCTAAACGCAAGTTTTGGACGACAAAAGCACATTTTAGGTGTCCAAAACACTGTTTTGCTGGAAAAAAAAGCTTTTTAGCCCAAAAAACTGAAAAATGGCCATTTTGGCTCTCAAAACCAGGTTTTTCGCTGACGGCGTGACCTGTTTGCTGAAACCCCCACTTTTTGCTCATGAAAATACCTCTTGAGATAAAAACACGACTTTTTGGCGAAAAAAAATGGGGTTTTGGCTGAGTAAAGGTGCTTTTTGGTCAAAAAAACTGTTTCTTGCTGACAAAATTGGAAATTTGCTGAGAATTTTCTTTTGCTCAAAACACCACGTTTTCACTGCTAAACGCAAGTTTTGGACGACAAAAGCACATTTTAGGTGTCCAAAACACTGTTTTGCTGGAAAAAAAAGCTTTTTAGCCCAAAAAACTGAAAAATGGCCATTTTGGCTCTCAAAACCAGGTTTTTCGCTGACGGCGTGACCTGTTTGCTGAAACCCCCACTTTTTGCTCATGAAAATACCTCTTGAGATAAAAACACGACTTTTTGGCGAAAAAAAATGGGGTTTTGGCTGAGTAAAGGTGCTTTTTGGTCAAAAAAACTGTTTCTTGCTGACAAAATTGGAAATTTGCTGAGAATTTTCTTTTGCTCAAAACACCACGTTTTCACTGCTAAACGCAAGTTTTGGACGACAAAAGCACATTTTAGGTGTCCAAAACACTGTTTTGCTGGAAAAAAAAGCTTTTTAGCCCAAAAAACTGAAAAATGGCCATTTTGGCTCTCAAAACCAGGTTTTTCGCTGACGGCGTGACCTGTTTGCTGAAACCCCCACTTTTTGCTCATGAAAATACCTCTTGAGATAAAAACACGACTTTTTGGCGAAAAAAAATGGGGTTTTGGCTGAGTAAAGGTGCTTTTTGGTCAAAAAAACTGTTTCTTGCTGACAAAATTGGAAATTTGCTGAGAATTTTCTTTTGCTCAAAACACCACGTTTTCACTGCTAAACGCAAGTTTTGGACGACAAAAGCACATTTTAGGTGTCCAAAACACTGTTTTGCTGGAAAAAAAAGCTTTTTAGCCCAAAAAACTGAAAAATGGCCATTTTGGCTCTCAAAACCAGGTTTTTCGCTGACGGCGTGACCTGTTTGCTGAAACCCCCACTTTTTGCTCATGAAAATACCTCTTGAGATAAAAACACGACTTTTTGGCGAAAAAAAATGGGGTTTTGGCTGAGTAAAGGTGCTTTTTGGTCAAAAAAACTGTTTTTTGCTGACAAAATTGGAAATTAGCTGAGAATTTTCTTTTGCTCAAAACACCACGTTTTCACTGCTAAACGCAAGTTTTGGACGACAAAAGCACATTTTAGGTGTCCAAAACACTGTTTTGCTGGAAAAAAAAGCTTTTTAGCCCAAAAAACTGAAAAATGGCCATTTTGGCTCTCAAAACCAGGTTTTTCGCTGACGGCGTGACCTGTTTGCTGAAACCCCCACTTTTTGCTCATGAAAATACCTCTTGAGATAAAAACACGACTTTTTGGCGAAAAAAAATGGGGTTTTGGCTGAGTAAAGGTGCTTTTTGGTCAAAAAAACTGTTTTTTGCTGACAAAATTGGAAATTTGCTGAGAATTTTCTTTTGCTCAAAACACCACGTTTTCACTGCTAAACGCAAGTTTTGGACGACAAAAGCACATTTTAGGTGTCCAAAACACTGTTTTGCTGGAAAAAAAAGCTTTTTAGCCCAAAAAACTGAAAAATGGCCATTTTGGCTCTCAAAACCAGGTTTTTCGCTGACGGCGTGACCTGTTTGCTGAAACCCCCACTTTTTGCTCATGAAAATACCTCTTGAGATAAAAACACGACTTTTTGGCGAAAAAAAATGGGGTTTTGGCTGAGTAAAGGTGCTTTTTGGTCAAAAAAACTGTTTTTTGCTGACAAAATTGGAAATTTGCTGAGAATTTTCTTTTGCTCAAAACACCACGTTTTCACTGCTAAACGCAAGTTTTGGACGACAAAAGCACATTTTAGGTGTCCAAAACACTGTTTTGCTGGAAAAAAAAGCTTTTTAGCCCAAAAAACTGAAAAATGGCCATTTTGGCTCTCAAAACCAGGTTTTTCGCTGACGGCGTGACCTGTTTGCTGAAAACCCCACTTTTTGCTCATGAAAATACCTCTTGAGATAAAAACACGACTTTTTGGCGAAAAAAAATGGGGTTTTGGCTGAGTAAAGGTGCTTTTTGGTCAAAAAAACTGTTTTTTGCTGACAAAATTGGAAATTTGCTGAGAATTTTCTTTTGCTCAAAACACCACGTTTTCACTGCTAAACGCAAGTTTTGGACGACAAAAGCACATTTTAGGTGTCCAAAACACTGTTTTGCTGGAAAAAAAAGCTTTTTAGCCCAAAAAACTGAAAAATGGCCATTTTGGCTCTCAAAACCAGGTTTTTCGCTGACGGCGTGACCTGTTTGCTGAAACCCCCACTTTTTGCTCATGAAAATACCTCTTGAGATAAAAACACGACTTTTTGGCGAAAAAAAATGGGGTTTTGGCTGAGTAAAGGTGCTTTTTGGTCAAAAAAACTGTTTTTTGCTGACAAAATTGGAAATTTGCTGAGAATTTTCTTTTGCTCAAAACACCACGTTTTCACTGCTAAACGCAAGTTTTGGACGACAAAAGCACATTTTAGGTGTCCAAAACACTGTTTTGCTGGAAAAAAAAGCTTTTTAGCCCAAAAAACTGAAAAATGGCCATTTTGGCTCTCAAAACCAGGTTTTTCGCTGACGGCGTGACCTGTTTGCTGAAACCCCCACTTTTTGCTCATGAAAATACCTCTTGAGATAAAAACACGACTTTTTGGCGAAAAAAAATGGGGTTTTGGCTGAGTAAAGGTGCTTTTTGGTCAAAAAAACTGTTTTTTGCTGACAAAATTGGAAATTTGCTGAGAATTTTCTTTTGCTCAAAACACCACGTTTTCACTGCTAAACGCAAGTTTTGGACGACAAAAGCACATTTTAGGTGTCCAAAACACTGTTTTGCTGGAAAAAAAAGCTTTTTAGCCCAAAAAACTGAAAAATGGCCATTTTGGCTCTCAAAACCAGGTTTTTCGCTGACGGCGTGACCTGTTTGCTGAAACCCCCACTTTTTGCTCATGAAAATACCTCTTGAGATAAAAACACGACTTTTTGGCGAAAAAAAATGGGGTTTTGGCTGAGTAAAGGTGCTTTTTGGTCAAAAAAACTGTTTTTTGCTGACAAAATTGGAAATTTGCTGAGAATTTTCTTTTGCTCAAAACACCACGTTTTCACTGCTAAACGCAAGTTTTGGACGACAAAAGCACATTTTAGGTGTCCAAAACACTGTTTTGCTGGAAAAAAAAGCTTTTTAGCCCAAAAAACTGAAAAATGGCCATTTTGGCTCTCAAAACCAGGTTTTTCGCTGACGGCGTGACCTGTTTGCTGAAACCCCCACTTTTTGCTCATGAAAATACCTCTTGAGATAAAAACACGACTTTTTGGCGAAAAAAAATGGGGTTTTGGCTGAGTAAAGGTGCTTTTTGGTCAAAAAAACTGTTTTTTGCTGACAAAATTGGAAATTTGCTGAGAATTTTCTTTTGCTCAAAACACCACGTTTTCACTGCTAAACGCAAGTTTTGGACGACAAAAGCACATTTTAGGTGTCCAAAACACTGTTTTGCTGGAAAAAAAAGCTTTTTAGCCCAAAAAACTGAAAAATGGCCATTTTGGCTCTCAAAACCAGGTTTTTCGCTGACGGCGTGACCTGTTTGCTGAAACCCCCACTTTTTGCTCATGAAAATACCTCTTGAGATAAAAACACGACTTTTTGGCGAAAAAAAATGGGGTTTTGGCTGAGTAAAGGTGCTTTTTGGTCAAAAAAACTGTTTTTTGCTGACAAAATTGGAAATTTGCTGAGAATTTTCTTTTGCTCAAAACACCACGTTTTCACTGCTAAACGCAAGTTTTGGACGACAAAAGCACATTTTAGGTGTCCAAAACACTGTTTTGCTGGAAAAAAAAGCTTTTTAGCCCAAAAAACTGAAAAATGGCCATTTTGGCTCTCAAAACCAGGTTTTTCGCTGACGGCGTGACCTGTTTGCTGAAACCCCCACTTTTTGCTCATGAAAATACCTCTTGAGATAAAAACACGACTTTTTGGCGAAAAAAAATGGGGTTTTGGCTGAGTAAAGGTGCTTTTTGGTCAAAAAAACTGTTTTTTGCTGACAAAATTGGAAATTTGCTGAGAATTTTCTTTTGCTCAAAACACCACGTTTTCACTGCTAAACGCAAGTTTTGGACGACAAAAGCACATTTTAGGTGTCCAAAACACTGTTTTGCTGGAAAAAAAAGCTTTTTAGCCCAAAAAACTGAAAAATGGCCATTTTGGCTCTCAAAACCAGGTTTTTCGCTGACGGCGTGACCTGTTTGCTGAAACCCCCACTTTTTGCTCATGAAAATACCTCTTGAGATAAAAACACGACTTTTTGGCGAAAAAAAATGGGGTTTTGGCTGAGTAAAGGTGCTTTTGGGTCAAAAAAACTGTTTCTTGCTGACAAAATTGGAAATTTGCTGAGAATTTTCTTTTGCTCAAAACACCACGTTTTCACTGCTAAACGCAAGTTTTGGACGACAAAAGCACATTTTAGGTGTCCAAAACACTGTTTTGCTGGAAAAAAAAGCTTTTTAGCCCAAAAAACTGAAAAATGGCCATTTTGGCTCTCAAAACCAGGTTTTTCGCTGACGGCGTGACCTGTTTGCTGAAACCCCCACTTTTTGCTCATGAAAATACCTCTTGAGATAAAAACACGACTTTTTGGCGAAAAAAAATGGGGTTTTGGCTGAGTAAAGGTGCTTTTTGGTCAAAAAAACTGTTTTTTGCTGACAAAATTGGAAATTTGCTGAGAATTTTCTTTTGCTCAAAACACCACGTTTTCACTGCTAAACGCAAGTTTTGGACGACAAAAGCACATTTTAGGTGTCCGAAACACTGTTTTGCTGGAAAAAAAAGCTTTTTAGCCCAAAAAACTGAAAAATGGCCATTTTGGCTCTCAAAACCAGGTTTTTCGCTGACGGCGTGACCTGTTTGCTGAAACCCCCACTTTTTGCTCATGAAAATACCTCTTGAGATAAAAACACGACTTTTTGGCGAAAAAAAATGGGGTTTTGGCTGAGTAAAGGTGCTTTTTGGTCAAAAAAACTGTTTCTTGCTGACAAAATTGGAAATTTGCTGAGAATTTTCTTTTGCTCAAAACACCACGTTTTCACTGCTAAACGCAAGTTTTGGACGACAAAAGCACATTTTAGGTGTCCAAAACACTGTTTTGCTGGAAAAAAAAGCTTTTTAGCCCAAAAAACTGAAAAATGGCCATTTTGGCTCTCAAAACCAGGTTTTTCGCTGACGGCGTGACCTGTTTGCTGAAACCCCCACTTTTTGCTCATGAAAATACCTCTTGAGATAAAAACACGACTTTTTGGCGAAAAAAAATGGGGTTTTGGCTGAGTAAAGGTGCTTTTTGGTCAAAAAAACTGTTTCTTGCTGACAAAATTGGAAATTTGCTGAGAATTTTCTTTTGCTCAAAACACCACGTTTTCACTGCTAAACGCAAGTTTTGGACGACAAAAGCACATTTTAGGTGTCCAAAACACTGTTTTGCTGGAAAAAAAAGCTTTTTAGCCCAAAAAACTGAAAAATGGCCATTTTGGCTCTCAAAACCAGGTTTTTCGCTGACGGCGTGACCTGTTTGCTGAAATCCCCACTTTTTGCTCATGAAAATACCTCTTGAGATAAAAACACGACTTTTTGGCGAAAAAAAATGGGGTTTTGGCTGAGTAAAGGTGCTTTTTGGTCAAAAAAACTGTTTCTTGCTGACAAAATTGGAAATTTGCTGAGAATTTTCTTTTGCTCAAAACACCACGTTTTCACTGCTAAACGCAAGTTTTGGACGACAAAAGCACATTTTAGGTGTCCAAAACACTGTTTTGCTGGAAAAAAAAGCTTTTTAGCCCAAAAAACTGAAAAATGGCCATTTTGGCTCTCAAAACCAGGTTTTTCGCTGACGGCGTGACCTGTTTGCTGAAACCCCCACTTTTTGCTCATGAAAATACCTCTTGAGATAAAAACACGACTTTTTGGCGAAAAAAAATGGGGTTTTGGCTGAGTAAAGGTGCTTTTTGGTCAAAAAAACTGTTTCTTGCTGACAAAATTGGAAATTTGCTGAGAATTTTCTTTTGCTCAAAACACCACGTTTTCACTGCTAAACGCAAGTTTTGGACGACAAAAGCACATTTTAGGTGTCCAAAACACTGTTTTGCTGGAAAAAAAAGCTTTTTAGCCCAAAAAACTGAAAAATGGCCATTTTGGCTCTCAAAACCAGGTTTTTCGCTGACGGCGTGACCTGTTTGCTGAAACCCCCACTTTTTGCTCATGAAAATACCTCTTGAGATAAAAACACGACTTTTTGGCGAAAAAAAATGGGGTTTTGGCTGAGTAAAGGTGCTTTTTGGTCAAAAAAACTGTTTCTTGCTGACAAAATTGGAAATTTGCTGAGAATTTTCTTTTGCTCAAAACACCACGTTTTCACTGCTAAACGCAAGTTTTGGACGACAAAAGCACATTTTAGGTGTCCAAAACACTGTTTTGCTGGAAAAAAAAGCTTTTTAGCCCAAAAAACTGAAAAATGGCCATTTTGGCTCTCAAAACCAGGTTTTTCGCTGACGGCGTGACCTGTTTGCTGAAACCCCCACTTTTTGCTCATGAAAATACCTCTTGAGATAAAAACACGACTTTTTGGCGAAAAAAAATGGGGTTTTGGCTGAGTAAAGGTGCTTTTTGGTCAAAAAAACTGTTTCTTGCTGACAAAATTGGAAATTTGCTGAGAATTTTCTTTTGCTCAAAACACCACGTTTTCACTGCTAAACGCAAGTTTTGGACGACAAAAGCACATTTTAGGTGTCCAAAACACTGTTTTGCTGGAAAAAAAAGCTTTTTAGCCCAAAAAACTGAAAAATGGCCATTTTGGCTCTCAAAACCAGGTTTTTCGCTGACGGCGTGACCTGTTTGCTGAAACCCCCACTTTTTGCTCATGAAAATACCTCTTGAGATAAAAACACGACTTTTTGGCGAAAAAAAATGGGGTTTTGGCTGAGTAAAGGTGCTTTTTGGTCAAAAAAACTGTTTCTTGCTGACAAAATTGGAAATTTGCTGAGAATTTTCTTTTGCTCAAAACACCACGTTTTCACTGCTAAACGCAAGTTTTGGACGACAAAAGCACATTTTAGGTGTCCAAAACACTGTTTTGCTGGAAAAAAAAGCTTTTTAGCCCAAAAAACTGAAAAATGGCCATTTTGGCTCTCAAAACCAGGTTTTTCGCTGACGGCGTGACCTGTTTGCTGAAACCCCCACTTTTTGCTCATGAAAATACCTCTTGAGATAAAAACACGACTTTTTGGCGAAAAAAAATGGGGTTTTGGCTGAGTAAAGGTGCTTTTTGGTCAAAAAAACTGTTTCTTGCTGACAAAATTGGAAATTTGCTGAGAATTTTCTTTTGCTCAAAACACCACGTTTTCACTGCTAAACGCAAGTTTTGGACGACAAAAGCACATTTTAGGTGTCCAAAACACTGTTTTGCTGGAAAAAAAAGCTTTTTAGCCCAAAAAACTGAAAAATG
>CAXHSA010000080.1:0-61000 GCA_964019055.1 Anthopleura xanthogrammica
CTTGAGATAAAAACACGACTTTTTGGCGAAAAAAAATGGGCTTTTGGCTGAGAATAGGTGCTTTTTGGTCAAAAAAACTGTTTTTTGCTGACCAAATTGGAATTTTGCTGAGAATTTTCTCTTGGTCCAAACACGACGTTTTCACTGCTAAACGCACCCTTTGGCCGAGAAAAGCACATTTTCGGTGTCCAAAACACTGTTTTGCTGGGAAAAAAACCTTTTTAGCCCCAAAAACTGAAAAATGGCTATTTTGGCTCTCAAAACCAGGTTTTTCGCTGACGGCGTGACCGGTTGGCTGAAACCCCCACTTTTTGCTCCTGAAAATACCTCTTGAGATAAAAACACGACTTTTTGGCGAAAAAAAATGGGCTTTTGGCTGAGAATAGGTGCTTTTTGGTCAAAAAAAACTGTTTTTTGCTGACCAAATTGGAATTTTGCTGAGAATTTTCTCTTGGTCCAAACACGACGTTTTCACTGCTAAACGCACCCTTTGGCCGAGAAAAGCACATTTTCGGTGTCCAAAACACTGTTTTGCTGGGAAAAAAACCTTTTTAGCCCCAAAAACTGAAAAATGGCTATTTTGGCTCTCAAAACCAGGTTTTTCGCTGACGGCGTGACCGGTTGGCTGAAACCCCCACTTTTTGCTCCTGAAAATACCTCTTGAGATAAAAACACGACTTTTTGGCGAAAAAAAATGGGCTTTTGGCTGAGAATAGGTGCTTTTTGGTCAAAAAAACTGTTTTTTGCTGACCAAATTGGAATTTTGCTGAGAATTTTCTCTTGGTCCAAACACGACGTTTTCACTGCTAAACGCACCCTTTGGCCGAGAAAAGCACATTTTCGGTGTCCAAAACACTGTTTTGCTGGGAAAAAAACCTTTTTAGCCCCAAAAACTGAAAAATGGCTATTTTGGCTCTCAAAACCAGGTTTTTCGCTGACGGCGTGACCGGTTGGCTGAAACCCCCACTTTTTGCTCCTGAAAATACCTCTTGAGATAAAAACACGACTTTTTGGCGAAAAAAAATGGGCTTTTGGCTGAGAATAGGTGCTTTTTGGTCAAAAAAACTGTTTTTTGCTGACCAAATTGGAATTTTGCTGAGAATTTTCTCTTGGTCCAAACACGACGTTTTCACTGCTAAACGCACCCTTTGGCCGAGAAAAGCACATTTTCGGTGTCCAAAACACTGTTTTGCTGGGAAAAAAACCTTTTTAGCCCCAAAAACTGAAAAATGGCTATTTTGGCTCTCAAAACCAGGTTTTTCGCTGACGGCGTGACCGGTTGGCTGAAACCCCCACTTTTTGCTCCTGAAAATACCTCTTGAGATAAAAACACGACTTTTTGGCGAAAAAAAATGGGCTTTTGGCTGAGAATAGGTGCTTTTTGGTCAAAAAAACTGTTTTTTGCTGACCAAATTGGAATTTTGCTGAGAATTTTCTCTTGGTCCAAACACGACGTTTTCACTGCTAAACGCACCCTTTGGCCGAGAAAAGCACATTTTCGGTGTCCAAAACACTGTTTTGCTGGGAAAAAAACCTTTTTAGCCCCAAAAACTGAAAAATGGCTATTTTGGCTCTCAAAACCAGGTTTTTCGCTGACGGCGTGACCGGTTGGCTGAAACCCCCACTTTTTGCTCCTGAAAATACCTCTTGAGATAAAAACACGACTTTTTGGCGAAAAAAAATGGGCTTTTGGCTGAGAATAGGTGCTTTTTGGTCAAAAAAACTGTTTTTTGCTGACCAAATTGGAATTTTGCTGAGAATTTTCTCTTGGTCCAAACACGACGTTTTCACTGCTAAACGCACCCTTTGGCCGAGAAAAGCACATTTTCGGTGTCCAAAACACTGTTTTGCTGGGAAAAAAACCTTTTTAGCCCCAAAAACTGAAAAATGGCTATTTTGGCTCTCAAAACCAGGTTTTTCGCTGACGGCGTGACCGGTTGGCTGAAACCCCCACTTTTTGCTCCTGAAAATACCTCTTGAGATAAAAACACGACTTTTTGGCGAAAAAAAATGGGCTTTTGGCTGAGAATAGGTGCTTTTTGGTCAAAAAAACTGTTTTTTGCTGACCAAATTGGAATTTTGCTGAGAATTTTCTCTTGGTCCAAACACGACGTTTTCACTGCTAAACGCACCCTTTGGCCGAGAAAAGCACATTTTCGGTGTCCAAAACACTGTTTTGCTGGGAAAAAAACCTTTTTAGCCCCAAAAACTGAAAAATGGCTATTTTGGCTCTCAAAACCAGGTTTTTCGCTGACGGCGTGACCGGTTGGCTGAAACCCCCACTTTTTGCTCCTGAAAATACCTCTTGAGATAAAAACACGACTTTTTGGCGAAAAAAAATGGGCTTTTGGCTGAGAATAGCTGCTTTTTGGTCAAAAAAACTGTTTTTTGCTGACCAAATTGGAATTTTGCTGAGAATTTTCTCTTGGTCCAAACACGACGTTTTCACTGCTAAACGCACCCTTTGGCCGAGAAAAGCACATTTTCGGTGTTCAAAACACTGTTTTGCTGGGAAAAAAACCTTTTTAGCCCCAAAAACGGAAAAATGGCTATTTTGGCTCTCAAAACCAGGTTTTTCGCTGACGGCGTGACCGGTTGGCTGAAACCCCCACTTTTTGCTCCTGAAAATACCTCTTGAGATAAAAACACGACTTTTTGGCGAAAAAAAATGGGCTTTTGGCTGAGAATAGGTGCTTTTTGGTCAAAAAAACTGTTTTTTGCTGACCAAATTGGAATTTTGCTGAGAATTTTCTCTTGGTCCAAACACGACGTTTTCACTGCTAAACGCACCCTTTGGCCGAGAAAAGCACATTTTCGGTGTCCAAAACACTGTTTTGCTGGGAAAAAAACCTTTTTAGCCCCAAAAACTGAAAAATGGCTATTTTGGCTCTCAAAACCAGGTTTTTCGCTGACGGCGTGACCGGTTGGCTGAAACCCCCACTTTTTGCTCCTGAAAATACCTCTTGAGATAAAAACACGACTTTTTGGCGAAAAAAAATGGGCTTTTGGCTGAGAATAGGTGCTTTTTGGTCAAAAAAACTGTTTTTTGCTGACCAAATTGGAATTTTGCTGAGAATTTTCTCTTGGTCCAAACACGACGTTTTCACTGCTAAACGCACCCTTTGGCCGAGAAAAGCACATTTTCGGTGTCCAAAACACTGTTTTGCTGGGAAAAAAACCTTTTTAGCCCCAAAAACTGAAAAATGGCTATTTTGGCTCTCAAAACCAGGTTTTTCGCTGACGGCGTGACCGGTTGGCTGAAACCCCCACTTTTTGCTCCTGAAAATACCTCTTGAGATAAAAACACGACTTTTTGGCGAAAAAAAATGGGCTTTTGGCTGAGAATAGGTGCTTTTTGGTCAAAAAAACTGTTTTTTGCTGACCAAATTGGAATTTTGCTGAGAATTTTCTCTTGGTCCAAACACGACGTTTTCACTGCTAAACGCACCCTTTGGCCGAGAAAAGCACATTTTCGGTGTCCAAAACACTGTTTTGCTGGGAAAAAAACCTTTTTAGCCCCAAAAACTGAAAAATGGCTATTTTGGCTCTCAAAACCAGGTTTTTCGCTGACGGCGTGACCGGTTGGCTGAAACCCCCACTTTTTGCTCCTGAAAATACCTCTTGAGATAAAAACACGACTTTTTGGCGAAAAAAAATGGGCTTTTGGCTGAGAATAGGTGCTTTTTGGTCAAAAAAACTGTTTTTTGCTGACCAAATTGGAATTTTGCTGAGAATTTTCTCTTGGTCCAAACACGACGTTTTCACTGCTAAACGCACCCTTTGGCCGAGAAAAGCACATTTTCGGTGTCCAAAACACTGTTTTGCTGGGAAAAAAACCTTTTTAGCCCCAAAAACTGAAAAATGGCTATTTTGGCTCTCAAAACCAGGTTTTTCGCTGACGGCGTGACCGGTTGGCTGAAACCCCCACTTTTTGCTCCTGAAAATACCTCTTGAGATAAAAACACGACTTTTTGGCGAAAAAAAATGGGCTTTTGGCTGAGAATAGGTGCTTTTTGGTCAAAAAAACTGTTTTTTGCTGACCAAATTGGAATTTTGCTGAGAATTTTCTCTTGGTCCAAACACGACGTTTTCACTGCTAAACGCACCCTTTGGCCGAGAAAAGCACATTTTCGGTGTCCAAAACACTGTTTTGCTGGGAAAAAAACCTTTTTAGCCCCAAAAACTGAAAAATGGCTATTTTGGCTCTCAAAACCAGGTTTTTCGCTGACGGCGTGACCGGTTGGCTGAAACCCCCACTTTTTGCTCCTGAAAATACCTCTTGAGATAAAAACACGACTTTTTGGCGAAAAAAAATGGGCTTTTGGCTGAGAATAGGTGCTTTTTGGTCAAAAAAACTGTTTTTTGCTGACCAAATTGGAATTTTGCTGAGAATTTTCTCTTGGTCCAAACACGACGTTTTCACTGCTAAACGCACCCTTTGGCCGAGAAAAGCACATTTTCGGTGTCCAAAACACTGTTTTGCTGGGAAAAAAACCTTTTTAGCCCCAAAAACTGAAAAATGGCTATTTTGGCTCTCAAAACCAGGTTTTTCGCTGACGGCGTGACCGGTTGGCTGAAACCCCCACTTTTTGCTCCTGAAAATACCTCTTGAGATAAAAACACGACTTTTTGGCGAAAAAAAATGGGCTTTTGGCTGAGAATAGGTGCTTTTTGGTCAAAAAAACTGTTTTTTGCTGACCAAATTGGAATTTTGCTGAGAATTTTCTCTTGGTCCAAACACGACGTTTTCACTGCTAAACGCACCCTTTGGCCGAGAAAAGCACATTTTCGGTGTCCAAAACACTGTTTTGCTGGGAAAAAAACCTTTTTAGCCCCAAAAACTGAAAAATGGCTATTTTGGCTCTCAAAACCAGGTTTTTCGCTGACGGCGTGACCGGTTGGCTGAAACCCCCACTTTTTGCTCCTGAAAATACCTCTTGAGATAAAAACACGACTTTTTGGCGAAAAAAAATGGGCTTTTGGCTGAGAATAGGTGCTTTTTGGTCAAAAAAACTGTTTTTTGCTGACCAAATTGGAATTTTGCTGAGAATTTTCTCTTGGTCCAAACACGACGTTTTCACTGCTAAACGCACCCTTTGGCCGAGAAAAGCACATTTTCGGTGTCCAAAACACTGTTTTGCTGGGAAAAAAACCTTTTTAGCCCCAAAAACTGAAAAATGGCTATTTTGGCTCTCAAAACCAGGTTTTTCGCTGACGGCGTGACCGGTTGGCTGAAACCCCCACTTTTTGCTCCTGAAAATACCTCTTGAGATAAAAACACGACTTTTTGGCGAAAAAAAATGGGCTTTTGGCTGAGAATAGGTGCTTTTTGGTCAAAAAAACTGTTTTTTGCTGACCAAATTGGAATTTTGCTGAGAATTTTCTCTTGGTCCAAACACGACGTTTTCACTGCTAAACGCACCCTTTGGCCGAGAAAAGCACATTTTCGGTGTCCAAAACACTGTTTTGCTGGGAAAAAAACCTTTTTAGCCCCAAAAACTGAAAAATGGCTATTTTGGCTCTCAAAACCAGGTTTTTCGCTGACGGCGTGACCGGTTGGCTGAAACCCCCACTTTTTGCTCCTGAAAATACCTCTTGAGATAAAAACACGACTTTTTGGCGAAAAAAAATGGGCTTTTGGCTGAGAATAGGTGCTTTTTGGTCAAAAAAACTGTTTTTTGCTGACCAAATTGGAATTTTGCTGAGAATTTTCTCTTGGTCCAAACACGACGTTTTCACTGCTAAACGCACCCTTTGGCCGAGAAAAGCACATTTTCGGTGTCCAAAACACTGTTTTGCTGGGAAAAAAACCTTTTTAGCCCCAAAAACTGAAAAATGGCTATTTTGGCTCTCAAAACCAGGTTTTTCGCTGACGGCGTGACCGGTTGGCTGAAACCCCCACTTTTTGCTCCTGAAAATACCTCTTGAGATAAAAACACGACTTTTTGGCGAAAAAAAATGGGCTTTTGGCTGAGAATAGGTGCTTTTTGGTCAAAAAAACTGTTTTTTGCTGACCAAATTGGAATTTTGCTGAGAATTTTCTCTTGGTCCAAACACGACGTTTTCACTGCTAAACGCACCCTTTGGCCGAGAAAAGCACATTTTCGGTGTCCAAAACACTGTTTTGCTGGGAAAAAAACCTTTTTAGCCCCAAAAACTGAAAAATGGCTATTTTGGCTCTCAAAACCAGGTTTTTCGCTGACGGCGTGACCGGTTGGCTGAAACCCCCACTTTTTGCTCCTGAAAATACCTCTTGAGATAAAAACACGACTTTTTGGCGAAAAAAAATGGGCTTTTGGCTGAGAATAGGTGCTTTTTGGTCAAAAAAACTGTTTTTTGCTGACCAAATTGGAATTTTGCTGAGAATTTTCTCTTGGTCCAAACACGACGTTTTCACTGCTAAACGCACCCTTTGGCCGAGAAAAGCACATTTTCGGTGTCCAAAACACTGTTTTGCTGGGAAAAAAACCTTTTTAGCCCCAAAAACTGAAAAATGGCTATTTTGGCTCTCAAAACCAGGTTTTTCGCTGACGGCGTGACCGGTTGGCTGAAACCCCCACTTTTTGCTCCTGAAAATACCTCTTGAGATAAAAACACGACTTTTTGGCGAAAAAAAATGGGCTTTTGGCTGAGAATAGGTGCTTTTTGGTCAAAAAAACTGTTTTTTGCTGACCAAATTGGAATTTTGCTGAGAATTTTCTCTTGGTCCAAACACGACGTTTTCACTGCTAAACGCACCCTTTGGCCGAGAAAAGCACATTTTCGGTGTCCAAAACACTGTTTTGCTGGGAAAAAAACCTTTTTAGCCCCAAAAACTGAAAAATGGCTATTTTGGCTCTCAAAACCAGGTTTTTCGCTGACGGCGTGACCGGTTGGCTGAAACCCCCACTTTTTGCTCCTGAAAATACCTCTTGAGATAAAAACACGACTTTTTGGCGAAAAAAAATGGGCTTTTGGCTGAGAATAGGTGCTTTTTGGTCAAAAAAACTGTTTTTTGCTGACCAAATTGGAATTTTGCTGAGAATTTTCTCTTGGTCCAAACACGACGTTTTCACTGCTAAACGCACCCTTTGGCCGAGAAAAGCACATTTTCGGTGTCCAAAACACTGTTTTGCTGGGAAAAAAACCTTTTTAGCCCCAAAAACTGAAAAATGGCTATTTTGGCTCTCAAAACCAGGTTTTTCGCTGACGGCGTGACCGGTTGGCTGAAACCCCCACTTTTTGCTCCTGAAAATACCTCTTGAGATAAAAACACGACTTTTTGGCGAAAAAAAATGGGCTTTTGGCTGAGAATAGGTGCTTTTTGGTCAAAAAAACTGTTTTTTGCTGACCAAATTGGAATTTTGCTGAGAATTTTCTCTTGGTCCAAACACGACGTTTTCACTGCTAAACGCACCCTTTGGCCGAGAAAAGCACATTTTCGGTGTCCAAAACACTGTTTTGCTGGGAAAAAAACCTTTTTAGCCCCAAAAACTGAAAAATGGCTATTTTGGCTCTCAAAACCAGGTTTTTCGCTGACGGCGTGACCGGTTGGCTGAAACCCCCACTTTTTGCTCCTGAAAATACCTCTTGAGATAAAAACACGACTTTTTGGCGAAAAAAAATGGGCTTTTGGCTGAGAATAGGTGCTTTTTGGTCAAAAAAACTGTTTTTTGCTGACCAAATTGGAATTTTGCTGAGAATTTTCTCTTGGTCCAAACACGACGTTTTCACTGCTAAACGCACCCTTTGGCCGAGAAAAGCACATTTTCGGTGTCCAAAACACTGTTTTGCTGGGAAAAAAACCTTTTTAGCCCCAAAAACTGAAAAATGGCTATTTTGGCTCTCAAAACCAGGTTTTTCGCTGACGGCGTGACCGGTTGGCTGAAACCCCCACTTTTTGCTCCTGAAAATACCTCTTGAGATAAAAACACGACTTTTTGGCGAAAAAAAATGGGCTTTTGGCTGAGAATAGGTGCTTTTTGGTCAAAAAAACTGTTTTTTGCTGACCAAATTGGAATTTTGCTGAGAATTTTCTCTTGGTCCAAACACGACGTTTTCACTGCTAAACGCACCCTTTGGCCGAGAAAAGCACATTTTCGGTGTCCAAAACACTGTTTTGCTGGGAAAAAAACCTTTTTAGCCCCAAAAACTGAAAAATGGCTATTTTGGCTCTCAAAACCAGGTTTTTCGCTGACGGCGTGACCGGTTGGCTGAAACCCCCACTTTTTGCTCCTGAAAATACCTCTTGAGATAAAAACACGACTTTTTGGCGAAAAAAAATGGGCTTTTGGCTGAGAATAGGTGCTTTTTGGTCAAAAAAACTGTTTTTTGCTGACCAAATTGGAATTTTGCTGAGAATTTTCTCTTGGTCCAAACACGACGTTTTCACTGCTAAACGCACCCTTTGGCCGAGAAAAGCACATTTTCGGTGTCCAAAACACTGTTTTGCTGGGAAAAAAACCTTTTTAGCCCCAAAAACTGAAAAATGGCTATTTTGGCTCTCAAAACCAGGTTTTTCGCTGACGGCGTGACCGGTTGGCTGAAACCCCCACTTTTTGCTCCTGAAAATACCTCTTGAGATAAAAACACGACTTTTTGGCGAAAAAAAATGGGCTTTTGGCTGAGAATAGGTGCTTTTTGGTCAAAAAAACTGTTTTTTGCTGACCAAATTGGAATTTTGCTGAGAATTTTCTCTTGGTCCAAACACGACGTTTTCACTGCTAAACGCACCCTTTGGCCGAGAAAAGCACATTTTCGGTGTCCAAAACACTGTTTTGCTGGGAAAAAAACCTTTTTAGCCCCAAAAACTGAAAAATGGCTATTTTGGCTCTCAAAACCAGGTTTTTCGCTGACGGCGTGACCGGTTGGCTGAAACCCCCACTTTTTGCTCCTGAAAATACCTCTTGAGATAAAAACACGACTTTTTGGCGAAAAAAAATGGGCTTTTGGCTGAGAATAGGTGCTTTTTGGTCAAAAAAACTGTTTTTTGCTGACCAAATTGGAATTTTGCTGAGAATTTTCTCTTGGTCCAAACACGACGTTTTCACTGCTAAACGCACCCTTTGGCCGAGAAAAGCACATTTTCGGTGTCCAAAACACTGTTTTGCTGGGAAAAAAACCTTTTTAGCCCCAAAAACTGAAAAATGGCTATTTTGGCTCTCAAAACCAGGTTTTTCGCTGACGGCGTGACCGGTTGGCTGAAACCCCCACTTTTTGCTCCTGAAAATACCTCTTGAGATAAAAACACGACTTTTTGGCGAAAAAAAATGGGCTTTTGGCTGAGAATAGGTGCTTTTTGGTCAAAAAAACTGTTTTTTGCTGACCAAATTGGAATTTTGCTGAGAATTTTCTCTTGGTCCAAACACGACGTTTTCACTGCTAAACGCACCCTTTGGCCGAGAAAAGCACATTTTCGGTGTCCAAAACACTGTTTTGCTGGGAAAAAAACCTTTTTAGCCCCAAAAACTGAAAAATGGCTATTTTGGCTCTCAAAACCAGGTTTTTCGCTGACGGCGTGACCGGTTGGCTGAAACCCCCACTTTTTGCTCCTGAAAATACCTCTTGAGATAAAAACACGACTTTTTGGCGAAAAAAAATGGGCTTTTGGCTGAGAATAGGTGCTTTTTGGTCAAAAAAACTGTTTTTTGCTGACCAAATTGGAATTTTGCTGAGAATTTTCTCTTGGTCCAAACACGACGTTTTCACTGCTAAACGCACCCTTTGGCCGAGAAAAGCACATTTTCGGTGTCCAAAACACTGTTTTGCTGGGAAAAAAACCTTTTTAGCCCCAAAAACTGAAAAATGGCTATTTTGGCTCTCAAAACCAGGTTTTTCGCTGACGGCGTGACCGGTTGGCTGAAACCCCCACTTTTTGCTCCTGAAAATACCTCTTGAGATAAAAACACGACTTTTTGGCGAAAAAAAATGGGCTTTTGGCTGAGAATAGGTGCTTTTTGGTCAAAAAAACTGTTTTTTGCTGACCAAATTGGAATTTTGCTGAGAATTTTCTCTTGGTCCAAACACGACGTTTTCACTGCTAAACGCACCCTTTGGCCGAGAAAAGCACATTTTCGGTGTCCAAAACACTGTTTTGCTGGGAAAAAAACCTTTTTAGCCCCAAAAACTGAAAAATGGCTATTTTGGCTCTCAAAACCAGGTTTTTCGCTGACGGCGTGACCGGTTGGCTGAAACCCCCACTTTTTGCTCCTGAAAATACCTCTTGAGATAAAAACACGACTTTTTGGCGAAAAAAAATGGGCTTTTGGCTGAGAATAGGTGCTTTTTGGTCAAAAAAACTGTTTTTTGCTGACCAAATTGGAATTTTGCTGAGAATTTTCTCTTGGTCCAAACACGACGTTTTCACTGCTAAACGCACCCTTTGGCCGAGAAAAGCACATTTTCGGTGTCCAAAACACTGTTTTGCTGGGAAAAAAACCTTTTTAGCCCCAAAAACTGAAAAATGGCTATTTTGGCTCTCAAAACCAGGTTTTTCGCTGACGGCGTGACCGGTTGGCTGAAACCCCCACTTTTTGCTCCTGAAAATACCTCTTGAGATAAAAACACGACTTTTTGGCGAAAAAAAATGGGCTTTTGGCTGAGAATAGGTGCTTTTTGGTCAAAAAAACTGTTTTTTGCTGACCAAATTGGAATTTTGCTGAGAATTTTCTCTTGGTCCAAACACGACGTTTTCACTGCTAAACGCACCCTTTGGCCGAGAAAAGCACATTTTCGGTGTCCAAAACACTGTTTTGCTGGGAAAAAAACCTTTTTAGCCCCAAAAACTGAAAAATGGCTATTTTGGCTCTCAAAACCAGGTTTTTCGCTGACGGCGTGACCGGTTGGCTGAAACCCCCACTTTTTGCTCCTGAAAATACCTCTTGAGATAAAAACACGACTTTTTGGCGAAAAAAAATGGGCTTTTGGCTGAGAATAGGTGCTTTTTGGTCAAAAAAACTGTTTTTTGCTGACCAAATTGGAATTTTGCTGAGAATTTTCTCTTGGTCCAAACACGACGTTTTCACTGCTAAACGCACCCTTTGGCCGAGAAAAGCACATTTTCGGTGTCCAAAACACTGTTTTGCTGGGAAAAAAACCTTTTTAGCCCCAAAAACTGAAAAATGGCTATTTTGGCTCTCAAAACCAGGTTTTTCGCTGACGGCGTGACCGGTTGGCTGAAACCCCCACTTTTTGCTCCTGAAAATACCTCTTGAGATAAAAACACGACTTTTTGGCGAAAAAAAATGGGCTTTTGGCTGAGAATAGGTGCTTTTTGGTCAAAAAAACTGTTTTTTGCTGACCAAATTGGAATTTTGCTGAGAATTTTCTCTTGGTCCAAACACGACGTTTTCACTGCTAAACGCACCCTTTGGCCGAGAAAAGCACATTTTCGGTGTCCAAAACACTGTTTTGCTGGGGAAAAAACCTTTTTAGCCCCAAAAACTGAAAAATGGCTATTTTGGCTCTCAAAACCAGGTTTTTCGCTGACGGCGTGACCGGTTGGCTGAAACCCCCACTTTTTGCTCCTGAAAATACCTCTTGAGATAAAAACACGACTTTTTGGCGAAAAAAAATGGGCTTTTGGCTGAGAATAGGTGCTTTTTGGTCAAAAAAACTGTTTTTTGCTGACCAAATTGGAATTTTGCTGAGAATTTTCTCTTGGTCCAAACACGACGTTTTCACTGCTAAACGCACCCTTTGGCCGAGAAAAGCACATTTTCGGTGTCCAAAACACTGTTTTGCTGGGAAAAAAACCTTTTTAGCCCCAAAAACTGAAAAATGGCTATTTTGGCTCTCAAAACCAGGTTTTTCGCTGACGGCGTGACCGGTTGGCTGAAACCCCCACTTTTTGCTCCTGAAAATACCTCTTGAGATAAAAACACGACTTTTTGGCGAAAAAAAATGGGCTTTTGGCTGAGAATAGGTGCTTTTTGGTCAAAAAAACTGTTTTTTGCTGACCAAATTGGAATTTTGCTGAGAATTTTCTCTTGGTCCAAACACGACGTTTTCACTGCTAAACGCACCCTTTGGCCGAGAAAAGCACATTTTCGGTGTCCAAAACACTGTTTTGCTGGGAAAAAAACCTTTTTAGCCCCAAAAACTGAAAAATGGCTATTTTGGCTCTCAAAACCAGGTTTTTCGCTGACGGCGTGACCGGTTGGCTGAAACCCCCACTTTTTGCTCCTGAAAATACCTCTTGAGATAAAAACACGACTTTTTGGCGAAAAAAAATGGGCTTTTGGCTGAGAATAGGTGCTTTTTGGTCAAAAAAACTGTTTTTTGCTGACCAAATTGGAATTTTGCTGAGAATTTTCTCTTGGTCCAAACACGACGTTTTCACTGCTAAACGCACCCTTTGGCCGAGAAAAGCACATTTTCGGTGTCCAAAACACTGTTTTGCTGGGGAAAAAACCTTTTTAGCCCCAAAAACTGAAAAATGGCTATTTTGGCTCTCAAAACCAGGTTTTTCGCTGACGGCGTGACCGGTTGGCTGAAACCCCCACTTTTTGCTCCTGAAAATACCTCTTGAGATAAAAACACGACTTTTTGGCGAAAAAAAATGGGCTTTTGGCTGAGAATAGGTGCTTTTTGGTCAAAAAAACTGTTTTTTGCTGACCAAATTGGAATTTTGCTGAGAATTTTCTCTTGGTCCAAACACGACGTTTTCACTGCTAAACGCACCCTTTGGCCGAGAAAAGCACATTTTCGGTGTCCAAAACACTGTTTTGCTGGGAAAAAAACCTTTTTAGCCCCAAAAACTGAAAAATGGCTATTTTGGCTCTCAAAACCAGGTTTTTCGCTGACGGCGTGACCGGTTGGCTGAAACCCCCACTTTTTGCTCCTGAAAATACCTCTTGAGATAAAAACACGACTTTTTGGCGAAAAAAAATGGGCTTTTGGCTGAGAATAGGTGCTTTTTGGTCAAAAAAACTGTTTTTTGCTGACCAAATTGGAATTTTGCTGAGAATTTTCTCTTGGTCCAAACACGACGTTTTTACTGCTAAACGCACCCTTTGGCCGAGAAAAGCACATTTTCGGTGTCCAAAACACTGTTTTGCTGGGAAAAAAACCTTTTTAGCCCCAAAAACTGAAAAATGGCTATTTTGGCTCTCAAAACCAGGTTTTTCGCTGACGGCGTGACCGGTTGGCTGAAACCCCCACTTTTTGCTCCTGAAAATACCTCTTGAGATAAAAACACGACTTTTTGGCGAAAAAAAATGGGCTTTTGGCTGAGAATAGGTGCTTTTTGGTCAAAAAAACTGTTTTTTGCTGACCAAATTGGAATTTTGCTGAGAATTTTCTCTTGGTCCAAACACGACGTTTTCACTGCTAAACGCACCCTTTGGCCGAGAAAAGCACATTTTCGGTGTCCAAAACACTGTTTTGCTGGGAAAAAAACCTTTTTAGCCCCAAAAACTGAAAAATGGCTATTTTGGCTCTCAAAACCAGGTTTTTCGCTGACGGCGTGACCGGTTGGCTGAAACCCCCACTTTTTGCTCCTGAAAATACCTCTTGAGATAAAAACACGACTTTTTGGCGAAAAAAAATGGGCTTTTGGCTGAGAATAGGTGCTTTTTGGTCAAAAAAACTGTTTTTTGCTGACCAAATTGGAATTTTGCTGAGAATTTTCTCTTGGTCCAAACACGACGTTTTCACTGCTAAACGCACCCTTTTGCCGAGAAAAGCACATTTTCGGTGTCCAAAACACTGTTTTGCTGGGAAAAAAAACTTTTTAGCCCCAAAAACTGAAAAATGGCTATTTTGGCTCTCAAAACCAGGTTTTTCGCTGACGGCGTGACCGGTTGGCTGAAACCCCCACTTTTTGCTCCTGAAAATACCTCTTGAGATAAAAACACGACTTTTTGGCGAAAAAAAATGGGCTTTTGGCTGAGAATAGGTGCTTTTTGGTCAAAAAAACTGTTTTTTGCTGACCAAATTGGAATTTTGCTGAGAATTTTCTCTTGGTCCAAACACGACGTTTTCACTGCTAAACGCACCCTTTGGCCGAGAAAAGCACATTTTCGGTGTCCAAAACACTGTTTTGCTGGGAAAAAAACCTTTTTAGCCCCAAAAACTGAAAAATGGCTATTTTGGCTCTCAAAACCAGGTTTTTCGCTGACGGCGTGACCGGTTGGCTGAAACCCCCACTTTTTGCTCCTGAAAATACCTCTTGAGATAAAAACACGACTTTTTGGCGAAAAAAAATGGGCTTTTGGCTGAGAATAGGTGCTTTTTGGTCAAAAAAACTGTTTTTTGCTGACCAAATTGGAATTTTGCTGAGAATTTTCTCTTGGTCCAAACACGACGTTTTCACTGCTAAACGCACCCTTTGGCCGAGAAAAGCACATTTTCGGTGTCCAAAACACTGTTTTGCTGGGAAAAAAACCTTTTTAGCCCCAAAAACTGAAAAATGGCTATTTTGGCTCTCAAAACCAGGTTTTTCGCTGACGGCGTGACCGGTTGGCTGAAACCCCCACTTTTTGCTCCTGAAAATACCTCTTGAGATAAAAACACGACTTTTTGGCGAAAAAAAATGGGCTTTTGGCTGAGAATAGGTGCTTTTTGGTCAAAAAAACTGTTTTTTGCTGACCAAATTGGAATTTTGCTGAGAATTTTCTCTTGGTCCAAACACGACGTTTTCACTGCTAAACGCACCCTTTGGCCG
The DNA here is from genome assembly GCA_964019055.1 of Anthopleura xanthogrammica. Classification (NCBI taxonomy): domain Eukaryota; kingdom Metazoa; phylum Cnidaria; class Anthozoa; order Actiniaria; family Actiniidae; genus Anthopleura; species Anthopleura xanthogrammica. The sequence goes on from CAXHSA010000080.1 coordinate 14,645, forward strand.
AGAAAAGCACATTTTCGGTGTCCAAAACACTGTTTTGCTGGGAAAAAAACCTTTTTAGCCCCAAAAACTGAAAAATGGCTATTTTGGCTCTCAAAACCAGGTTTTTCGCTGACGGCGTGACCGGTTGGCTGAAACCCCCACTTTTTGCTCCTGAAAATACCTCTTGAGATAAAAACACGACTTTTTGGCGAAAAAAAATGGGCTTTTGGCTGAGAATAGGTGCTTTTTGGTCAAAAAAACTGTTTTTTGCTGACCAAATTGGAATTTTGCTGAGAATTTTCTCTTGGTCCAAACACGACGTTTTCACTGCTAAACGCACCCTTTGGCCGAGAAAAGCACATTTTCGGTGTCCAAAACACTGTTTTGCTGGGAAAAAAACCTTTTTAGCCCCAAAAACTGAAAAATGGCTATTTTGGCTCTCAAAACCAGGTTTTTCGCTGACGGCGTGACCGGTTGGCTGAAACCCCCACTTTTTGCTCCTGAAAATACCTCTTGAGATAAAAACACGACTTTTTGGCGAAAAAAAATGGGCTTTTGGCTGAGAATAGGTGCTTTTTGGTCAAAAAAACTGTTTTTTGCTGACCAAATTGGAATTTTGCTGAGAATTTTCTCTTGGTCCAAACACGACGTTTTCACTGCTAAACGCACCCTTTGGCCGAGAAAAGCACATTTTCGGTGTCCAAAACACTGTTTTGCTGGGAAAAAAACCTTTTTAGCCCCAAAAACTGAAAAATGGCTATTTTGGCTCTCAAAACCAGGTTTTTCGCTGACGGCGTGACCGGTTGGCTGAAACCCCCACTTTTTGCTCCTGAAAATACCTCTTGAGATAAAAACACGACTTTTTGGCGAAAAAAAATGGGCTTTTGGCTGAGAATAGGTGCTTTTTGGTCAAAAAAACTGTTTTTTGCTGACCAAATTGGAATTTTGCTGAGAATTTTCTCTTGGTCCAAACACGACGTTTTCACTGCTAAACGCACCCTTTGGCCGAGAAAAGCACATTTTCGGTGTCCAAAACACTGTTTTGCTGGGAAAAAAACCTTTTTAGCCCCAAAAACTGAAAAATGGCTATTTTGGCTCTCAAAACCAGGTTTTTCGCTGACGGCGTGACCGGTTGGCTGAAACCCCCACTTTTTGCTCCTGAAAATACCTCTTGAGATAAAAACACGACTTTTTGGCGAAAAAAAATGGGCTTTTGGCTGAGAATAGGTGCTTTTTGGTCAAAAAAACTGTTTTTTGCTGACCAAATTGGAATTTTGCTGAGAATTTTCTCTTGGTCCAAACACGACGTTTTCACTGCTAAACGCACCCTTTGGCCGAGAAAAGCACATTTTCGGTGTCCAAAACACTGTTTTGCTGGGAAAAAAACCTTTTTAGCCCCAAAAACTGAAAAATGGCTATTTTGGCTCTCAAAACCAGGTTTTTCGCTGACGGCGTGACCGGTTGGCTGAAACCCCCACTTTTTGCTCCTGAAAATACCTCTTGAGATAAAAACACGACTTTTTGGCGAAAAAAAATGGGCTTTTGGCTGAGAATAGGTGCTTTTTGGTCAAAAAAACTGTTTTTTGCTGACCAAATTGGAATTTTGCTGAGAATTTTCTCTTGGTCCAAACACGACGTTTTCACTGCTAAACGCACCCTTTGGCCGAGAAAAGCACATTTTCGGTGTCCAAAACACTGTTTTGCTGGGAAAAAAACCTTTTTAGCCCCAAAAACTGAAAAATGGCTATTTTGGCTCTCAAAACCAGGTTTTTCGCTGACGGCGTGACCGGTTGGCTGAAACCCCCACTTTTTGCTCCTGAAAATACCTCTTGAGATAAAAACACGACTTTTTGGCGAAAAAAAATGGGCTTTTGGCTGAGAATAGGTGCTTTTTGGTCAAAAAAACTGTTTTTTGCTGACCAAATTGGAATTTTGCTGAGAATTTTCTCTTGGTCCAAACACGACGTTTTCACTGCTAAACGCACCCTTTGGCCGAGAAAAGCACATTTTCGGTGTCCAAAACACTGTTTTGCTGGGAAAAAAACCTTTTTAGCCCCAAAAACTGAAAAATGGCTATTTTGGCTCTCAAAACCAGGTTTTTCGCTGACGGCGTGACCGGTTGGCTGAAACCCCCACTTTTTGCTCCTGAAAATACCTCTTGAGATAAAAACACGACTTTTTGGCGAAAAAAAATGGGCTTTTGGCTGAGAATAGGTGCTTTTTGGTCAAAAAAACTGTTTTTTGCTGACCAAATTGGAATTTTGCTGAGAATTTTCTCTTGGTCCAAACACGACGTTTTCACTGCTAAACGCACCCTTTGGCCGAGAAAAGCACATTTTCGGTGTCCAAAACACTGTTTTGCTGGGAAAAAAACCTTTTTAGCCCCAAAAACTGAAAAATGGCTATTTTGGCTCTCAAAACCAGGTTTTTCGCTGACGGCGTGACCGGTTGGCTGAAACCCCCACTTTTTGCTCCTGAAAATACCTCTTGAGATAAAAACACGACTTTTTGGCGAAAAAAAATGGGCTTTTGGCTGAGAATAGGTGCTTTTTGGTCAAAAAAACTGTTTTTTGCTGACCAAATTGGAATTTTGCTGAGAATTTTCTCTTGGTCCAAACACGACGTTTTCACTGCTAAACGCACCCTTTGGCCGAGAAAAGCACATTTTCGGTGTCCAAAACACTGTTTTGCTGGGAAAAAAACCTTTTTAGCCCCAAAAACTGAAAAATGGCTATTTTGGCTCTCAAAACCAGGTTTTTCGCTGACGGCGTGACCGGTTGGCTGAAACCCCCACTTTTTGCTCCTGAAAATACCTCTTGAGATAAAAACACGACTTTTTGGCGAAAAAAAATGGGCTTTTGGCTGAGAATAGGTGCTTTTTGGTCAAAAAAACTGTTTTTTGCTGACCAAATTGGAATTTTGCTGAGAATTTTCTCTTGGTCCAAACACGACGTTTTCACTGCTAAACGCACCCTTTGGCCGAGAAAAGCACATTTTCGGTGTCCAAAACACTGTTTTGCTGGGAAAAAAACCTTTTTAGCCCCAAAAACTGAAAAATGGCTATTTTGGCTCTCAAAACCAGGTTTTTCGCTGACGGCGTGACCGGTTGGCTGAAACCCCCACTTTTTGCTCCTGAAAATACCTCTTGAGATAAAAACACGACTTTTTGGCGAAAAAAAATGGGCTTTTGGCTGAGAATAGGTGCTTTTTGGTCAAAAAAACTGTTTTTTGCTGACCAAATTGGAATTTTGCTGAGAATTTTCTCTTGGTCCAAACACGACGTTTTCACTGCTAAACGCACCCTTTGGCCGAGAAAAGCACATTTTCGGTGTCCAAAACACTGTTTTGCTGGGAAAAAAACCTTTTTAGCCCCAAAAACTGAAAAATGGCTATTTTGGCTCTCAAAACCAGGTTTTTCGCTGACGGCGTGACCGGTTGGCTGAAACCCCCACTTTTTGCTCCTGAAAATACCTCTTGAGATAAAAACACGACTTTTTGGCGAAAAAAAATGGGCTTTTGGCTGAGAATAGGTGCTTTTTGGTCAAAAAAACTGTTTTTTGCTGACCAAATTGGAATTTTGCTGAGAATTTTCTCTTGGTCCAAACACGACGTTTTCACTGCTAAACGCACCCTTTGGCCGAGAAAAGCACATTTTCGGTGTCCAAAACACTGTTTTGCTGGGAAAAAAACCTTTTTAGCCCCAAAAACTGAAAAATGGCTATTTTGGCTCTCAAAACCAGGTTTTTCGCTGACGGCGTGACCGGTTGGCTGAAACCCCCACTTTTTGCTCCTGAAAATACCTCTTGAGATAAAAACACGACTTTTTGGCGAAAAAAAATGGGCTTTTGGCTGAGAATAGGTGCTTTTTGGTCAAAAAAACTGTTTTTTGCTGACCAAATTGGAATTTTGCTGAGAATTTTCTCTTGGTCCAAACACGACGTTTTCACTGCTAAACGCACCCTTTGGCCGAGAAAAGCACATTTTCGGTGTCCAAAACACTGTTTTGCTGGGAAAAAAACCTTTTTAGCCCCAAAAACTGAAAAATGGCTATTTTGGCTCTCAAAACCAGGTTTTTCGCTGACGGCGTGACCGGTTGGCTGAAACCCCCACTTTTTGCTCCTGAAAATACCTCTTGAGATAAAAACACGACTTTTTGGCGAAAAAAAATGGGCTTTTGGCTGAGAATAGGTGCTTTTTGGTCAAAAAAACTGTTTTTTGCTGACCAAATTGGAATTTTGCTGAGAATTTTCTCTTGGTCCAAACACGACGTTTTCACTGCTAAACGCACCCTTTGGCCGAGAAAAGCACATTTTCGGTGTCCAAAACACTGTTTTGCTGGGAAAAAAACCTTTTTAGCCCCAAAAACTGAAAAATGGCTATTTTGGCTCTCAAAACCAGGTTTTTCGCTGACGGCGTGACCGGTTGGCTGAAACCCCCACTTTTTGCTCCTGAAAATACCTCTTGAGATAAAAACACGACTTTTTGGCGAAAAAAAATGGGCTTTTGGCTGAGAATAGGTGCTTTTTGGTCAAAAAAACTGTTTTTTGCTGACCAAATTGGAATTTTGCTGAGAATTTTCTCTTGGTCCAAACACGACGTTTTCACTGCTAAACGCACCCTTTGGCCGAGAAAAGCACATTTTCGGTGTCCAAAACACTGTTTTGCTGGGAAAAAAACCTTTTTAGCCCCAAAAACTGAAAAATGGCTATTTTGGCTCTCAAAACCAGGTTTTTCGCTGACGGCGTGACCGGTTGGCTGAAACCCCCACTTTTTGCTCCTGAAAATACCTCTTGAGATAAAAACACGACTTTTTGGCGAAAAAAAATGGGCTTTTGGCTGAGAATAGGTGCTTTTTGGTCAAAAAAACTGTTTTTTGCTGACCAAATTGGAATTTTGCTGAGAATTTTCTCTTGGTCCAAACACGACGTTTTCACTGCTAAACGCACCCTTTGGCCGAGAAAAGCACATTTTCGGTGTCCAAAACACTGTTTTGCTGGGAAAAAAACCTTTTTAGCCCCAAAAACTGAAAAATGGCTATTTTGGCTCTCAAAACCAGGTTTTTCGCTGACGGCGTGACCGGTTGGCTGAAACCCCCACTTTTTGCTCCTGAAAATACCTCTTGAGATAAAAACACGACTTTTTGGCGAAAAAAAATGGGCTTTTGGCTGAGAATAGGTGCTTTTTGGTCAAAAAAACTGTTTTTTGCTGACCAAATTGGAATTTTGCTGAGAATTTTCTCTTGGTCCAAACACGACGTTTTCACTGCTAAACGCACCCTTTGGCCGAGAAAAGCACATTTTCGGTGTCCAAAACACTGTTTTGCTGGGAAAAAAACCTTTTTAGCCCCAAAAACTGAAAAATGGCTATTTTGGCTCTCAAAACCAGGTTTTTCGCTGACGGCGTGACCGGTTGGCTGAAACCCCCACTTTTTGCTCCTGAAAATACCTCTTGAGATAAAAACACGACTTTTTGGCGAAAAAAAATGGGCTTTTGGCTGAGAATAGGTGCTTTTTGGTCAAAAAAACTGTTTTTTGCTGACCAAATTGGAATTTTGCTGAGAATTTTCTCTTGGTCCAAACACGACGTTTTCACTGCTAAACGCACCCTTTGGCCGAGAAAAGCACATTTTCGGTGTCCAAAACACTGTTTTGCTGGGAAAAAAACCTTTTTAGCCCCAAAAACTGAAAAATGGCTATTTTGGCTCTCAAAACCAGGTTTTTCGCTGACGGCGTGACCGGTTGGCTGAAACCCCCACTTTTTGCTCCTGAAAATACCTCTTGAGATAAAAACACGACTTTTTGGCGAAAAAAAATGGGCTTTTGGCTGAGAATAGGTGCTTTTTGGTCAAAAAAACTGTTTTTTGCTGACCAAATTGGAATTTTGCTGAGAATTTTCTCTTGGTCCAAACACGACGTTTTCACTGCTAAACGCACCCTTTGGCCGAGAAAAGCACATTTTCGGTGTCCAAAACACTGTTTTGCTGGGAAAAAAACCTTTTTAGCCCCAAAAACTGAAAAATGGCTATTTTGGCTCTCAAAACCAGGTTTTTCGCTGACGGCGTGACCGGTTGGCTGAAACCCCCACTTTTTGCTCCTGAAAATACCTCTTGAGATAAAAACACGACTTTTTGGCGAAAAAAAATGGGCTTTTGGCTGAGAATAGGTGCTTTTTGGTCAAAAAAACTGTTTTTTGCTGACCAAATTGGAATTTTGCTGAGAATTTTCTCTTGGTCCAAACACGACGTTTTCACTGCTAAACGCACCCTTTGGCCGAGAAAAGCACATTTTCGGTGTCCAAAACACTGTTTTGCTGGGAAAAAAACCTTTTTAGCCCCAAAAACTGAAAAATGGCTATTTTGGCTCTCAAAACCAGGTTTTTCGCTGACGGCGTGACCGGTTGGCTGAAACCCCCACTTTTTGCTCCTGAAAATACCTCTTGAGATAAAAACACGACTTTTTGGCGAAAAAAAATGGGCTTTTGGCTGAGAATAGGTGCTTTTTGGTCAAAAAAACTGTTTTTTGCTGACCAAATTGGAATTTTGCTGAGAATTTTCTCTTGGTCCAAACACGACGTTTTCACTGCTAAACGCACCCTTTGGCCGAGAAAAGCACATTTTCGGTGTCCAAAACACTGTTTTGCTGGAGAAAAAACCTTTTTAGCCCCAAAAACTGAAAAATGGCTATTTTGGCTCTCAAAACCAGGTTTTTCGCTGACGGCGTGACCGGTTGGCTGAAACCCCCACTTTTTGCTCCTGAAAATACCTCTTGAGATAAAAACACGACTTTTTGGCGAAAAAAAATGGGCTTTTGGCTGAGAATAGGTGCTTTTTGGTCAAAAAAACTGTTTTTTGCTGACCAAATTGGAATTTTGCTGAGAATTTTCTCTTGGTCCAAACACGACGTTTTCACTGCTAAACGCACCCTTTGGCCGAGAAAAGCACATTTTCGGTGTCCAAAACACTGTTTTGCTGGGAAAAAAACCTTTTTAGCCCCAAAAACTGAAAAATGGCTATTTTGGCTCTCAAAACCAGGTTTTTCGCTGACGGCGTGACCGGTTGGCTGAAACCCCCACTTTTTGCTCCTGAAAATACCTCTTGAGATAAAAACACGACTTTTTGGCGAAAAAAAATGGGCTTTTGGCTGAGAATAGGTGCTTTTTGGTCAAAAAAACTGTTTTTTGCTGACCAAATTGGAATTTTGCTGAGAATTTTCTCTTGGTCCAAACACGACGTTTTCACTGCTAAACGCACCCTTTGGCCGAGAAAAGCACATTTTCGGTGTCCAAAACACTGTTTTGCTGGGAAAAAAACCTTTTTAGCCCCAAAAACTGAAAAATGGCTATTTTGGCTCTCAAAACCAGGTTTTTCGCTGACGGCGTGACCGGTTGGCTGAAACCCCCACTTTTTGCTCCTGAAAATACCTCTTGAGATAAAAACACGACTTTTTGGCGAAAAAAAATGGGCTTTTGGCTGAGAATAGGTGCTTTTTGGTCAAAAAAACTGTTTTTTGCTGACCAAATTGGAATTTTGCTGAGAATTTTCTCTTGGTCCAAACACGACGTTTTCACTGCTAAACGCACCCTTTGGCCGAGAAAAGCACATTTTCGGTGTCCAAAACACTGTTTTGCTGGGAAAAAAACCTTTTTAGCCCCAAAAACTGAAAAATGGCTATTTTGGCTCTCAAAACCAGGTTTTTCGCTGACGGCGTGACCGGTTGGCTGAAACCCCCACTTTTTGCTCCTGAAAATACCTCTTGAGATAAAAACACGACTTTTTGGCGAAAAAAAATGGGCTTTTGGCTGAGAATAGGTGCTTTTTGGTCAAAAAAACTGTTTTTTGCTGACCAAATTGGAATTTTGCTGAGAATTTTCTCTTGGTCCAAACACGACGTTTTCACTGCTAAACGCACCCTTTGGCCGAGAAAAGCACATTTTCGGTGTCCAAAACACTGTTTTGCTGGGAAAAAAACCTTTTTAGCCCCAAAAACTGAAAAATGGCTATTTTGGCTCTCAAAACCAGGTTTTTCGCTGACGGCGTGACCGGTTGGCTGAAACCCCCACTTTTTGCTCCTGAAAATACCTCTTGAGATAAAAACACGACTTTTTGGCGAAAAAAAATGGGCTTTTGGCTGAGAATAGGTGCTTTTTGGTCAAAAAAACTGTTTTTTGCTGACCAAATTGGAATTTTGCTGAGAATTTTCTCTTGGTCCAAACACGACGTTTGCACTGCTAAACGCACCCTTTGGCCGAGAAAAGCACATTTTCGGTGTCCAAAACACTGTTTTGCTGGGAAAAAAACCTTTTTAGCCCCAAAAACTGAAAAAATGGCTATTTTGGCTCTCAAAACCAGGTTTTTCGCTGACGGCGTGACCGGTTGGCTGAAACCCCCACTTTTTGCTCCTGAAAATACCTCTTGAGATAAAAACACGACTTTTTGGCGAAAAAAAATGGGGTTTTGGCTGAGAATAGGTGCTTTTTGGTCAAAAAAACTGTTTTTTGCTGACCAAATTGGAATTTTGCTGAGAATTTTCTCTTGGTCCAAACACGACGTTTTCACTGCTAAACGCACCCTTTGGCCGAGAAAAGCACATTTTCGGTGTCCAAAACACTGTTTTGCTGGGAAAAAAACCTTTTTAGCCCCAAAAACTGAAAAATGGCTATTTTGGCTCTCAAAACCAGGTTTTTCGCTGACGGCGTGACCGGTTGGCTGAAACCCCCACTTTTTGCTCCTGAAAATACCTCTTGAGATAAAAACACGACTTTTTGGCGAAAAAAAATGGGCTTTTGGCTGAGAATAGGTGCTTTTTGGTCAAAAAAACTGTTTTTTGCTGACCAAATTGGAATTTTGCTGAGAATTTTCTCTTGGTCCAAACACGACGTTTGCACTGCTAAACGCACCCTTTGGCCGAGAAAAGCACATTTTCGGTGTCCAAAACACTGTTTTGCTGGGAAAAAAAACCTTTTTAGCCCCAAAAACTGAAAAATGGCTATTTTGGCTCTCAAAACCAGGTTTTTCGCTGACGGCGTGACCGGTTGGCTGAAACCCCCACTTTTTGCTCCTGAAAATACCTCTTGAGATAAAAACACGACTTTTTGGCGAAAAAAAATGGGCTTTTGGCTGAGAATAGGTGCTTTTTGGTCAAAAAAACTGTTTTTTGCTGACCAAATTGGAATTTTGCTGAGAATTTTCTCTTGGTCCAAACACGACGTTTTCACTGCTAAACGCACCCTTTGGCCGAGAAAAGCACATTTTCGGTGTCCAAAACACTGTTTTGCTGGGAAAAAAACCTTTTTAGCCCCAAAAACTGAAAAATGGCTATTTTGGCTCTCAAAACCAGGTTTTTCGCTGACGGCGTGACCGGTTGGCTGAAACCCCCACTTTTTGCTCCTGAAAATACCTCTTGAGATAAAAACACGACTTTTTGGCGAAAAAAAATGGGCTTTTGGCTGAGAATAGGTGCTTTTTGGTCAAAAAAACTGTTTTTTGCTGACCAAATTGGAATTTTGCTGAGAATTTTCTCTTGGTCCAAACACGACGTTTGCACTGCTAAACGCACCCTTTGGCCGAGAAAAGCACATTTTCGGTGTCCAAAACACTGTTTTGCTGGGAAAAAAACCTTTTTAGCCCCAAAAACTGAAAAAATGGCTATTTTGGCTCTCAAAACCAGGTTTTTCGCTGACGGCGTGACCGGTTGGCTGAAACCCCCACTTTTTGCTCCTGAAAATACCTCTTGAGATAAAAACACGACTTTTTGGCGAAAAAAAATGGGGTTTTGGCTGAGAATAGGTGCTTTTTGGTCAAAAAAACTGTTTTTTGCTGACCAAATTGGAATTTTGCTGAGAATTTTCTCTTGGTCCAAACACGACGTTTTCACTGCTAAACGCACCCTTTGGCCGAGAAAAGCACATTTTCGGTGTCCAAAACACTGTTTTGCTGGGAAAAAAACCTTTTTAGCCCCAAAAACTGAAAAATGGCTATTTTGGCTCTCAAAACCAGGTTTTTCGCTGACGGCGTGACCGGTTGGCTGAAACCCCCACTTTTTGCTCCTGAAAATACCTCTTGAGATAAAAACACGACTTTTTGGCGAAAAAAAATGGGCTTTTGGCTGAGAATAGGTGCTTTTTGGTCAAAAAAACTGTTTTTTGCTGACCAAATTGGAATTTTGCTGAGAATTTTCTCTTGGTCCAAACACGACGTTTGCACTGCTAAACGCACCCTTTGGCCGAGAAAAGCACATTTTCGGTGTCCAAAACACTGTTTTGCTGGGAAAAAAACCTTTTTAGCCCCAAAAACTGAAAAAATGGCTATTTTGGCTCTCAAAACCAGGTTTTTCGCTGACGGCGTGACCGGTTGGCTGAAACCCCCACTTTTTGCTCCTGAAAATACCTCTTGAGATAAAAACACGACTTTTTGGCGAAAAAAAATGGGGTTTTGGCTGAGAATAGGTGCTTTTTGGTCAAAAAAACTGTTTTTTGCTGACCAAATTGGAATTTTGCTGAGAATTTTCTCTTGGTCCAAACACGTCGTTTTCACTGTAAACGCACCCTTTGTCCGAGAAAAGCACATTTTCGGTGTCCAAAACACTGTTTTGCTGGGAAAAAAACCTTTTTAGCCCCAAAAACTGAAAAATGGCTATTTTGGCTCTCAAAACCAGGTTTTTCGCTGACGGCGTGACCGGTTGGCTGAAACCCCCACTTTTGCTCCTGAAAATACCTCTTGAGATAAAAACACGACTTTTTGGCGAAAAAAAATGGGCTTTTGGCTGAGAATAGGTGCTTTTTGGTCAAAAAAACGGTTTTTTGCTGACCAAATTGGAATTTTGCTGAGAATTTTCTCTTGGTCCAAACACGACGTTTTCACTGCTAAACGCACCCTTTGGCCGAGAAAAGCACATTTTCGGTGTCCAAAACACTGTTTTGCTGGGAAAAAAACCTTTTTAGCCCCAAAAACTGAAAAATGGCTATTTTGGCTCTCAAAACCAGGTTTTTCGCTGACGGCGTGACCGGTTGGCTGAAACCCCCACTTTTTGCTCCTGAAAATACCTCTTGAGATAAAAACACGACTTTTTGGCGAAAAAAAATGGGCTTTTGGCTGAGAATAGGTGCTTTTTGGTCAAAAAAACTGTTTTTTGCTGACCAAATTGGAATTTTGCTGAGAATTTTCTCTTGGTCCAAACACGACGTTTTCACTGCTAAACGCACCCTTTGGCCGAGAAAAGCACATTTTCGGTGTCCAAAACACTGTTTTGCTGGGAAAAAAACCTTTTTAGCCCCAAAAACTGAAAAATGGCTATTTTGGCTCTCAAAACCAGGTTTTTCGCTGACGGCGTGACCGGTTGGCTGAAACCCCCACTTTTTGCTCCTGAAAATACCTATTGAGATAAAAACACGACTTTTTGGCGAAAAAAAATGGGCTTTTGGCTGAGAATAGGTGCTTTTTGGTCAAAAAAACTGTTTTTTGCTGACCAAATTGGAATTTTGCTGAGAATTTTCTCTTGGTCCAAACAATGAGGTTTTTTGCTGATGGGATGACTTTTTTGCTAAAAACACGACATTATTGCTGATGAAAAAAACGTATTGGCTGAAAACACGACGTTTTGGCTGATAAAATGAAGTTTTTGGTGAGAAAATGAGATTTTTGGTGAAAAAAGGTGTTTTTTGCTGACAATTTTTTTTTGGCTGAGAATTTTCTTTTGCCGATAACACGACGTTTTCACTGCTAAAAGCAAATTTTGGGCGCGAACAGCACATTTTTGGTGAGAAAAAGAGGGTTTTGCTGAGAAAAAAAGCATTCTTGCTGAAAAAAGCTCATTTTAACCCTAACAATGAGGTTTTTTGTTGATGGGATGACTTTTTTGCCAAAAACACGAGATTATTGCTGATGAAAAAAACGTATTGGCTGAAAACACGACGTTTTGGCTGATAAAATGAAGTTTTTGGTGAGAAAATGAGATTTTTGGTGAAAAAAGGTGTTTTTTGCTGACAATTTTTTTTTGGCTGAGAATTTTCTTTCGCCGATAACACGACGTTTTCACTGCTAAAAGCACATTTTGGGCGCGAACAGCACATTTTTGGTGAGAAAAAGAGGGTTTTGCTGAGAAAAAAAGCATTCTTGCTGAAAAAAGCTCATTTTAACCCTAACAATGAGGTTTTTTGCTGATGGGATGACTTTTTTGCCAAAAACACGACATTATTGCTGATGAAAAAAACGTATTGGCTGAAAACACGACGTTTTGGCTGATAAAATGAAGTTTTTGGTGAGAAAATGAGATTTTTGGTGAAAAAAGGTGTTTTTTGCTGACAATTTTTTTTTGGCTGAGAATTTTCTTTCGCCGATAACACGACGTTTTCACTGCTAAAAGCACATTTTGGGCGCGAACAGCACATTTTTGGTGAGAAAAAGAGGGTTTTGCTGAGAAAAAAAGCATTCTTGCTGAAAAAAGCTCATTTTAACCCTAACAATGAGGTTTTTTGCTGATGGGATGACTTTTTTGCCAAAAACACGACATTATTGCTGATGAAAAAAACGTATTGGCTGAAAACACGACGTTTTGGCTGATAAAATGAAGTTTTTGGTGAGAAAATGAGATTTTTGGTGAAAAAAGGTGTTTTTTGTTGAAAATTTTTTTTTGGCTGAGAATTTTCTTTGGCCGATAACACGACGTTTTCACTGCTAAAAGCACATTTTGGGCGCGAACCGCACATTTTTGGTGAGAAAAAGAGGGTTTTGCTGTGAAAAAAAGCATTCTTGCTGAAAAAAGCTCATTTTAACCCTAACAATGAGGTTTTTTGCTGATGGGAAAAATGGCTATTTTGACTCTCAAAACCAGGTTTTTCGCTGACGGCGTGACCGGTTGGCTGAAACCCCCACTTTTTGCTCCTGAAAATACCTCTTGAGATAAAAACACGACTTTTTGGCGAAAAAAAATGGGCTTTTGGCTGAGAATAGGTGCTTTTTGGTCAAAAAAACTGTTTTTTGCTGACCAAATTGGAATTTTGCTGAGAATTTTCTCTTGGTCCAAACACGACGTTTTCACTGCTAAACGCACCCTTTGGCCGAGAAAAGCACATTTTCGGTGTCCAAAACACTGTTTTGCTGGGAAAAAAACCTTTTTAGCCCCAAAAACTGAAAAAATGGCTATTTTGGCTCTCAAAACCAGGTTTTTCGCTGACGGCGTGACCGGTTGGCTGAAACCCCCACTTTTTGCTCCTGAAAATACCTCTTGAGATAAAAACACGACTTTTTGGCGAAAAAAAATGGGGTTTTGGCTGAGAATAGGTGCTTTTTGGTCAAAAAAACTGTTTTTTGCTGACCAAATTGGAATTTTGCTGAGAATTTTCTCTTGGTCCAAACACGACGTTTTCACTGCTAAACGCACCCTTTGGCCGAGAAAAGCACATTTTCGGTGTCCAAAACACTGTTTTGCTGGGAAAAAAACCTTTTTAGCCCCAAAAACTGAAAAATGGCTATTTTGGCTCTCAAAACCAGGTTTTTCGCTGACGGCGTGACCGGTTGGCTGAAACCCCCACTTTTTGCTCCTGAAAATACCTCTTGAGATAAAAACACGACTTTTTGGCGAAAAAAAATGGGCTTTTGGCTGAGAATAGGTGCTTTTTGGTCAAAAAAACTGTTTTTTGCTGACCAAATTGGAATTTTGCTGAGAATTTTCTCTTGGTCCAAACACGACGTTTTCACTGCTAAACGCACCCTTTGGCCGAGAAAAGCACATTTTCGGTGTCCAAAACACTGTTTTGCTGGGAAAAAAACCTTTTTAGCCCCAAAAACTGAAAAAATGGCTATTTTGGCTCTCAAAACCAGGTTTTTCGCTGACGGCGTGACCGGTTGGCTGAAACCCCCACTTTTTGCTCCTGAAAATACCTCTTGAGATAAAAACACGACTTTTTGGCGAAAAAAAATGGGGTTTTGGCTGAGAATAGGTGCTTTTTGGTCAAAAAAACTGTTTTTTGCTGACCAAATTGGAATTTTGCTGAGAATTTTCTCTTGGTCCAAACACGACGTTTTCACTGCTAAACGCACCCTTTGGCCGAGAAAAGCACATTTTCGGTGTCCAAAACACTGTTTTGCTGGGAAAAAAACCTTTTTAGCCCCAAAAACTGAAAAAATGGCTATTTTGGCTCTCAAAACCAGGTTTTTCGCTGACGGCGTGACCGGTTGGCTGAAACCCCCACTTTTTGCTCCTGAAAATACCTCTTGAGATAAAAACACGACTTTTTGGCGAAAAAAAATGGGGTTTTGGCTGAGAATAGGTGCTTTTTGGTCAAAAAAACTGTTTTTTGCTGACCAAATTGGAATTTTGCTGAGAATTTTCTCTTGGTCCAAACACGACGTTTTCACTGCTAAACGCACCCTTTGGCCGAGAAAAGCACATTTTCGGTGTCCAAAACACTGTTTTGCTGGGAAAAAAACCTTTTTAGCCCCAAAAACTGAAAAATGGCTATTTTGGCTCTCAAAACCAGGTTTTTCGTTGACGGCGTGACCGGTTGGCTGAAACCCCCACTTTTTGCTCCTGAAAATACCTCTTGAGATAAAAACACGACTTTTTGGCGAAAAAAAATGGGCTTTTGGCTGAGAATAGGTGCTTTTTGGTCAAAAAAACTGTTTTTTGCTGACCAAATTGGAATTTTGCTGAGAATTTTCTCTTGGTCCAAACACGACGTTTTCACTGCTAAACGCACCCTTTGGCCGAGAAAAGCACATTTTCGGTGTCCAAAACACTGTTTTGCTGGGAAAAAAACCTTTTTAGCCCCAAAAACTGAAAAAATGGCTATTTTGGCTCTCAAAACCAGGTTTTTCGCTGACGGCGTGACCGGTTGGCTGAAACCCCCACTTTTTGCTCCTGAAAATACCTCTTGAGATAAAAACACGACTTTTTGGCGAAAAAAAATGGGCTTTTGGCTGAGAATAGGTGCTTTTTGGTCAAAAAAACTGTTTTTTGCTGACCAAATTGGAATTTTGCTGAGAATTTTCTCTTGGTCCAAACACGACGTTTTCACTGCTAAACGCACCCTTTGGCCGAGAAAAGCACATTTTCGGTGTCCAAAACACTGTTTTGCTGGGAAAAAAACCTTTTTAGCCCCAAAAACTGAAAAAATGGCTATTTTGGCTCTCAAAACCAGGTTTTTCGCTGACGGCGTGACCGGTTGGCTGAAACCCCCACTTTTTGCTCCTGAAAATACCTCTTGAGATAAAAACACGACTTTTTGGCGAA
Source organism: Anthopleura xanthogrammica (assembly GCA_964019055.1). Taxonomy (NCBI): domain Eukaryota; kingdom Metazoa; phylum Cnidaria; class Anthozoa; order Actiniaria; family Actiniidae; genus Anthopleura; species Anthopleura xanthogrammica. The sequence continues at coordinate 29,851 of CAXHSA010000080.1, forward strand.
AAAAAATGGGGTTTTGGCTGAGAATAGGTGCTTTTTGGTCAAAAAAACTGTTTTTTGCTGACCAAATTGGAATTTTGCTGAGAATTTTCTCTTGGTCCAAACACGACGTTTTCACTGCTAAACGCACCCTTTGGCCGAGAAAAGCACATTTTCGGTGTCCAAAACACTGTTTTGCTGGGAAAAAAACCTTTTTAGCCCCAAAAACTGAAAAATGGCTATTTTGGCTCTCAAAACCAGGTTTTTCGCTGACGGCGTGACCGGTTGGCTGAAACCCCCACTTTTTGCTCCTGAAAATACCTCTTGAGATAAAAACACGACTTTTTGGCGAAAAAAAATGGGCTTTTGGCTGAGAATAGGTGCTTTTTGGTCAAAAAAACTGTTTTTTGCTGACCAAATTGGAATTTTGCTGAGAATTTTCTCTTGGTCCAAACACGACGTTTTCACTGCTAAACGCACCCTTTGGCCGAGAAAAGCACATTTTCGGTGTCCAAAACACTGTTTTGCTGGGAAAAAAACCTTTTTAGCCCCAAAAACTGAAAAAATGGCTATTTTGGCTCTCAAAACCAGGTTTTTCGCTGACGGCGTGACCGGTTGGCTGAAACCCCCACTTTTTGCTCCTGAAAATACCTCTTGAGATAAAAACACGACTTTTTGGCGAAAAAAAATGGGGTTTTGGCTGAGAATAGGTGCTTTTTGGTCAAAAAAACTGTTTTTTGCTGACCAAATTGGAATTTTGCTGAGAATTTTCTCTTGGTCCAAACACGACGTTTTCACTGCTAAACGCACCCTTTGGCCGAGAAAAGCACATTTTCGGTGTCCAAAACACTGTTTTGCTGGGAAAAAAACCTTTTTAGCCCCAAAAACTGAAAAATGGCTATTTTGGCTCTCAAAACCAGGTTTTTCGCTGACGGCGTGACCGGTTGGCTGAAACCCCCACTTTTTGCTCCTGAAAATACCTCTTGAGATAAAAACACGACTTTTTGGCGAAAAAAAATGGGCTTTTGGCTGAGAATAGGTGCTTTTTGGTCAAAAAAACTGTTTTTTGCTGACCAAATTGGAATTTTGCTGAGAATTTTCTCTTGGTCCAAACACGACGTTTTCACTGCTAAACGCACCCTTTGGCCGAGAAAAGCACATTTTCGGTGTCCAAAACACTGTTTTGCTGGGAAAAAAACCTTTTTAGCCCCAAAAACTGAAAAAATGGCTATTTTGGCTCTCAAAACCAGGTTTTTCGCTGACGGCGTGACCGGTTGGCTGAAACCCCCACTTTTTGCTCCTGAAAATACCTCTTGAGATAAAAACACGACTTTTTGGCGAAAAAAAATGGGGTTTTGGCTGAGAATAGGTGCTTTTTGGTCAAAAAAACTGTTTTTTGCTGACCAAATTGGAATTTTGCTGAGAATTTTCTCTTGGTCCAAACACGACGTTTTCACTGCTAAACGCACCCTTTGGCCGAGAAAAGCACATTTTCGGTGTCCAAAACACTGTTTTGCTGGGAAAAAAACCTTTTTAGCCCCAAAAACTGAAAAATGGCTATTTTGGCTCTCAAAACCAGGTTTTTCGCTGACGGCGTGACCGGTTGGCTGAAACCCCCACTTTTTGCTCCTGAAAATACCTCTTGAGATAAAAACACGACTTTTTGGCGAAAAAAAATGGGCTTTTGGCTGAGAATAGGTGCTTTTTGGTCAAAAAAACTGTTTTTTGCTGACCAAATTGGAATTTTGCTGAGAATTTTCTCTTGGTCCAAACAATGAGGTTTTTTGCTGATGGGATGACTTTTTTGCCAAAAACACGACATTATTGCTGATGAAAAAAACGTATTGGCTGAAAACACGACGTTTTGGCTGATAAAATGAAGTTTTTGGTGAGAAAATGAGATTTTTGGTGAAAAAAGGTGTTTTTTGCTGACAATTTTTTTTTGGCTGAGAATTTTCTTTCGCCGATAACACGACGTTTTCACTGCTAAAAGCACATTTTGGGCGCGAACAGCACATTTTTGGTGAGAAAAAGAGGGTTTTGCTGAGAAAAAAAGCATTCTTGCTGAAAAAAGCTCATTTTAACCCTAACAATGAGGTTTTTTGCTGATGGGATGACTTTTTTGCCAAAAACACGACATTATTGCTGATGAAAAAAACGTATTGGCTGAAAACACGACGTTTTGGCTGATAAAATGAAGTTTTTGGTGAGAAAATGAGATTTTTGGTGAAAAAAGGTGTTTTTTGTTGAAAATTTTTTTTTGGCTGAGAATTTTCTTTGGCCGATAACACGACGTTTTCACTGCTAAAAGCACATTTTGGGCGCGAACCGCACATTTTTGGTGAGAAAAAGAGGGTTTTGCTGAGAAAAAAAGCATTCTTGCTGAAAAAAGCTCATTTTAACCCTAACAATGAGGTTTTTTGCTGATGGGAAAAATGGCTATTTTGGCTCTCAAAACCAGGTTTTTCGCTGACGGCGTGACCGGTTGGCTGAAACCCCCACTTTTTGCTCCTGAAAATACCTCTTGAGATAAAAACACGACTTTTTGGCGAAAAAAAATGGGGTTTTGGCTGAGAATAGGTGCTTTTTGGTCAAAAAAACTGTTTTTTGCTGACCAAATTGGAATTTTGCTGAGAATTTTCTCTTGGTCCAAACACGACGTTTTCACTGCTAAACGCACCCTTTGGCCGAGAAAAGCACATTTTCGGTGTCCAAAACACTGTTTTGCTGGGAAAAAAACCTTTTTAGCCCCAAAAACTGAAAAATGGCTATTTTGGCTCTCAAAACCAGGTTTTTCGCTGACGGCGTGACCGGTTGGCTGAAACCCCCACTTTTTGCTCCTGAAAATACCTCTTGAGATAAAAACACGACTTTTTGGCGAAAAAAAATGGGCTTTTGGCTGAGAATAGGTGCTTTTTGGTCAAAAAAACTGTTTTTTGCTGACCAAATTGGAATTTTGCTGAGAATTTTCTCTTGGTCCAAACACGACGTTTTCACTGCTAAACGCACCCTTTGGCCGAGAAAAGCACATTTTCGGTGTCCAAAACACTGTTTTGCTGGGAAAAAAACCTTTTTAGCCCCAAAAACTGAAAAATGGCTATTTTGGCTCTCAAAACCAGGTTTTTCGCTGACGGCGTGACCGGTTGGCTGAAACCCCCACTTTTTGCTCCTGAAAATACCTCTTGAGATAAAAACACGACTTTTTGGCGAAAAAAAATGGGCTTTTGGCTGAGAATAGGTGCTTTTTGGTCAAAAAAACTGTTTTTTGCTGACCAAATTGGAATTTTGCTGAGAATTTTCTCTTGGTCCAAACACGACGTTTTCACTGCTAAACGCACCCTTTGGCCGAGAAAAGCACATTTTCGATGTCCAAAACACTGTTTTGCTGGGAGAAAAACCTTTTTAGCCCCAAAAACTGAAAAATGGCTATTTTGGCTCTCAAAACCAGGTTTTTCGCTGACGGCGTGACCGGTTGGCTGAAACCCCCACTTTTTGCTCCTGAAAATACCTCTTGAGATAAAAACACGACTTTTTGGCGAAAAAAAATGGGCTTTTGGCTGAGAATAGGTGCTTTTTGGTCAAAAAAACTGTTTTTTGCTGACCAAATTGGAATTTTGCTGAGAATTTTCTCTTGGTCCAAACACGACGTTTTCACTGCTAAACGCACCCTTTGGCCGAGAAAAGCACATTTTCGGTGTCCAAAACACTGTTTTGCTGGGAAAAAAACCTTTTTAGCCCCAAAAACTGAAAAATGGCTATTTTGGCTCTCAAAACCAGGTTTTTCGCTGACGGCGTGACCGGTTGGCTGAAACCCCCACTTTTTGCTCCTGAAAATACCTCTTGAGATAAAAACACGACTTTTTGGCGAAAAAAAATGGGCTTTTGGCTGAGAATAGGTGCTTTTTGGTCAAAAAAACTGTTTTTTGCTGACCAAATTGGAATTTTGCTGAGAATTTTCTCTTGGTCCAAACACGACGTTTTTTGCTGATGGGATGACTTTTTTGCCAAAAACACGACATTATTGCTGATGAAAAAAACGTATTGGCTGAAAACACGACGTTTTGGCTGATAAAATGAAGTTTTTGGTGAGAAAATGAGATTTTTGGTGAAAAAAGGTGTTTTTTGCTGACAATTTTTTTTTGGCTGAGAATTTTCTTTCGCCGATAACACGACGTTTTCACTGCTAAAAGCACATTTTGGGCGCGAACAGCACATTTTTGGTGAGAAAAAGAGGGTTTTGCTGAGAAAAAAAGCATTCTTGCTGAAAAAAGCTCATTTTAACCCTAACAATGAGGTTTTTTGCTGATGGGATGACTTTTTTGCCAAAAACACGACATTATTGCTGATGAAAAAAACGTATTGGCTGAAAACACGACGTTTTGGCTGATAAAATGAAGTTTTTGGTGAGAAAATGAGATTTTTGGTGAAAAAAGGTGTTTTTTGTTGAAAATTTTTTTTTGGCTGAGAATTTTCTTTGGCCGATAACACGACGTTTTCACTGCTAAAAGCACATTTTGGGCGCGAACCGCACATTTTTGGTGAGAAAAAGAGGGTTTTGCTGAGAAAAAAAGCATTCTTGCTGAAAAAAGCTCATTTTAACCCTAACAATGAGGTTTTTTGCTGATGGGAAAAATGGCTATTTTGGCTCTCAAAACCAGGTTTTTCGCTGACGGCGTGACCGGTTGGCTGAAACCCCCACTTTTTGCTCCTGAAAATACCTCTTGAGATAAAAACACGACTTTTTGGCGAAAAAAAATGGGGTTTTGGCTGAGAATAGGTGCTTTTTGGTCAAAAAAACTGTTTTTTGCTGACCAAATTGGAATTTTGCTGAGAATTTTCTCTTGGTCCAAACACGACGTTTTCACTGCTAAACGCACCCTTTGGCCGAGAAAAGCACATTTTCGGTGTCCAAAACACTGTTTTGCTGGGAAAAAAACCTTTTTAGCCCCAAAAACTGAAAAATGGCTATTTTGGCTCTCAAAACCAGGTTTTTCGCTGACGGCGTGACCGGTTGGCTGAAACCCCCACTTTTTGCTCCTGAAAATACCTCTTGAGATAAAAACACGACTTTTTGGCGAAAAAAAATGGGGTTTTGGCTGAGAATAGGTGCTTTTTGGTCAAAAAAACTGTTTTTTGCTGACCAAATTGGAATTTTGCTGAGAATTTTCTCTTGGTCAAAACACGACGTTTTCACTGCTAAACGCACCCTTTGGCCGAGAAAAGCACATTTTCGGTGTCCAAAACACTGTTTTGCTGGGGAAAAAACCTTTTTAGCCCCAAAAACTGAAAAATGGCTATTTTGGCTCTCAAAACCAGGTTTTTCGCTGACGGCGTGACCGGTTGGCTGAAACCCCCACTTTTTGCTCCTGAAAATACCTCTTGAGATAAAAACACGACTTTTTGGCGAAAAAAAATGGGCTTTTGGCTGAGAATAGGTGCTTTTTGGTCAAAAAAACTGTTTTTTGCTGACCAAATTGGAATTTTGCTGAGAATTTTCTCTTGGTCCAAACACGACGTTTTCACTGCTAAACGCACCCTTTGGCCGAGAAAAGCACATTTTCGATGTCCAAAACACTGTTTTGCTGGGAGAAAAACCTTTTTAGCCCCAAAAACTGAAAAATGGCTATTTTGGCTCTCAAAACCAGGTTTTTCGCTGACGGCGTGACCGGTTGGCTGAAACCCCCACTTTTTGCTCCTGAAAATACCTCTTGAGATAAAAACACGACTTTTTGGCGAAAAAAAATGGGCTTTTGGCTGAGAATAGGTGCTTTTTGGTCAAAAAAACTGTTTTTTGCTGACCAAATTGGAATTTTGCTGAGAATTTTCTCTTGGTCCAAACACGACGTTTTCACTGCTAAACGCACCCTTTGGCCGAGAAAAGCACATTTTCGGTGTCCAAAACACTGTTTTGCTGGGAAAAAAACCTTTTTAGCCCCAAAAACTGAAAAATGGCTATTTTGGCTCTCAAAACCAGGTTTTTCGCTGACGGCGTGACCGGTTGGCTGAAACCCCCACTTTTTGCTCCTGAAAATACCTCTTGAGATAAAAACACGACTTTTTGGCGAAAAAAAATGGGCTTTTGGCTGAGAATAGGTGCTTTTTGGTCAAAAAAACTGTTTTTTGCTGACCAAATTGGAATTTTGCTGAGAATTTTCTCTTGGTCCAAACACGACGTTTTCACTGCTAAACGCACCCTTTGGCCGAGAAAAGCACATTTTCGGTGTCCAAAACACTGTTTTGCTGGGAAAAAAACCTTTTTTTTGCCCCAAAAACTGAAAAATGGCTATTTTGGCTCTCAAAACCAGGTTTTTCGCTGACGGCGTGACCGGTTGGCTGAAACCCCCACTTTTTGCTCCTGAAAATACCTCTTGAGATAAAAACACGACTTTTTGGCGAAAAAAAATGGGGTTTTGGCTGAGAATAGGTGCTTTTTGGTCAAAAAAACTGTTTTTTGCTGACCAAATTGGAATTTTGCTGAGAATTTTCTCTTGGTCCAAAGAATGAGGTTTTTTGCTGATGGGATGACTTTTTTGCCAAAAACACGACATTATTGCTGATGAAAAAAACGTATGGGCTGAAAACACGACGTTTTGGCTGATAAAATGAAGTTTTTGGTGAGAAAATGAGATTTTTGGTGAAAAAAGGTGTTTTTTGCTGACAATTTTTTTTTGGCTGAGAATTTTCTTTCGCCGATAACACGACGTTTTCACTGCTAAAAGCACATTTTGGGCGCGAACAGCACATTTTTGGTGAGAAAAAGAGGGTTTTGCTGAGAAAAAAAGCATTCTTGCTGAAAAAAGCTCATTTTAACCCTAACAATGAGGTTTTTTGCTGATGGGATGACTTTTTTGCCAAAAACACGACATTATTGCTGATGAAAAAAACGTATTGGCTGAAAGCACGACGTTTTGGCTGATAAAATGAAGTTTTTGGTAAGAAAATGAGATTTTTGGTGAAAAAAGGTGTTTTTTGTTGAAAATTTTTTTTTGGCTGAGAATTTTCTTTGGCCGATAACACGACGTTTTCACTGCTAAAAGCACATTTTGGGCGCGAACCGCACATTTTTGGTGAGAAAAAGAGGGTTTTGCTGAGAAAAAAAGCATTCTTGCTGAAAAAAGCTCATTTTAACCCTAACAATGAGGTTTTTTGCTGATGGGAAAAATGGCTATTTTGGCTCTCAAAACCAGGTTTTTCGCTGACGGCGTGACCGGTTGGCTGAAACCCCCACTTTTTGCTCCTGAAAATACCTCTTGAGATAAAAACACGACTTTTTGGCGAAAAAAAATGGGGTTTTGGCTGAGAATAGGTGCTTTTTGGTCAAAAAAACTGTTTTTTGCTGACCAAATTGGAATTTTGCTGAGAATTTTCTCTTGGTCCAAACACGACGTTTTCACTGCTAAACGCACCCTTTGGCCGAGAAAAGCACATTTTCGGTGTCCAAAACACTGTTTTGCTGGGAAAAAAACCTTTTTAGCCCCAAAAACTGAAAAATGGCTATTTTGGCTCTCAAAACCAGGTTTTTCGCTGACGGCGTGACCGGTTGGCTGAAACCCCCACTTTTTGCTCCTGAAAATACCTCTTGAGATAAAAACACGACTTTTTGGCGAAAAAAAATGGGGTTTTGGCTGAGAATAGGTGCTTTTTGGTCAAAAAAACTGTTTTTTGCTGACCAAATTGGAATTTTGCTGAGAATTTTCTCTTGGTCCAAACACGACGTTTTCACTGCTAAACGCACCCTTTGGCCAAGAAAAGCACATTTTCGGTGTCCAAAACACTGTTTTGCTGGGAAAAAAACCTTTTTAGCCCCAAAAACTGAAAAATGGCTATTTTGGCTCTCAAAACCAGGTTTTTCGCTGACGGCGTGACCGGTTGGCTGAAACCCCCACTTTTTGCTCCTGAAAATACCTCTTGAGATAAAAACACGACTTTTTGGCGAAAAAAAATGGGGTTTTGGCTGAGAATAGGTGCTTTTTGGTCAAAAAAACTGTTTTTTGCTGACCAAATTGGAATTTTGCTGAGAATTTTCTCTTGGTCCAAACACGACGTTTTCACTGCTAAACGCACCCTTTGGCCGAGAAAAGCACATTTTCGGTGTCCAAAACACTGTTTTGCTGGGAAAAAAACCTTTTTAGCCCCAAAAACTGAAAAATGGCTATTTTGGCTCTCAAAACCAGGTTTTTCGCTGACGGCGTGACCGGTTGGCTGAAACCCCCACTTTTTGCTCCTGAAAATACCTCTTGAGATAAAAACACGACTTTTTGGCGAAAAAAAATGGGCTTTTGGCTGAGAATAGGTGCTTTTTGGTCAAAAAAACTGTTTTTTGCTGACCAAATTGGAATTTTGCTGAGAATTTTCTCTTGGTCCAAACACGACGTTTTCACTGCTAAACGCACCCTTTGGCCGAGAAAAGCACATTTTCGGTGTCCAAAACACTGTTTTGCTGGGAAAAAAACCTTTTTAGCCCCAAAAACTGAAAAATGGCTATTTTGGCTCTCAAAACCAGGTTTTTCGCTGACGGCGTGACCGGTTGGCTGAAACCCCCACTTTTTGCTCCTGAAAATACCTCTTGAGATAAAAACACGACTTTTTGGCGAAAAAAAATGGGCTTTTGGCTGAGAATAGGTGCTTTTTGGTCAAAAAAACTGTTTTTTGCTGACCAAATTGGAATTTTGCTGAGAATTTTCTCTTGGTCCAAACACGACGTTTTCACTGCTAAACGCACCCTTTGGCCGAGAAAAGCACATTTTCGGTGTCCAAAACACTGTTTTGCTGGGAAAAAAACCTTTTTTTTGCCCCAAAAACTGAAAAATGGCTATTTTGGCTCTCAAAACCAGGTTTTTCGCTGACGGCGTGACCGGTTGGCTGAAACCCCCACTTTTTGCTCCTGAAAATACCTCTTGAGATAAAAACACGACTTTTTGGCGAAAAAAAATGGGGTTTTGGCTGAGAATAGGTGCTTTTTGGTCAAAAAAACTGTTTTTTGCTGACCAAATTGGAATTTTGCTGAGAATTTTCTCTTGGTCCAAAGAATGAGGTTTTTTGCTGATGGGATGACTTTTTTGCCAAAAACACGACATTATTGCTGATGAAAAAAACGTATGGGCTGAAAACACGACGTTTTGGCTGATAAAATGAAGTTTTTGGTGAGAAAATGAGATTTTTGGTGAAAAAAGGTGTTTTTTGCTGACAATTTTTTTTTGGCTGAGAATTTTCTTTCGCCGATAACACGACGTTTTCACTGCTAAAAGCACATTTTGGGCGCGAACAGCACATTTTTGGTGAGAAAAAGAGGGTTTTGCTGAGAAAAAAAGCATTCTTGCTGAAAAAAGCTCATTTTAACCCTAACAATGAGGTTTTTTGCTGATGGGATGACTTTTTTGCCAAAAACACGACATTATTGCTGATGAAAAAAACGTATTGGCTGAAAGCACGACGTTTTGGCTGATAAAATGAAGTTTTTGGTAAGAAAATGAGATTTTTGGTGAAAAAAGGTGTTTTTTGTTGAAAATTTTTTTTTGGCTGAGAATTTTCTTTGGCCGATAACACGACGTTTTCACTGCTAAAAGCACATTTTGGGCGCGAACCGCACATTTTTGGTGAGAAAAAGAGGGTTTTGCTGAGAAAAAAAGCATTCTTGCTGAAAAAAGCTCATTTTAACCCTAACAATGAGGTTTTTTGCTGATGGGAAAAATGGCTATTTTGGCTCTCAAAACCAGGTTTTTCGCTGACGGCGTGACCGGTTGGCTGAAACCCCCACTTTTTGCTCCTGAAAATACCTCTTGAGATAAAAACACGACTTTTTGGCGAAAAAAAATGGGCTTTTGGCTGAGAATAGGTGCTTTTTGGTCAAAAAAACTGTTTTTTGCTGACCAAATTGGAATTTTGCTGAGAATTTTCTCTTGGTCCAAACACGACGTTTTCACTGCTAAACGCACCCTTTGGCCGAGAAAAGCACATTTTCGGTGTCCAAAACACTGTTTTGCTGGGAAAAAAACCTTTTTAGCCCCAAAAACTGAAAAATGGCTATTTTGGCTCTCAAAACCAGGTTTTTCGCTGACGGCGTGACCGGTTGGCTGAAACCCCCACTTTTTGCTCCTGAAAATACCTCTTGAGATAAAAACACGACTTTTTGGCGAAAAAAAATGGGCTTTTGGCTGAGAATAGGTGCTTTTTGGTCAAAAAAACTGTTTTTTGCTGACCAAATTGGAATTTTGCTGAGAATTTTCTCTTGGTCCAAACACGACGTTTTCACTGCTAAACGCACCCTTTGGCCGAGAAAAGCACATTTTCGGTGTCCAAAACACTGTTTTGCTGGGAAAAAAACCTTTTTAGCCCCAAAAACTGAAAAATGGCTATTTTGGCTCTCAAAACCAGGTTTTTCGCTGACGGCGTGACCGGTTGGCTGAAACCCCCACTTTTTGCTCCTGAAAATACCTCTTGAGATAAAAACACGACTTTTTGGCGAAAAAAAATGGGCTTTTGGCTGAGAATAGGTGCTTTTTGGTCAAAAAAACTGTTTTTTGCTGACCAAATTGGAATTTTGCTGAGAATTTTCTCTTGGTCCAAACACGACGTTTTCACTGCTAAACGCACCCTTTGGCCGAGAAAAGCACATTTTCGGTGTCCAAAACACTGTTTTGCTGGGAAAAAAACCTTTTTAGCCCCAAAAACTGAAAAATGGCTATTTTGGCTCTCAAAACCAGGTTTTTCGCTGACGGCGTGACCGGTTGGCTGAAACCCCCACTTTTTGCTCCTGAAAATACCTCTTGAGATAAAAACACGACTTTTTGGCGAAAAAAAATGGGCTTTTGGCTGAGAATAGGTGCTTTTTGGTCAAAAAAACTGTTTTTTGCTGACCAAATTGAAATTTTGCTGAGAATTTTCTCTTGGTCCAAACACGACGTTTTCACTGCTAAACGCACCCTTTGGCCGAGAAAAGCACATTTTCGGTGTCCAAAACACTGTTTTGCTGGGAAAAAAACCTTTTTAGCCCCAAAAACTGAAAAATGGCTATTTTGGCTCTCAAAACCAGGTTTTTTCGCTGACGGCGTGACCGGTTGGCTGAAACCCCCACTTTTTGCTCCTGAAAATACCTCTTGAGATAAAAACACGACTTTTTGGCGAAAAAAAATGGGCTTTTGGCTGAGAATAGGTGCTTTTTGGTCAAAAAAACTGTTTTTTGCTGACCAAATTGGAATTTTGCTGAGAATTTTCTCTTGGTCCAAACACGACGTTTTCACTGCTAAACGCACCCTTTGGCCGAGAAAAGCACATTTTCGGTGTCCAAAACACTGTTTTGCTGGGAAAAAAACCTTTTTAGCCCCAAAAACTGAAAAATGGCTATTTTGGCTCTCAAAACCAGGTTTTTCGCTGACGGCGTGACCGGTTGGCTGAAACCCCCACTTTTTGCTCCTGAAAATACCTCTTGAGATAAAAACACGACTTTTTTGCGAAAAAAAATGGGCTTTTGGCTGAGAATAGGTGCTTTTTGGTCAAAAAAACTGTTTTTTGCTGACCAAATTGGAATTTTGCTGAGAATTTTCTCTTGGTCCAAACACGACGTTTTCACTGCTAAACGCACCCTTTGGCCGAGAAAAGCACATTTTCGGTGTCCAAAACACTGTTTTGCTGGGAAAAAAACCTTTTTAGCCCCAAAAACTGAAAAATGGCTATTTTGGCTCTCAAAACCAGGTTTTTCGCTGACGGCGTGACCGGTTGGCTGAAACCCCCACTTTTTGCTCCTGAAAATACCTCTTGAGATAAAAACACGACTTTTTGGCGAAAAAAAATGGGCTTTTGGCTGAGAATAGGTGCTTTTTGGTCAAAAAAACTGTTTTTTGCTGACCAAATTGGAATTTTGCTGAGAATTTTCTCTTGGTCCAAACACGACGTTTTCACTGCTAAACGCACCCTTTGGCCGAGAAAAGCACATTTTCGGTGTCCAAAACACTGTTTTGCTGGGAAAAAAACCTTTTTAGCCCCAAAAACTGAAAAATGGCTATTTTGGCTCTCAAAACCAGGTTTTTCGCTGACGGCGTGACCGGTTGGCTGAAACCCCCACTTTTTGCTCCTGAAAATACCTCTTGAGATAAAAACACGACTTTTTGGCGAAAAAAAATGGGGTTTTGGCTGAGAATAGGTGCTTTTTGGTCAAAAAAACTGTTTTTTGCTGACCAAATTGGAATTTTGCTGAGAATTTTCTCTTGGTCCAAACACGACGTTTTCACTGCTAAACGCACCCTTTGGCCGAGAAAAGCACATTTTCGGTGTCCAAAACACTGTTTTGCTGGGAAAAAAACCTTTTTAGCCCCAAAAACTGAAAAATGGCTATTTTGGATCTCAAAACCAGGTTTTTCGCTGACGGCGTGACCGGTTGGCTGAAACCCCCACTTTTTGCTCCTGAAAATACCTCTTGAGATAAAAACACGACTTTTTGGCGAAAAAAAATGGGCTTTTGGCTGAGAATAGGTGCTTTTTGGTCAAAAAAACTGTTTTTTGCTGACCAAATTGGAATTTTGCTGAGAATTTTCTCTTGGTCCAAACACGACGATTTCACTGCTAAACGCACCCTTTGGCCGAGAAAAGCACATTTTCGGTGTCCAAAACACTGTTTTGCTGGGAAAAAAACCTTTTTAGCCCCAAAAACTGAAAAATGGCTATTTTGGCTCTCAAAACCAGGTTTTTCGCTGACGGCGTGACCGGTTGGCTGAAACCCCCACTTTTTGCTCCTGAAAATACCTCTTGAGATAAAAACACGACTTTTTGGCGAAAAAAAATGGGCTTTTGGCTGAGAATAGGTGCTTTTTGGTCAAAAAAACTGTTTTTTGCTGACCAAATTGGAATTTTGCTGAGAATTTTCTCTTGGTCCAAGCACGACGTTTTCACTGCTAAACGCACCCTTTGGCCGAGAAAAGCACATTTTCGGTGTCCAAAACACTGTTTTGCTGGGAAAAAAACCTTTTTAGCCCCAAAAACTGAAAAATGGCTATTTTGGCTCTCAAAACCAGGTTTTTCGCTGACGGCGTGACCGGTTGGCTGAAACCCCCACTTTTTGCTCCTGAAAATACCTCTTGAGATAAAAACACGACTTTTTGGCGAAAAAAAATGGGCTTTTGGCTGAGAATAGGTGCTTTTTGGTCAAAAAAACTGTTTTTTGCTGACCAAATTGGAATTTTGCTGAGAATTTTCTCTTGGTCCAAACACGACGTTTTCACTGCTAAACGCACCCTTTGGCCGAGAAAAGCACATTTTCGGTGTCCAAAACACTGTTTTGCTGGGAAAAAAACCTTTTTAGCCCCAAAAACTGAAAAATGGCTATTTTGGCTCTCAAAACCAGGTTTTTCGCTGACGGCGTGACCGGTTGGCTGAAACCCCCACTTTTTGCTCCTGAAAATACCTCTTGAGATAAAAACACGACTTTTTGGCGAAAAAAAATGGGGTTTTGGCTGAGAATAGGTGCTTTTTGGTCAAAAAAACTGTTTTTTGCTGACCAAATTGGAATTTTGCTGAGAATTTTCTCTTGGTCCAAACACGACGTTTTCACTGCTAAACGCACCCTTTGGCCGAGAAAAGCACATTTTCGGTGTCCAAAACACTGTTTTGCTGGGAAAAAAAACTTTTTAGCCCCAAAAACTGAAAAATGGCTATTTTGGCTCTCAAAACCAGGTTTTTCGCTGACGGCGTGACCGGTTGGCTGAAACCCCCACTTTTTGCTCCTGAAAATACCTCTTGAGATAAAAACACGACTTTTTGGCGAAAAAAAATGGGCTTTTGGCTGAGAATAGGTGCTTTTTGGTCAAAAAAACTGTTTTTTGCTGACCAAATTGGAATTTTGCTGAGAATTTTCTCTTGGTCCAAACACGACGTTTTCACTGCTAAACGCACCCTTTGGCCGAGAAAAGCACATTTTCGGTGTCCAAAACACTGTTTTGCTGGGAAAAAAACCTTTTTAGCCCCAAAAACTGAAAAATGGCTATTTTGGCTCTCAAAACCAGGTTTTTCGCTGACGGCGTGACCGGTTGGCTGAAACCCCCACTTTTTGCTCCTGAAAATACCTCTTGAGATAAAAACACGACTTTTTGGCGAAAAAAAATGGGGTTTTGGCTGAGAATAGGTGCTTTTTGGTCAAAAAAACTGTTTTTTGCTGACCAAATTGGAATTTTGCTGAGAATTTTCTCTTGGTCCAAACACGACGTTTTCACTGCTAAACGCACCCTTTGGCCGAGAAAAGCACATTTTCGGTGTCCAAAACACTGTTTTGCTGGGAAAAAAACCTTTTTAGCCCCAAAAACTGAAAAATGGCTATTTTGGCTCTCAAAACCAGGTTTTTCGCTGACGGCGTGACCGGTTGGCTGAAACCCCCACTTTTTGCTCCTGAAAATACCTCTTGAGATAAAAACACGACTTTTTGGCGAAAAAAAATGGGGTTTTGGCTGAGAATAGGTGCTTTTTGGTCAAAAAAACTGTTTTTTGCTGACCAAATTGGAATTTTGCTGAGAATTTTCTCTTGGTCCAAACACGACGTTTTCACTGCTAAACGCACCCTTTGGCCGAGAAAAGCACATTTTCGGTGTCCAAAACACTGTTTTGCTGGGAAAAAAACCTTTTTAGCCCCAAAAACTGAAAAATGGCTATTTTGGCTCTCAAAACCAGGTTTTTCGCTGACGGCGTGACCGGTTGGCTGAAACCCCCACTTTTTGCTCCTGAAAATACCTCTTGAGATAAAAACACGACTTTTTGGCGAAAAAAAATGGGCTTTTGGCTGAGAATAGGTGCTTTTTGGTCAAAAAAACTGTTTTTTGCTGACCAAATTGGAATTTTGCTGAGAATTTTCTCTTGGTCCAAACACGACGTTTTCACTGCTAAACGCACCCTTTGGCCGAGAAAAGCACATTTTCGGTGTCCAAAACACTGTTTTGCTGGGAAAAAAACCTTTTTAGCCCCAAAAACTGAAAAATGGCTATTTTGGCTCTCAAAACCAGGTTTTTCGCTGACGGCGTGACCGGTTGGCTGAAACCCCCACTTTTTGCTCCTGAAAATACCTCTTGAGATAAAAACACGACTTTTTGGCGAAAAAAAATGGGGTTTTGGCTGAGAATAGGTGCTTTTTGGTCAAAAAAACTGTTTTTTGCTGACCAAATTGGAATTTTGCTGAGAATTTTCTCTTGGTCCAAACACGACGTTTTCACTGCTAAACGCACCCTTTGGCCGAGAAAAGCACATTTTCGGTGTCCAAAACACTGTTTTGCTGGGAAAAAAACCTTTTTAGCCCCAAAAACTGAAAAATGGCTATTTTGGATCTCAAAACCAGGTTTTTCGCTGACGGCGTGACCGGTTGGCTGAAACCCCCACTTTTTGCTCCTGAAAATACCTCTTGAGATAAAAACACGACTTTTTGGCGAAAAAAAATGGGCTTTTGGCTGAGAATGAGTGCTTTTTGGTCAAAAAAACTGTTTTTTGCTGACCAAATTGGAATTTTGCTGAGAATTTTCTCTTGGTCCAAACACGACGTTTTCACTGCTAAACGCACCCTTTGGCCGAGAAAAGCACATTTTCGGTGTCCAAAACACTGTTTTGCTGGGAAAAAAACCTTTTTAGCCCCAAAAACTGAAAAATGGCTATTTTGGCTCTCAAAACCAGGTTTTTCGCTGACGGCGTGACCGGTTGGCTGAAACCCCCACTTTTTGCTCCTGAAAATACCTCTTGAGATAAAAACACGACTTTTTGGCGAAAAAAAATGGGCTTTTGGCTGAGAATAGGTGCTTTTTGGTCAAAAAAACTGTTTTTTGCTGACCAAATTGGAATTTTGCTGAGAATTTTCTCTTGGTCCAAACACGACGTTTTCACTGCTAAACGCACCCTTTGGCCGAGAAAAGCACATTTTCGGTGTCCAAAACACTGTTTTGCTGGGAAAAAAACCTTTTTAGCCCCAAAAACTGAAAAATGGCTATTTTGGCTCTCAAAACCAGGTTTTTCGCTGACGGCGTGACCGGTTGGCTGAAACCCCCACTTTTTGCTCCTGAAAATACCTCTTGAGATAAAAACACGACTTTTTGGCGAAAAAAAATGGGGTTTTGGCTGAGAATAGGTGCTTTTTGGTCAAAAAAACTGTTTTTTGCTGACCAAATTGGAATTTTGCTGAGAATTTTCTCTTGGTCCAAACACGACGTTTTCACTGCTAAACGCACCCTTTGGCCGAGAAAAGCACATTTTCGGTGTCCAAAACACTGTTTTGCTGGGAAAAAAACCTTTTTAGCCCCAAAAACTGAAAAATGGCTATTTTGGCTCTCAAAACCAGGTTTTTCGCTGACGGCGTGACCGGTTGGCTGAAACCCCCACTTTTTGCTCCTGAAAATACCTCTTGAGATAAAAACACGACTTTTTGGCGAAAAAAAATGGGCTTTTGGCTGAGAATAGGTGCTTTTTGGTCAAAAAAACTGTTTTTTGCTGACCAAATTGGAATTTTGCTGAGAATTTTCTCTTGGTCCAAACACGACGTTTTCACTGCTAAACGCACCCTTTGGCCGAGAAAAGCACATTTTCGGTGTCCAAAACACTGTTTTGCTGGGAAAAAAACCTTTTTAGCCCCAAAAACTGAAAAATGGCTATTTTGGCTCTCAAAACCAGGTTTTTCGCTGACGGCGTGACCGGTTGGCTGAAACCCCCACTTTTTGCTCCTGAAAATACCTCTTGAGATAAAAACACGACTTTTTGGCGAAAAAAAATGGGCTTTTGGCTGAGAATAGGTGCTTTTTGGTCAAAAAAACTGTTTTTTGCTGACCAAATTGGAATTTTGCTGAGAATTTTCTCTTGGTCCAAACACGACGTTTTCACTGCTAAACGCACCCTTTGGCCGAGAAAAGCACATTTTCGGTGTCCAAAACACTGTTTTGCTGGGAAAAAAACCTTTTTAGCCCCAAAAACTGAAAAATGGCTATTTTGGCTCTCAAAACCAGGTTTTTCGCTGACGGCGTGACCGGTTGGCTGAAACCCCCACTTTTTGCTCCTGAAAATCCCTCTTGAGATAAAAACACGACTTTTTGGCGAAAAAAAATGGGGTTTTGGCTGAGAATAGGTGCTTTTTGGTCAAAAAAACTGTTTTTTGCTGACCAATTTGGAATTTTGCTGAGAATTTTCTCTTGGTCCAAACACGACGTTTTCACTGCTAAACGCACCCTTTGGCCGAGAAAAGCACATTTTCGGTGTCCAAAACACTGTTTTGCTGGGAAAAAAACCTTTTTAGCCCCAAAAACTGAAAAATGGCTATTTTGGCTCTCAAAACCAGGTTTTTCGCTGACGGCGTGACCGGTTGGCTGAAACCCCCACTTTTTTGCTCCTGAAAATACCTCTTGAGATAAAAACACGACTTTTTGGCGAAAAAAAATGGGGTTTTGTCTGAGAATAGGTGTTTTTTGGTCAAAAAAACTGTTTTTTGCTGACCAAATTGGAATTTTGCTGAGAATTTTCTCTTGGTCCAAACACGACGTTTTCACTGCTAAACGCACCCTTTGGCCGAGAAAAGCACATTTTCGGTGTCCAAAACACTGTTTTGCTGGGAAAAAAACCTTTTTAGCCCCAAAAACTGAAAAATGGCTATTTTGGCTCTCAAAACCAGGTTTTTCGCTGACGGCGTGACCGGTTGGCTGAAACCCCCACTTTTTTGCTCCTGAAAATACCTCTTGAGATAAAAACACGACTTTTTGGCGAAAAAAAATGGGCTTTTGGCTGAGAATAGGTGCTTTTTGGTCAAAAAAACTGTTTTTTGCTGACCAAATTGGAATTTTGCTGAGAATTTTCTCTTGGTCCAAACACGACGTTTTCACTGCTAAACGCACCCTTTGGCCGAGAAAAGCACATTTTCGGTGTCCAAAACACTGTTTTGCTGGGAAAAAAACCTTTTTAGCCCCAAAAACTGAAAAATGGCTATTTTGGCTCTCAAAACCAGGTTTTTCGCTGACGGCGTGACCGGTTGGCTGAAACCCCCACTTTTTGCTCCTGAAAATACCTCTTGAGATAAAAACACGACTTTTTGGCGAAAAAAAATGGGCTTTTGGCTGAGAATAGGTGCTTTTTGGTCAAAAAAACTGTTTTTTGCTGACCAAATTGGAATTTTGCTGAGAATTTTCTCTTGGTCCAAACACGACGTTTTCACTGCTAAACGCACCCTTTGGCCGAGAAAAGCACATTTTCGGTGTCCAAAACACTGTTTTGCTGGGAAAAAAACCTTTTTAGCCCCAAAAACTGAAAAATGGCTATTTTGGCTCTCAAAACCAGGTTTTTCGCTGACGGCGTGACCGGTTGGCTGAAACCCCCACTTTTTGCTCCTGAAAATCCCTCTTGAGATAAAAACACGACTTTTTGGCGAAAAAAAATGGGCTTTTGGCTGAGAATAGGTGCTTTTTGGTCAAAAAAACTGTTTTTTGCTGACCAATTTGGAATTTTGCTGAGAATTTTCTCTTGGTCCAAACACGACGTTTTCACTGCTAAACGCACCCTTTGGCCGAGAAAAGCACATTTTCGGTGTCCAAAACACTGTTTTGCTGGGAAAAAAACCTTTTTAGCCCCAAAAACTGAAAAATGGCTATTTTGGCTCTCAAAACCAGGTTTTTCGCTGACGGCGTGACCGGTTGGCTGAAACCCCCACTTTTTTGCTCCTGAAAATACCTCTTGAGATAAAAACACGACTTTTTGGCGAAAAAAAATGGGGTTTTGTCTGAGAATAGGTGTTTTTTGGTCAAAAAAACTGTTTTTTGCTGACCAAATTGGAATTTTGCTGAGAATTTTCTCTTGGTCCAAACACGACGTTTTCACTGCTAAACGCACCCTTTGGCAGAGAAAAGCACATTTTCGGTGTCCAAAACACTGTTTTGCTGGGAAAAAAACCTTTTTAGCCCCAAAAACTGAAAAATGGCTATTTTGGCTCTCAAAACCAGGTTTTTCGCTGACGGCGTGACCGGTTGGCTGAAACCCCCACTTTTTTGCTCCTGAAAATACCTCTTGAGATAAAAACACGACTTTTTGGCGAAAAAAAATGGGGTTTTGGCTGAGAATAGGTGCTTTTTGGTCAAAAAAACTGTTTTTTGCTGACCAAATTGGAATTTTGCTGAGAATTTTCTCTTGGTCCAAACACGACGTTTTCACTGCTAAACGCACCCTTTGGCCGAGAAAAGCACATTTTCGGTGTCCAAAACACTGTTTTGCTGGGGAAAAAACCTTTTTAGCCCCAAAAACTGAAAAATGGCTATTTTGGCTCTCAAAACCAGGTTTTTCGCTGACGGCGTGACCGGTTGGCTGAAACCCCCACTTTTTGCTCCTGAAAATACCTCTTGAGATAAAAACACGACTTTTTGGCGAAAAAAAATGGGCTTTTGGCTGAGAATAGGTGCTTTTTGGTCAAAAAAACTGTTTTTTGCTGACCAAATTGGAATTTTGCTGAGAATTTTCTCTTGGTCCAAACACGACGTTTTCACTGCTAAACGCACCCTTTGGCCGAGAAAAGCACATTTTCGGTGTCCAAAACACTGTTTTGCTGGGAAAAAAACCTTTTTAGCCCCAAAAACTGAAAAATGGCTATTTTGGCTCTCAAAACCAGGTTTTTCGCTGACGGCGTGACCGGTTGGCTGAAACCCCCACTTTTTGCTCCTGAAAATACCTCTTGAGATAAAAACACGACTTTTTGGCGAAAAAAAATGGGCTTTTGGCTGAGAATAGGTGCTTTTTGGTCAAAAAAACTGTTTTTTGCTGACCAAATTGGAATTTTGCTGAGAATTTTCTCTTGGTCCAAACACGACGTTTTCACTGCTAAACGCACCCTTTGGCCGAGAAAAGCACATTTTCGGTGTCCAAAACACTGTTTTGCTGGGAAAAAAACCTTTTTAGCCCCAAAAACTGAAAAATGGCTATTTTGGCTCTCAAAACCAGGTTTTTCGCTGACGGCGTGACCGGTTGGCTGAAACCCCCACTTTTTGCTCCTGAAAATACCTCTTGAGATAAAAACACGACTTTTTGGCGAAAAAAAATGGGCTTTTGGCTGAGAATAGGTGCTTTTTGGTCAAAAAAACTGTTTTTTGCTGACCAAATTGGAATTTTGCTGAGAATTTTCTCTTGGTCCAAACACGACGTTTTCACTGCTAAACGCACCCTTTGGCCGAGAAAAGCACATTTTCGGTGTCCAAAACACTGTTTTGCTGGGAAAAAAACCTTTTTAGCCCCAAAAACTGAAAAATGGCTATTTTGGCTCTCAAAACCAGGTTTTTCGCTGACGGCGTGACCGGTTGGTTGAAACCCCCACTTTTTGCTCCTGAAAATACCTCTTGAGATAAAAACACGACTTTTTGGCGAAAAAAAACGGGCTTTTGGCTGAGAATAGGTGCTTTTTGGTCAAAAAAACTGTTTTTTGCTGACCAAATTGGAATTTTGCTGAGAATTTTCTCTTGGTCCAAACACAACGTTTTCACTGCTAAACGCACCCTTTGGCCGAGAAAAGCACATTTTCGGTGTCCAAAACACTGTTTTGCTGGGAAAAAAACCTTTTTAGCCCCAAAAACTGAAAAATGGCTATTTTGGCTCTCAAAACCAGGTTTTTCGCTGACGGCGTGACCGGTTGGCTGAAACCCCCACTTTTTTGCTCCTGAAAATACCTCTTGAGATAAAAACATGACTTTTTGGCGAAAAAAAATGGGGTTTTGGCTGAGAATAGGTGCTTTTTGGTCAAAAAAACTGTTTTTTGCTGACCAAATTGGAATTTTGCTGAGAATTTTCTCTTGGTCCAAACACGACGTTTTCACTGCTAAACGCACCCTTTGGCCGAGAAAAGCACATTTTCGGTGTCCAAAACACTGTTTTGCTGGGGAAAAAACCTTTTTAGCCCCAAAAACTGAAAAATGGCTATTTTGGCTCTCAAAACCAGGTTTTTCGCTGACTGCGTGACCGGTTGGCTGAAACCCCCACTTTTTGCTCCTGAAAATACCTCTTGAGATAAAAACACGACTTTTTGGCGAAAAAAAATGGGGTTTTGGCTGAGAATAGGTGCTTTTTGGTCAAAAAAACTGTTTTTTGCTGACCAAATTGGAATTTTGCTGAGAATTTTCTCTTGGTCCAAACACGACGTTTTCACTGCTAAACGCACCCTTTGGCCGAGAAAAGCACATTTTCGGTGTCCAAAACACTGTTTTGCTGGGAAAAAAACCTTTTTAGCCCCAAAAACTGAAAAATGGCTATTTTGGCTCTCAAAACCAGGTTTTTCGCTGACGGCGTGACCGGTTGGCTGAAACCCCCACTTTTTGCTCCTGAAAATACCTCTTGAGATAAAAACACGACTTTTTGGCGAAAAAAAATGGGCTTTTGGCTGAGAATAGGTGCTTTTTGGTCAAAAAAACTGTTTTTTGCTGACCAAATTGGAATTTTGCTGAGAATTTTCTCTTGGTCCAAACACGACGTTTTCACTGCTAAACGCACCCTTTGGCCGAGAAAAGCACATTTTCGGTGTCCAAAACACTGTTTTGCTGGGAAAAAAACCTTTTTAGCCCCAAAAACTGAAAAATGGCTATTTTGGCTCTCAAAACCAGGTTTTTCGCTGACGGCGTGACCGGTTGGCTGAAACCCCCACTTTTTGCTCCTGAAAATACCTCTTGAGATAAAAACACGACTTTTTGGCGAAAAAAAATGGGCTTTTGGCTGAGAATAGGTGCTTTTTGGTCAAAAAAACTGTTTTTTGCTGACCAAATTGGAATTTTGCTGAGAATTTTCTCTTGGTCCAAACACGACGTTTTCACTGCTAAACGCACCCTTTGGCCGAGAAAAGCACATTTTCGGTGTCCAAAACACTGTTTTGCTGGGAAAAAAACCTTTTTAGCCCCAAAAACTGAAAAATGGCTATTTTGGCTCTCAAAACCAGGTTTTTCGCTGACGGCGTGACCGGTTGGCTGAAACCCCCACTTTTTGCTCCTGAAAATACCTCTTGAGATAAAAACACGACTTTTTGGCGAAAAAAAATGGGCTTTTGGCTGAGAATAGGTGCTTTTTGGTCAAAAAAACTGTTTTTTGCTGACCAAATTGGAATTTTGCTGAGAATTTTCTCTTGGTCCAAACACGACGTTTTCACTGCTAAACGCACCCTTTGGCCGAGAAAAGCACATTTTCGGTGTCCAAAACACTGTTTTGCTGGGAAAAAAACCTTTTTAGCCCCAAAAACTGAAAAATGGCTATTTTGGCTCTCAAAACCAGGTTTTTCGCTGACGGCGTGACCGGTTGGCTGAAACCCCCACTTTTTGCTCCTGAAAATACCTCTTGAGATAAAAACACGACTTTTTGGCGAAAAAAAATGGGCTTTTGGCTGAGAATAGGTGCTTTTTGGTCAAAAAAACTGTTTTTTGCTGACCAAATTGGAATTTTGCTGAGAATTTTCTCTTGGTCCAAACACGACGTTTTCACTGCTAAACGCACCCTTTGGCCGAGAAAAGCACATTTTCGGTGTCCAAAACACTGTTTTGCTGGGAAAAAAACCTTTTTAGCCCCAAAAACTGAAAAATGGCTATTTTGGCTCTCAAAACCAGGTTTTTCGCTGACGGCGTGACCGGTTGGCTGAAACCCCCACTTTTTGCTCCTGAAAATACCTCTTGAGATAAAAACACGACTTTTTGGCGAAAAAAAATGGGCTTTTGGCTGAGAATAGGTGCTTTTTGGTCAAAAAAACTGTTTTTTGCTGACCAAATTGGAATTTTGCTGAGAATTTTCTCTTGGTCCAAACACGACGTTTTCACTGCTAAACGCACCCTTTGGCCGAGAAAAGCACATTTTCGGTGTCCAAAACACTGTTTTGCTGGGAAAAAAACCTTTTTAGCCCCAAAAACTGAAAAATGGCTATTTTGGCTCTCAAAACCAGGTTTTTCGCTGACGGCGTGACCGGTTGGCTGAAACCCCCACTTTTTGCTCCTGAAAATACCTCTTGAGATAAAAACACGACTTTTTGGCGAAAAAAAATGGGCTTTTGGCTGAGAATAGGTGCTTTTTGGTCAAAAAAACTGTTTTTTGCTGACCAAATTGGAATTTTGCTGAGAATTTTCTCTTGGTCCAAACACAACGTTTTCACTGCTAAACGCACCCTTTGGCCGAGAAAAGCACATTTTCGGTGTCCAAAACACTGTTTTGCTGGGAAAAAAACCTTTTTAGCCCCAAAAACTGAAAAATGGCTATTTTGGCTCTCAAAACCAGGTTTTTCGCTGACGGCGTGACCGGTTGGCTGAAACCCCCACTTTTTGCTCCTGAAAATACCTCTTGAGATAAAAACACGACTTTTTGGCGAAAAAAAATGGGCTTTTGGCTGAGAATAGGTGCTTTTTGGTCAAAAAAACTGTTTTTTGCTGACCAAATTGGAATTTTGCTGAGAATTTTCTCTTGGTCCAAACACGACGTTTTCACTGCTAAACGCACCCTTTGGCCGAGAAAAGCACATTTTCGGTGTCCAAAACACTGTTTTGCTGGGAAAAAAACCTTTTTAGCCCCAAAAACTGAAAAATGGCTATTTTGGCTCTCAAAACCAGGTTTTTCGCTGACGGCGTGACCGGTTGGCTGAAACCCCCACTTTTTGCTCCTGAAAATACCTCTTGAGATAAAAACACGACTTTTTGGCGAAAAAAAATGGGCTTTTGGCTGAGAATAGGTGCTTTTTGGTCAAAAAAACTGTTTTTTGCTGACCAAATTGGAATTTTGCTGAGAATTTTCTCTTGGTCCAAACACGACGTTTTCACTGCTAAACGCACCCTTTGGCCGAGAAAAGCACATTTTCGGTGTCCAAAACACTGTTTTGCTGGGAAAAAAACCTTTTTAGCCCCAAAAACTGAAAAATGGCTATTTTGGCTCTCAAAACCAGGTTTTTCGCTGACGGCGTGACCGGTTGGCTGAAACCCCCACTTTTTGCTCCTGAAAATACCTCTTGAGATAAAAACACGACTTTTTGGCGAAAAAAAATGGGCTTTTGGCTGAGAATAGGTGCTTTTTGGTCAAAAAAACTGTTTTTTGCTGACCAAATTGGAATTTTGCTGAGAATTTTCTCTTGGTCCAAACACGACGTTTTCACTGCTAAACGCACCCTTTGGCCGAGAAAAGCACATTTTCGGTGTCCAAAACACTGTTTTGCTGGGAAAAAAACCTTTTTAGCCCCAAAAACTGAAAAATGGCTATTTTGGCTCTCAAAACCAGGTTTTTCGCTGACGGCGTGACCGGTTGGCTGAAACCCCCACTTTTTGCTCCTGAAAATACCTCTTGAGATAAAAACACGACTTTTTGGCGAAAAAAAATGGGCTTTTGGCTGAGAATAGGTGCTTTTTGGTCAAAAAAACTGTTTTTTGCTGACCAAATTGGAATTTTGCTGAGAATTTTCTCTTGGTCCAAACACGACGTTTTCACTGCTAAACGCACCCTTTGGCCGAGAAAAGCACATTTTCGGTGTCCAAAACACTGTTTTGCTGGGAAAAAAACCTTTTTAGCCCCAAAAACTGAAAAATGGCTATTTTGGCTCTCAAAACCAGGTTTTTCGCTGACGGCGTGACCGGTTGGCTGAAACCCCCACTTTTTGCTCCTGAAAATACCTCTTGAGATAAAAACACGACTTTTTGGCGAAAAAAAATGGGCTTTTGGCTGAGAATAGGTGCTTTTTGGTCAAAAAAACTGTTTTTTGCTGACCAAATTGGAATTTTGCTGAGAATTTTCTCTTGGTCCAAACACGACGTTTTCACTGCTAAACGCACCCTTTGGCCGAGAAAAGCACATTTTCGGTGTCCAAAACACTGTTTTGCTGGGAAAAAAACCTTTTTAGCCCCAAAAACTGAAAAATGGCTATTTTGGCTCTCAAAACCAGGTTTTTCGCTGACGGCGTGACCGGTTGGCTGAAACCCCCACTTTTTGCTCCTGAAAATACCTCTTGAGATAAAAACACGACTTTTTGGCGAAAAAAAATGGGGTTTTGGCTGAGAATAGGTGCTTTTTGGTCAAAAAAACTGTTTTTTGCTGACCAAATTGGAATTTTGCTGAGAATTTTCTCTTGGTCCAAACACGACGTTTTCACTGCTAAACGCACCCTTTGGCCGAGAAAAGCACATTTTCGGTGTCCAAAACACTGTTTTGCTGGGAAAAAAACCTTTTTAGCCCCAAAAACTGAAAAATGGCTATTTTGGCTCTCAAAACCAGGTTTTTCGCTGACGGCGTGACCGGTTGGCTGAAACCCCCACTTTTTTGCTCCTGAAAATACCTCTTGAGATAAAAACACGACTTTTTGGCGAAAAAAAATGGGGTTTTGGCTGAGAATAGGTGCTTTTTGGTCAAAAAAACTGTTTTTTGCTGACCAAATTGGAATTTTGCTGAGAATTTTCTCTTGGTCCAAACACGACGTTTTCACTGCTAAACGCACCCTTTGGCCGAGAAAAGCACATTTTCGGTGTCCAAAACACTGTTTTGCTGGGAAAAAAACCTTTTTAGCCCCAAAAACTGAAAAATGGCTATTTTGGCTCTCAAAACCAGGTTTTTCGCTGACGGCGTGACCGGTTGGCTGAAACCCCCACTTTTTGCTCCTGAAAATACCTCTTGAGATAAAAACACGACTTTTTGGCGAAAAAAAATGGGGTTTTGGCTGAGAATAGGTGCTTTTTGGTCAAAAAAACTGTTTTTTGCTGACCAAATTGGAATTTTGCTGAGAATTTTCTCTTGGTCCAAACACGACGTTTTCACTGCTAAACGCACCCTTTGGCCGAGAAAAGCACATTTTCGGTGTCCAAAACACTGTTTTGCTGGGAAAAAAACCTTTTTAGCCCCAAAAACTGAAAAATGGCTATTTTGGCTCTCAAAACCAGGTTTTTCGCTGACGGCGTGACCGGTTGGCTGAAACCCCCACTTTTTGCTCCTGAAAATACCTCTTGAGATAAAAACACGACTTTTTGGCGAAAAAAAATGGGGTTTTGGCTGAGAATAGGTGCTTTTTGGTCAAAAAAACTGTTTTTTGCTGACCAAATTGGAATTTTGCTGAGAATTTTCTCTTGGTCCAAACACGACGTTTTCACTGCTAAACGCACCCTTTGGCCGAGAAAAGCACATTTTCGGTGTCCAAAACACTGTTTTGCTGGGAAAAAAACCTTTTTAGCCCCAAAAACTGAAAAATGGCTATTTTGGCTCTCAAAACCAGGTTTTTCGCTGACGGCGTGACCGGTTGGCTGAAACCCCCACTTTTTGCTCCTGAAAATACCTCTTGAGATAAAAACACGACTTTTTGGCGAAAAAAAATGGGCTTTTGGCTGAGAATAGGTGCTTTTTGGTCAAAAAAACTGTTTTTTGCTGACCAAATTGGAATTTTGCTGAGAATTTTCTCTTGGTCCAAACACGACGTTTTCACTGCTAAACGCACCCTTTGGCCGAGAAAAGCACATTTTCGGTGTCCAAAACACTGTTTTGCTGGGAAAAAAACCTTTTTAGCCCCAAAAACTGAAAAATGGCTATTTTGGCTCTCAAAACCAGGTTTTTCGCTGACGGCGTGACCGGTTGGCTGAAACCCCCACTTTTTGCTCCTGAAAATACCTCTTGAGATAAAAACACGACTTTTTGGCGAAAAAAAATGGGCTTTTGGCTGAGAATAGGTGCTTTTTGGTCAAAAAAACTGTTTTTTGCTGACCAAATTGGAATTTTGCTGAGAATTTTCTCTTGGTCCAAACACGACGTTTTCACTGCTAAACGCACCCTTTGGCCGAGAAAAGCACATTTTCGGTGTCCAAAACACTGTTTTGCTGGGAAAAAAACCTTTTTAGCCCCAAAAACTGAAAAATGGCTATTTTGGCTCTCAAAACCAGGTTTTTCGCTGACGGCGTGACCGGTTGGCTGAAACCCCCACTTTTTGCTCCTGAAAATACCTCTTGAGATAAAAACACGACTTTTTGGCGAAAAAAAATGGGGTTTTGGCTGAGAATAGGTGCTTTTTGGTCAAAAAAACTGTTTTTTGCTGACCAAATTGGAATTTTGCTGAGAATTTTCTCTTGGTCCAAACACGACGTTTTCACTGCTAAACGCACCCTTTGGCCGAGAAAAGCACATTTTCGGTGTCCAAAACACTGTTTTGCTGGGAAAAAAACCTTTTTAGCCCCAAAAACTGAAAAATGGCTATTTTGGCTCTCAAAACCAGGTTTTTCGCTGACGGCGTGACCGGTTGGCTGAAACCCCCACTTTTTGCTCCTGAAAATACCTCTTGAGATAAAAACACGACTTTTTGGCGAAAAAAAATGGGCTTTTGGCTGAGAATAGGTGCTTTTTGGTCAAAAAAACTGTTTTTTGCTGACCAAATTGGAATTTTGCTGAGAATTTTCTCTTGGTCCAAACACGACGTTTTCACTGCTAAACGCACCCTTTGGCCGAGAAAAGCACATTTTCGGTGTCCAAAACACTGTTTTGCTGGGAAAAAAACCTTTTTAGCCCCAAAAACTGAAAAATGGCTATTTTGGCTCTCAAAACCAGGTTTTTCGCTGACGGCGTGACCGGTTGGCTGAAACCCCCACTTTTTGCTCCTGAAAATACCTCTTGAGATAAAAACACGACTTTTTGGCGAAAAAAAATGGGCTTTTGGCTGAGAATAGGTGCTTTTTGGTCAAAAAAACTGTTTTTTGCTGACCAAATTGGAATTTTGCTGAGAATTTTCTCTTGGTCCAAACACGACGTTTTCACTGCTAAACGCACCCTTTGGCCGAGAAAAGCACATTTTCGGTGTCCAAAACACTGTTTTGCTGGGAAAAAAACCTTTTTAGCCCCAAAAACTGAAAAATGGCTATTTTGGCTCTCAAAACCAGGTTTTTCGCTGACGGCGTGACCGGTTGGCTGAAACCCCCACTTTTTGCTCCTGAAAATACCTCTTGAGATAAAAACACGACTTTTTGGCGAAAAAAAATGGGGTTTTGGCTGAGAATAGGTGCTTTTTGGTCAAAAAAACTGTTTTTTGCTGACCAAATTGGAATTTTGCTGAGAATTTTCTCTTGGTCCAAACACGACGTTTTCACTGCTAAACGCACCCTTTGGCCGAGAAAAGCACATTTTCGGTGTCCAAAACACTGTTTTGCTGGGAAAAAAACCTTTTTAGCCCCAAAAACTGAAAAATGGCTATTTTGGCTCTCAAAACCAGGTTTTTCGCTGACGGCGTGACCGGTTGGCTGAAACCCCCACTTTTTGCTCCTGAAAATACCTCTTGAGATAAAAACACGACTTTTTGGCGAAAAAAAATGGGCTTTTGGCTGAGAATAGGTGCTTTTTGGTCAAAAAAACTGTTTTTTGCTGACCAAATTGGAATTTTGCTGAGAATTTTCTCTTGGTCAAAACACGACGTTTTCACTGCTAAACGCACCCTTTGGCCGAGAAAAGCACATTTTCGGTGTCCAAAACACTGTTTTGCTGGGAAAAAAACCTTTTTAGCCCCAAAAACTGAAAAATGGCTATTTTGGCTCTCAAAACCAGGTTTTTCGCTGACGGCGTGACCGGTTGGCTGAAACCCCCACTTTTTGCTCCTGAAAATACCTCTTGAGATAAAAACACGACTTTTTGGCGAAAAAAAAATGGGGTTTTGGCTGAGAATAGGTGCTTTTTGGTCAAAAAAACTGTTTTTTGCTGACCAAATTGGAATTTTGCTGAGAATTTTCTCTTGGTCCAAACACGACGTTTTCACTGCTAAACGCACCCTTTGGCCGAGAAAAGCACATTTTCGGTGTCCAAAACACTGTTTTGCTGGGAAAAAAACCTTTTTAGCCCCAAAAACTGAAAAATGGCTATTTTGGCTCTCAAAACCAGGTTTTTCGCTGACGGCGTGACCGGTTGGCTGAAACCCCCACTTTTTGCTCCTGAAAATACCTCTTGAGATAAAAACACGACTTTTTGGCGAAAAAAAATGGGGTTTTGGCTGAGAATAGGTGCTTTTTGGTCAAAAAAACTGTTTTTTGCTGACCAAATTGGAATTTTGCTGAGAATTTTCTCTTGGTCCAAACACGACGTTTTCACTGCTAAACGCACCCTTTGGCCGAGAAAAGCACATTTTCGGTGTCCAAAACACTGTTTTGCTGGGAAAAAAACCTTTTTAGCCCCAAAAACTGAAAAATGGCTATTTTGGCTCTCAAAACCAGGTTTTTCGCTGACGGCGTGACCGGTTGGCTGAAACCCCCACTTTTTGCTCCTGAAAATACCTCTTGAGATAAAAACACGACTTTTTGGCGAAAAAAATGGGGTTTTGGCTGAGAATAGGTGCTTTTTGGTCAAAAAAACTGTTTTTTGCTGACCAAATTGGAATTTTGCTGAGAATTTTCTCTTGGTCCAAACACGACGTTTTCACTGCTAAACGCACCCTTTGGCCGAGAAAAGCACATTTTCGGTGTCCAAAACACTGTTTTGCTGGGAAAAAAACCTTTTTAGCCCCAAAAACTGAAAAATGGCTATTTTGGCTCTCAAAACCAGGTTTTTCGCTGACGGCGTGACCGGTTGGCTGAAACCCCCACTTTTTGCTCCTGAAAATACCTCTTGAGATAAAAACACGACTTTTTGGCGAAAAAAAATGGGGTTTTGGCTGAGAATAGGTGCTTTTTGGTCAAAAAAACTGTTTTTTGCTGACCAAATTGGAATTTTGCTGAGAATTTTCTCTTGGTCCAAACACGACGTTTTCACTGCTAAACGCACCCTTTGGCCGAGAAAAGCACATTTTCGGTGTCCAAAACACTGTTTTGCTGGGAAAAAAACCTTTTTAGCCCCAAAAACTGAGAAATGGCTATTTTGGCTCTCAAAACCAGGTTTTTCGCTGACGGCGTGACCGGTTGGCTGAAACCCCCACTTTTTGCTCCTGAAAATACCTCTTGAGATAAAAACACGACTTTTTGGCGAAAAAAAATGGGCTTTTGGCTGAGAATAGGTGCCTTTTGGTCAAAAAAACTGTTTTTTGCTGACCAAATTGGAATTTTGCTGAGAATTTTCTCTTGGTCAAAACACGACGTTTTCACTGCTAAACGCACCCTTTGGCCGAGAAAAGCACATTTTCGGTGTCCAAAACACTGTTTTGCTGGGAAAAAAACCTTTTTAGCCCCAAAAACTGAAAAATGGCTATTTTGGCTCTCAAAACCAGGTTTTTCGCTGACGGCGTGACCGGTTGGCTGAAACCCCCACTTTTTGCTCCTGAAAATACCTCTTGAGATAAAAACACGACTTTTTGGCGAAAAAAAATGGGGTTTTGGCTGAGAATAGGTGCTTTTTGGTCAAAAAAACTGTTTTTTGCTGACCAAATTGGAATTTTGCTGAGAATTTTCTCTTGGTCCAAACACGACGTTTTCACTGCTAAACGCACCCTTTGGCCGAGAAAAGCACATTTTCGGTGTCCAAAACACTGTTTTGCTGGGAAAAAAACCTTTTTAGCCCCAAAAACTGAGAAATGGCTATTTTGGCTCTCAAAACCAGGTTTTTCGCTGACGGCGTGACCGGTTGGCTGAAACCCCCACTTTTTGCTCCTGAAAATACCTCTTGAGATAAAAACACGACTTTTTGGCGAAAAAAAATGGGCTTTTGGCTGAGAATAGGTGCCTTTTGGTCAAAAAAACTGTTTTTTGCTGACCAAATTGGAATTTTGCTGAGAATTTTCTCTTGGTCAAAACACGACGTTTTCACTGCTAAACGCACCCTTTGGCCGAGAAAAGCACATTTTCGGTGTCCAAAACACTGTTTTGCTGGGAAAAAAACCTTTTTAGCCCCAAAAACTGAGAAATGGCTATTTTGGCTCTCAAAACCAGGTTTTTCGCTGACGGCGTGACCGGTTGGCTGAAACCCCCACTTTTTGCTCCTGAAAATACCTCTTGAGATAAAAACACGACTTTTTGGCGAAAAAAAATGGGGTTTTGGCTGAGAATAGGTGCCTTTTGGTCAAAAAAACTGTTTTTTGCTGACCAAATTGGAATTTTGCTGAGAATTTTCTCTTGGTCCAAACACGACGTTTTCACTGCTAAACGCACCCTTTGGCCGAGAAAAGCACATTTTCGGTGTCCAAAACACTGTTTTGCTGGGAAAAAAACCTTTTTAGCCCCAAAAACTGAAAAATGGCTATTTTGGCTCTCAAAACCAGGTTTTTCGCTGACGGCGTGACCGGTTGGCTGAAACCCCCACTTTTTGCTCCTGAAAATACCTCTTG
>CAXHSA010000082.1:0-85118 GCA_964019055.1 Anthopleura xanthogrammica
TTTTTCCCAGCAAAACAGTGTTTTGGACACCGAAAATGTGCTTTTGTCGGCCAAAGGGTGCGTTTAGCAGTGAAAACGTCGTGTTTGGACCAAGAGAAAATTCTCAGCAAAATTCCAATTTGGTCAGCAAAAAACAGTTTTTTTGACCAAAAAGCACCTATTCTCAGCCAAAACCCCATTTTTTTCGCCAAAAAGTCGTGTTTTTATCTAAAGAGGTATTTTCAGGAGCAAAAAGTGGGGGTTTCAGCCAACCGGTCACGCCGTCAGCGAAAAACCTGGTTTTCTGAGCCAAAATAGCCATTTTTCAGTTTTTGGGGCTAAAAAGGTTTTTTTCCCAGCAAAACAGTGTTTTGGACACCGAAAATGTGCTTTTCTCGGCCAAAGGGTGCGTTTAGCAGTGAAAACGTCGTGTTTGGACCAAGAGAAAATTCTCAGCAAAATTCCAATTTGGTCAGCAAAAAACAGTTTTTTTGACCAAAAAGCACCTATTCTCAGCCAAAACCCCATTTTTTTTTCGCCAAATAGTCGTGTTTTTATCTCAAGAGGTATTTTCAGGAGCAAAAAGTGGGGGTTTCAGCCAACCGGTCATGCCGTCAGCGAAAAACCTGGTTTTGAGAGCCAAAATAGCCATTTTTCAGTTTTTGGGGCTAAAAAGGTTTTTTTCCCAGCAAAACAGTGTTTTGGACACCGAAAATGTGCTTTTGTCGGCCAAAGGGTGCGTTTAGCAGTGAAAACGTCGTGTTTGGACCAAGAGAAAATTCTCAGCAAAATTCCAATTTGGTCACCAAAAACAGTTTTTTTGACCAAAAAGCACCTATTCTCAGCCAAAACCCCATTTTTTTTCGCCAAAAAGTCGTGTTTTTATCTCAAGAGGTATTTTCAGGAGCAAAAAGTGGGGGTTTCAGCCAACCGGTCACGCCGTCAGCGAAAAACCTGGTTTTGAGAGCCAAAATAGCCATTTTTCAGTTTTTGGGGCTAAAAAGGTTTTTTTCCCAGCAAAACAGTGTTTTGGACACCGAAAATGTGCTTTTCTCGGCCAAAGGGTGCGTTTAGCAGTGAAAACGTCGTGTTTGGACCAAGAGAAAATTCTCAGCAAAATTCCAATTTGGTCAGCAAAAAACAGTTTTTCTGACCAAAAAGCACCTATTCTCAGCCAAAACCCCATTTTTTTTCGCCAAAAAGTCGTGTTTTTATCTCAAGAGGTATTTTCAGGAGCAAAAAGTGGGGGTTTCAGCCAACCGGTCACGCCGTCAGCGAAAAACCTGGTTTTGAGAGCCAAAATAGCCATTTTTCAGTTTTTGGGGCTAAAAAGGTTTTTTTCCCAGCAAAACAGTGTTTTGGACACCGAAAATGTGCTTTTCTCGGCCAAAGGGTGCGTTTAGCAGTGAAAACGTCGTGTTTGGACCAAGAGAAAATTCTCAGCAAAATTCCAATTTGGTCAGCAAAAAACAGTTTTTTTGACCAAAAAGCACCTATTCTCAGCCAAAACCCCATTTTTTTTCGCCAAAAAGTCGTGTTTTTATCTCAAGAGGTATTTTCAGGAGCAAAAAGTGGGGGTTTCAGCCAACCGGTCACGCCGTCAGCGAAAAACCTGGTTTTGAGAGCCAAAATAGCCATTTTTCAGTTTTTGGGGCTTAAAAGCTTTTTTTCCCAGCAAAACAGTGTTTTGGACACCCAAAATGTGCTTTTGTCGGCCAAAGGGTGCGTTTAGCAGTGAAAACGTCGTGTTTTGACCAAGAGAAAATTCTCAGCAAAATTCCAATTTGGTCAGCAAAAAACAGTTTTTTTGACCAAAAAAGCACCTATTCTCAGCCAAAACCCCATTTTTTTTCACCAAAAAGTCGTGTTTTTATCTCAAGAGGTATTTTCAGGAGCAAAAAGTGGGGGTTTCAGCCAACCGGTCACGCCGTCAGCGAAAAACCTGGTTTTGAGAGCCAAAATAGCCATTTTTCAGTTTTTGGGGCTAAAAAGCTTTTTTTCCCAGCAAAACAGTGTTTTGGACACCGAAAATGTGCTTTTGTCGGCCAAAGGGTGCGTTTAGCAGTGAAAACGTCGTGTTTGGACCAAGAGAAAATTCTCAGCAAAATTCCAATTTGGTCAGCAAAAAACAGTTTTTTTGACCAAAAAGCACCTATTCTCAGCCAAAACCCCATTTTTTTTGGCCAAAAAGTCGTGTTTTTATCTCAAGAGGTATTTTCAGGAGCAAAAAGTGGGGGTTTCAGCCAACCGGTCACGCCGTCAGCGAAAAACCTGGTTTTGAGAGCCAAAATAGCCATTTTTCAGTTTTTGGGGCTAAAAAGGTTTTTTTCCCAGCAAAACAGTGTTTTGGACACCGAAAATGTGCTTTTCTCGGCCAAAGGGTGCGTTTAGCAGTGAAAACGTCGTGTTTGGACCAAGAGAAAATTCTCAGCAAAATTCCAATTTGGTCAGCAAAAAACAGTTTTTTTGACCAAAAAGCACCTATTCTCAGCCAAAACCCCATTTTTTTTGGCCAAAAAGTCGTGTTTTTATCTCAAGAGGTATTTTCAGGAGCAAAAAGTGGGGGTTTCAGCCAACCGGTCACGCCGTCAGCGAAAAACCTGGTTTTGAGAGCCAAAATAGCCATTTTTCAGTTTTTGGGGCTAAAAAGGTTTTTTTCCCAGCAAAACAGTGTTTTGGACACCGAAAATGTGCTTTTCTCGGCCAAAGGGTGCGTTTAGCAGTGAAAACGTCGTGTTTGGACCAAGAGAAAATTCTCAGCAAAATTCCAATTTGGTCAGCAAAAAACAGTTTTTTTGACCAAAAAGCACCTATTCTCAGCCAAAAGCCCATTTTTTTTCGCCAAAAAGTCATGTTTTTATCTCAAGAGGTATTTTCAGGAGCAAAAAGTGGGGGTTTCAGCCAACCGGTCACGCCGTCAGCGAAAAACCTGGTTTTGAGAGCCAAAATAGCCATTTTTCAGTTTTTGGGGCTAAAAAGGTTTTTTTCCCAGCAAAACAGTGTTTTGGACACCGAAAATGTGCTTTTCTCGGCCAAAGGGTGCGTTTAGCAGTGAAAACGTCGTGTTTGGACCAAGAGAAAATTCTCAGCAAAATTCCAATTTGGTCAGCAAAAAACAGTTTTTTTGACCAAAAAGCACCTATTCTCAGCCAAAACCCCATTTTTTTTGGCCAAAAAGTCGTGTTTTTATCTCAAGAGGTATTTTCAGGAGCAAAAAGTGGGGGTTTCAGCCAACCGGTCACGCCGTCAGCGAAAAACCTGGTTTTGAGAGCCAAAATAGCCATTTTTCAGTTTTTGGGGCTAAAAAGGTTTTTTTCCCAGCAAAACAGTGTTTTGGACACCGAAAATGTGCTTTTCTCGGCCAAAGGGTGCGTTTAGCAGTGAAAACGTCGTGTTTGGACCAAGAGAAAATTCTCAGCAAAATTCCAATTTGGTCAGCAAAAAACAGTTTTTTTGACCAAAAAGCACCTATTCTCAGCCAAAACCCCATTTTTTTTCGCCAAAAAGTCGTGTTTTTATCTCAAGAGGTATTTTCAGGAGCAAAAAGTGGGGGTTTCAGCCAACCGGTCACGCCGTCAGCGAAAAACCTGGTTTTGAGAGCCAAAATAGCCATTTTTCAGTTTTTGGGGCTAAAAAGCTTTTTTTCCCAGCAAAACAGTGTTTTGGACACCCAAAATGTGCTTTTGTCGGCCAAAGGGTGCGTTTAGCAGTGAAAACGTCGTGTTTTGACCAAGAGAAAATTCTCAGCAAAATTCCAATTTGGTCAGCAAAAAACAGTTTTTTTGACCAAAAAGCACCTATTCTCAGCCAAAACCCCATTTTTTTTCGCCAAAAAGTCGTGTTTTTATCTCAAGAGGTATTTTCAGGAGCAAAAAGTGGGGGTTTCAGCCAACCGGTCACGCCGTCAGCGAAAAACCTGGTTTTGAGAGCCAAAATAGCCATTTTTCAGTTTTTGGGGCTAAAAAGGTTTTTTTCCCAGCAAAACAGTGTTTTGGACACCGAAAATGTGCTTTTCTCGGCCAAAGGGTGCGTTTAGCAGTGAAAACGTCGTGTTTGGACCAAGAGAAAATTCTCAGCAAAATTCCAATTTGGTCAGCAAAAAACAGTTTTTTTGACCAAAAAGCACCTATTCTCAGCCAAAACCCCATTTTTTTTCGCCAAAAAGTCGTGTTTTTATCTCAAGAGGGATTTTCAGGAGCAAAAAGTGGGGGTTTCAGCCAACCGGTCACGCCGTCAGCGAAAAACCTGGTTTTGAGAGCCAAAATAGCCATTTTTCAGTTTTTGGGGCTAAAAAGGTTTTTTCCCCAGCAAAACAGTGTTTTGGACACCGAAAATGTGCTTTTCTCGGCCAAAGGGTGCGTTTAGCAGTGAAAACGTCGTGTTTGGACCAAGAGAAAATTCTCAGCAAAATTCCAATTTGGTCAGCAAAAAACAGTTTTTTTGACCAAAAAGCACCTATTCTCAGCCAAAACCCCATTTTTTTTGGCCAAAAAGTCGTGTTTTTATCTCAAGAGGTATTTTCAGGAGCAAAAAGTGGGGGTTTCAGCCAACCGGTCACGCCGTCAGCGAAAAACCTGGTTTTGAGAGCCAAAATAGCCATTTTTCAGTTTTTGGGGCTAAAAAGGTTTTTTTCCCAGCAAAACAGTGTTTTGGACACCCAAAATGTGCTTTTGTCGGCCAAAGGGTGCGTTTAGCAGTGAAAACGTCGTGTTTGGACCAAGAGAAAATTCTCAGCAAAATTCCAATTTGGTCAGCAAAAAACAGTTTTTTTGACCAAAAAGCACCTATTCTCAGCCAAAACCCCATTTTTTTTCGCCAAAAAGTCGTGTTTTTATCTCAAGAGGTATTTTCAGGAGCAAAAAGTGGGGGTTTCAGCCAACCGGTCACGCCGTCAGCGAAAAACCTGGTTTTGAGAGCCAAAATAGCCATTTTTCAGTTTTTGGGGCTAAAAAGGTTTTTTTCCCAGCAAAACAGTGTTTTGGACACCGAAAATGTGCTTTTCTCGGCCAAAGGGTGCGTTTAGCAGTGAAAACGTCGTGTTTGGACCAAGAGAAAATTCTCAGCAAAATTCCAATTTGGTCAGCAAAAAACAGTTTTTTTGACCAAAAAGCACCTATTCTCAGCCAAAACCCCATTTTTTTTCGCCAAAAAGTCGTGTTTTTATCTCAAGAGGTATTTTCAGGAGCAAAAAGTGGGGGTTTCAGCCAACCGGTCACGCCGTCAGCGAAAAACCTGGTTTTGAGAGCCAAAATAGCCATTTTTCAGTTTTTGGGGCTAAAAAGGTTTTTTTCCCAGCAAAACAGTGTTTTGGACACCGAAAATGTGCTTTTGTCGGCCAAAGGGTGCGTTTAGCAGTGAAAACGTCGTGTTTGGACCAAGAGAAAATTCTCAGCAAAATTCCAATTTGGTCAGCAAAAAACAGTTTTTTTGACCAAAAAGCACCTATTCTCAGCCAAAAGCCCATTTTTTTTCGCCAAAAAGTCGTGTTTTTATCTCAAGAGGGATTTTCAGGAGCAAAAAGTGGGGGTTTCAGCCAACCGGTCACGCCGTCAGCGAAAAACCTGGTTTTGAGAGCCAAAATAGCCATTTTTCAGTTTTTGGGGCTAAAAAGCTTTTTTTCCCAGCAAAACAGTGTTTTGGACACCCAAAATGTGCTTTTGTCGGCCAAAGGGTGCGTTTAGCAGTGAAAACGTCGTGTTTTGACCAAGAGAAAATTCTCAGCAAAATTCCAATTTGGTCAGCAAAAAACAGTTTTTTTGACCAAAAAGCACCTATTCTCAGCCAAAACCCCATTTTTTTTCGCCAAAAAGTCGTGTTTTTATCTCAAGAGGTATTTTCAGGAGCAAAAAGTGGGGGTTTCAGCCAACCGGTCACGCCGTCAGCGAAAAACCTGGTTTTCTGAGCCAAAATAGCCATTTTTCAGTTTTTGGGGCTAAAAAGGTTTTTTTTCCCAGCAAAACAGTGTTTTGGACACCGAAAATGTGCTTTTCTCGGCCAAAGGGTGCGTTTAGCAGTGAAAACGTCGTGTTTGGACCAAGAGAAAATTCTCAGCAAAATTCCAATTGGTCAGCAAAAAACAGTTTTTTTGACCAAAAAGCACCTATTCTCAGCCAAAACCCCATTTTTTTTCGCCAAAAAGTCGTGTTTTTATCTCAAGAGGTATTTTCAGGAGCAAAAAGTGGGGGTTTCAGCCAACCGGTCACGCCGTCAGCGAAAAACCTGGTTTTGAGAGCCAAAATAGCCATTTTTCAGTTTTTGGGGCTAAAAAGGTTTTTTTCCCAGCAAAACAGTGTTTTGGACACCGAAAATGTGCTTTTCTCGGCCAAAGGGTGCGTTTAGCAGTGAAAACGTCGTGTTTGGACCAAGAGAAAATTCTCAGCAAAATTCCAATTTGGTCAGCAAAAAACAGTTTTTTTGACCAAAAAGCACCTATTCTCAGCCAAAACCCCATTTTTTTCGCCAAAAAGTCGTGTTTTTATCTCAAGAGGGATTTTCAGGAGCAAAAAGTGGGGGTTTCAGCCAACCGGTCACGCCGTCAGCGAAAAACCTGGTTTTGAGAGCCAAAATAGCCATTTTTCAGTTTTTATGGCTAAAAAGGTTTTTTTCTCAGGAAAACAGTGTTTTGGACACCGAAAATGTGCTTTTCTCGGCCAAAGGGTGCGTTTAGCAGTGAAAACGTCGTGTTTGGACCAAGAGAAAATTCTCAGCAAAATTCCAATTTGGTCAGCAAAAAACAGTTTTTTTTGACCAAAAAGCACCTATTCTCAGCCAAAACCCCATTTTTTTTCGCCAAAAAGTCGTGTTTTTATCTCAAGAGGTATTTTCAGGAGCAAAAAGTGGGGGTTTCAGCCAACCGGTCACGCCGTCAGCGAAAAACCTGGTTTTGAGAGCCAAAATAGCCATTTTTCAGTTTTTGGGGCTAAAAAGGTTTTTTTCCCAGCAAAACAGTGTTTTGGACACCGAAAATGTGCTTTTCTCGGCCAAAGGGTGCGTTTAGCAGTGAAAACGTCGTGTTTGGACCAAGAGAAAATTCTCAGCAAAATTCCAATTTGGTCAGCAAAAAACAGTTTTTTTTGACCAAAAAGCACCTATTCTCAGCCAAAACCCCATTTTTTTTGGCCAAAAAGTCGTGTTTTTATCTCAAGAGGTATTTTCAGGAGCAAAAAGTGGGGGTTTCAGCCAACCGGTCACGCCGTCAGCGAAAAACCTGGTTTTGAGAGCCAAAATAGCCATTTTTCAGTTTTTGGGGCTAAAAAGGTTTTTTTCCCAGCAAAACAGTGTTTTGGACACCGAAAATGTGCTTTTCTCGGCCAAAGGGTGCGTTTAGCAGTGAAAACGTCGTGTTTGGACCAAGAGAAAATTCTCAGCAAAATTCCAATTTGGTCAGCAAAAAACAGTTTTTTTGACCAAAAAGCACCTATTCTCAGCCAAAACCCCATTTTTTTTCGCCAAAAAGTCGTGTTTTTATCTCAAGAGGTATTTTCAGGAGCAAAAAGTGGGGGTTTCAGCCAACCGGTCACGCCGTCAGCGAAAAACCTGGTTTTGAGAGCCAA
Organism: Anthopleura xanthogrammica; assembly: GCA_964019055.1. Classification (NCBI taxonomy): domain Eukaryota; kingdom Metazoa; phylum Cnidaria; class Anthozoa; order Actiniaria; family Actiniidae; genus Anthopleura; species Anthopleura xanthogrammica. Next base: position 7,533 of record CAXHSA010000082.1, read on the forward strand.
AATAGCCATTTTTCAGTTTTTGGGGCTAAAAAGGTTTTTTTTCCAGCAAAACAGTGTTTTGGACACCGAAAATGTGCTTTTCTCGGCCAAAGGGTGCGTTTAGCAGTGAAAACGTCGTGTTTGGACCAAGAGAAAATTCTCAGCAAAATTCCAATTTGGTCAGCAAAAAACAGTTTTTTTGACCAAAAAGCACCTATTCTCAGCCAAAACCCCATTTTTTTTGGCCAAAAAGTCGTGTTTTTATCTCAAGAGGTATTTTCAGGAGCAAAAAGTGGGGGTTTCAGCCAACCGGTCACGCCGTCAGCGAAAAACCTGGTTTTGAGAGCCAAAATAGCCATTTTTCAGTTTTTGGGGCTAAAAAGGTTTTTTTTCCAGCAAAACAGTGTTTTGGACACCGAAAATGTGCTTTTCTCGGCCAAAGGGTGCGTTTAGCAGTGAAAACGTCGTGTTTGGACCAAGAGAAAATTCTCAGCAAAATTCCAATTTGGTCAGCAAAAAACAGTTTTTTTGACCAAAAAGCACCTATTCTCAGCCAAAACCCCATTTTTTTTTGCCAAAAAGTCGTGTTTTTATCTCAAGAGGTATTTTCAGGAGCAAAAAGTGGGGGTTTCAGCCAACCGGTCACGCCGTCAGCGAAAAACCTGGTTTTGAGAGCCAAAATAGCCATTTTTCAGTTTTTGGGGCTAAAAAGGTTTTTTTCCCAGCAAAACAGTGTTTTGGACACCGAAAATGTGCTTTTCTCGGCCAAAGGGTGCGTTTAGCAGTGAAAACGTCGTGTTTGGACCAAGAGAAAATTCTCAGCAAAATTCCAATTTGGTCAGCAAAAAACAGTTTTTTTGACCAAAAAGCACCTATTCTCAGCCAAAACCCCATTTTTTTTCGCCAAAAAGTCGTGTTTTTATCTCAAGAGGTATTTTCAGGAGCAAAAAGTGGGGGTTTCAGCCAACCGGTCACGCCGTCAGTGAAAAACCTGGTTTTGAGAGCCAAAATAGCCATTTTTCAGTTTTTGGGGCTAAAAAGGTTTTTTTCCCAGCAAAACAGTGTTTTGGACACCGAAAATGTGCTTTTCTCGGCCAAAGGGTGCGTTTAGCAGTGAAAACGTCGTGTTTGGACCAAGAGAAAATTCTCAGCAAAATTCCAATTTGGTCAGCAAAAAACAGTTTTTTTGACCAAAAAGCACCTATTCTCAGCCAAAACCCCATTTTTTTTCGCCAAAAAGTCGTGTTTTTATCTCAAGAGGTATTTTCAGGAGCAAAAAGTGGGGGTTTCAGCCAACCGGTCACGCCGTCAGCGAAAAACCTGGTTTTGAGAGCCAAAATAGCCATTTTTCAGTTTTTGGGGCTAAAAAGGTTTTTTTCCCAGCAAAACAGTGTTTTGGACACCGAAAATGTGCTTTTCTCGGCCAAAGGGTGCGTTTAGCAGTGAAAACGTCGTGTTTGGACCAAGAGAAAATTCTCAGCAAAATTCCAATTTGGTCAGCAAAAAACAGTTTTTTTGACCAAAAAGCACCTATTCTCAGCCAAAACCCCATTTTTTTTCGCCAAAAAGTCGTGTTTTTATCTCAAGAGGTATTTTCAGGAGCAAAAAGTGGGGGTTTCAGCCAACCGGTCACGCCGTCAGCGAAAAACCTGGTTTTGAGAGCCAAAATAGCCATTTTTCAGTTTTTGGGGCTAAAAAGGTTTTTTTCCCAGCAAAACAGTGTTTTGGACACCGAAAATGTGCTTTTCTCGACCAAAGGGTGCGTTTAGCAGTGAAAACGTCGTGTTTGGACCAAGAGAAAATTCTCAGCAAAATTCCAATTTGGTCAGCAAAAAACAGTTTTTTTGACCAAAAAGCACCTATTCTCAGCCAAAACCCCATTTTTTTTCGCCAAAAAGTCGTGTCTTTATCTCAAGAGGTATTTTCAGGAGCAAAAAGTGGGGGTTTCAGCCAACCGGTCACGCCGTCAGCGAAAAACCTGGTTTTGAGAGCCAAAATAGCCATTTTTCAGTTTTTGGGGCTAAAAAGGTTTTTTTTCCAGCAAAACAGTGTTTTGGACACCGAAAATGTGCTTTTCTCGGCCAAAGGGTGCGTTTAGCAGTGAAAACGTCGTGTTTGGACCAAGAGAAAATTCTCAGCAAAATTCCAATTTGGTCAGCAAAAAACAGTTTTTTTGACCAAAAAGCACCTATTCTCAGCCAAAACCCCATTTTTTTTCGCCAAAAAGTCGTGTTTTTATCTCGAGGTATTTTCAGGAGCAAAAAGTGGGGGTTTCAGCCAACCGGTCACGCCGTCAGCGAAAAACCTGGTTTTGAGAGCCAAAATAGCCATTTTTCAGTTTTTGGGGCTAAAAAGGTTTTTTTCCCAGCAAAACAGTGTTTTGGACACCGAAAATGTGCTTTTCTCGGCCAAAGGGTGCGTTTAGCAGTGAAAACGTCGTGTTTGGACCAAGAGAAAATTCTCAGCAAAATTCCAATTTGGTCAGCAAAAAACAGTTTTTTTGACCAAAAAGCACCTATTCTCAGCCAAAAGCCCATTTTTTTTCGCCAAAAAGTCGTGTTTTTATCTCAAGAGGTATTTTCAGGAGCAAAAAGTGGGGGTTTCAGCCAACCGGTCACGCCGTCAGCGAAAAACCTGGTTTTGAGAGCCAAAATAGCCATTTTTCAGTTTTTGGGGCTAAAAAGGTTTTTTTTCCCAGCAAAACAGTGTTTTGGACACCGAAAATGTGCTTTTCTCGGCCAAAGGGTGCGTTTAGCAGTGAAAACGTCGTGTTTGGACCAAGAGAAAATTCTCAGCAAAATTCCAATTTGGTCAGCAAAAAACAGTTTTTTTGACCAAAAAGCACCTATTCTCAGCCAAAACCCCATTTTTTTTCGCCAAAAAGTCGTGTTTTTATCTCAAGAGGTATTTTCAGGAGCAAAAAGTGGGGGTTTCAGCCAACCGGTCACGCCGTCAGCGAAAAACCTGGTTTTGAGAGCCAAAATAGCCATTTTTCAGTTTTTGGGGCTAAAAAGGTTTTTTTCCCAGCAAAACAGTGTTTTGGACACCGAAAATGTGCTTTTCTCGGCCAAAGGGTGCGTTTAGCAGTGAAAACGTCGTGTTTGGACCAAGAGAAAATTCTCAGCAAAATTCCAATTTGGTCAGCAAAAAACAGTTTTTTTGACCAAAAAGCACCTATTCTCAGCCAAAAGCCCATTTTTTTTCGCCAAAAAGTCGTGTTTTTATCTCAAGAGGTATTTTCAGGAGCAAAAAGTGGGGGTTTCAGCCAACCGGTCACGCCGTCAGCGAAAAACCTGGTTTTGAGAGCCAAAATAGCCATTTTTCAGTTTTTGGGGCTAAAAAGGTTTTTTTTCCCAGCAAAACAGTGTTTTGGACACCGAAAATGTGCTTTTCTCGGCCAAAGGGTGCGTTTAGCAGTGAAAACGTCGTGTTTGGACCAAGAGAAAATTCTCAGCAAAATTCCAATTTGGTCAGCAAAAAACAGTTTTTTTGACCAAAAAGCACCTATTCTCAGCCAAAACCCCATTTTTTTTCGCCAAAAAGTCGTGTTTTTATCTCAAGAGGTATTTTCAGGAGCAAAAAGTGGGGGTTTCAGCCAACCGGTCACGCCGTCAGCGAAAAACCTGGTTTTGAGAGCCAAAATAGCCATTTTTCAGTTTTTGGGGCTAAAAAGGTTTTTTTCCCAGCAAAACAGTGTTTTGGACACCGAAAATGTGCTTTTCTCGGCCAAAGGGTGCGTTTAGCAGTGAAAACGTCGTGTTTGGACCAAGAGAAAATTCTCAGCAAAATTCCAATTTGGTCAGCAAAAAACAGTTTTTTTGACCAAAAAGCACCTATTCTCAGCCAAAACCCCATTTTTTTTCGCCAAAAAGTCGTGTTTTTATCTCAAGAGGTATTTTCAGGAGCAAAAAGTGGGGGTTTCAGCCAACCGGTCACGCCGTCAGCGAAAAACCTGGTTTTGAGAGCCAAAATAGCCATTTTTCAGTTTTTGGGGCTAAAAAGCTTTTTTTCCCAGCAAAACAGTGTTTTGGACACCGAAAATGTGCTTTTCTCGGCCAAAGGGTGCGTTTAGCAGTGAAAACGTCGTGTTTGGACCAAGAGAAAATTCTCAGCAAAATTCCAATTTGGTCAGCAAAAAACAGTTTTTTTGACCAAAAAGCACCTATTCTCAGCCAAAACCCCATTTTTTTTCGCCAAAAAGTCGTGTTTTTATCTCAAGAGGTATTTTCAGGAGCAAAAAGTGGGGGTTTCAGCCAACCGGTCATGCCGTCAGCGAAAAACCTGGTTTTGAGAGCCAAAATAGCCATTTTTCAGTTTTTGGGGCTAAAAAGGTTTTTTTCCCAGCAAAACAGTGTTTTGGACACCGAAAATGTGCTTTTCTCGGCCAAAGGGTGCGTTTAGCAGTGAAAACGTCGTGTTTGGACCAAGAGAAAATTCTCAGCAAAATTCCAATTTGGTCAGCAAAAAACAGTTTTTTTGACCAAAAAGCACCTATTCTCAGCCAAAACCCCATTTTTTTTCGCCAAAAAGTCGTGTTTTTATCTCAAGAGGTATTTTCAGGAGCAAAAAGTGGGGGTTTCAGCCAACCGGTCACGCCGTCAGCGAAAAACCTGGTTTTGAGAGCCAAAATAGCCATTTTTCAGTTTTTGGGGCTAAAAAGGTTTTTTTCCCAGCAAAACAGTGTTTTGGACACCGAAAATGTGCTTTTCTCGGCCAAAGGGTGCGTTTAGCAGTGAAAACGTCGTGTTTGGACCAAGAGAAAATTCTCAGCAAAATTCCAATTTGGTCAGCAAAAAACAGTTTCTTTGACCAAAAAGCACCTATTCTCAGCCAAAACCCCATTTTTTTCGCCAAAAAGTCGTGTTTTTATCTCAAGAGGTATTTTCAGGAGCAAAAAGTGGGGGTTTCAGCCAACCGGTCACGCCGTCAGCGAAAAACCTGGTTTTGAGAGCCAAAATAGCCATTTTTCAGTTTTTGGGGCTAAAAAGGTTTTTTTCCCAGCAAAACAGTGTTTTGGACACCGAAAATGTGCTTTTCTCGGCCAAAGGGTGCGTTTAGCAGTGAAAACGTCGTGTTTGGACCAAGAGAAAATTCTCAGCAAAATTCCAATTTGGTCAGCAAAAAACAGTTTTTTTGACCAAAAAGCACCTATTCTCAGCCAAAAGCCCATTTTTTTTCGCCAAAAAGTCGTGTTTTTATCTCAAGAGGTATTTTCAGGAGCAAAATGTGGGGGTTTCAGCCAACCGGTCACGCCGTCAGCGAAAAACCTGGTTTTGAGAGCCAAAATAGCCATTTTTCAGTTTTTGGGGCTAAAAAGGTTTTTTTTCCAGCAAAACAGTGTTTTGGACACCGAAAATGTGCTTTTCTCGGCCAAAGGGTGCGTTTAGCAGTGAAAACGTCGTGTTTGGACCAAGAGAAAATTCTCAGCAAAATTCCAATTTGGTCAGCAAAAAACAGTTTTTTTGACCAAAAAGCACCTATTCTCAGCCAAAACCCCATTTTTTTTCGCCAAAAAGTCGTGTTTTTATCTCAAGAGGTATTTTCAGGAGCAAAAAGTGGGGGTTTCAGCCAACCGGTCACGCCGTCAGCGAAAAACCTGGTTTTGAGAGCCAAAATAGCCATTTTTCAGTTTTTGGGGCTAAAAAGGTTTTTTTCCCAGCAAAACAGTGTTTTGGACACCGAAAATGTGCTTTTCTCGGCCAAAGGGTGCGTTTAGCAGTGAAAACGTCGTGTTTGGACCAAGAGAAAATTCTCAGGAAAATTCCAATTTGGTCAGCAAAAAACAGTTTTTTTGACCAAAAAGCACCTATTCTCAGCCAAAAGCCCATTTTTTTTCGCCAAAAAGTCGTGTTTTTATCTCAAGAGGTATTTTCAGGAGCAAAAAGTGGGGGTTTCAGCCAACCGGTCACGCCGTCAGCGAAAAACCTGGTTTTGAGAGCCAAAATAGCCATTTTTCAGTTTTTGGGGCTAAAAAGGTTTTTTTCCCAGCAAAACAGTGTTTTGGACACCGAAAATGTGCTTTTCTCGGCCAAAGGGTGCGTTTAGCAGTGAAAACGTCGTGTTTGGACCAAGAGAAAATTCTCAGCAAAATTCCAATTTGGTCAGCAAAAAACAGTTTTTTTGACCAAAAAGCACCTATTCTCAGCCAAAACCCCATTTTTTTTCGCCAAAAAGTCGTGTTTTTATCTCAAGAGGTATTTTCAGGAGCAAAATGTGGGGGTTTCAGCCAACCGGTCACGCCGTCAGCGAAAAACCTGGTTTTGAGAGCCAAAATAGCCATTTTTCAGTTTTTGGGGCTAAAAAGGTTTTTTTTCCAGCAAAACAGTGTTTTGGACACCGAAAATGTGCTTTTCTCGGCCAAAGGGTGCGTTTAGCAGTGAAAACGTCGTGTTTGGACCAAGAGAAAATTCTCAGCAAAATTCCAATTTGGTCAGCAAAAAACAGTTTTTTTGACCAAAAAGCACCTATTCTCAGCCAAAACCCCATTTTTTTTCGCCAAAAAGTCGTGTTTTTATCTCAAGAGGTATTTTCAGGAGCAAAATGTGGGGGTTTCAGCCAACCGGTCACGCCGTCAGCGAAAAACCTGGTTTTGAGAGCCAAAATAGCCATTTTTCAGTTTTTGGGGCTAAAAAGGTTTTTTTTCCAGCAAAACAGTGTTTTGGACACCGAAAATGTGCTTTTCTCGGCCAAAGGGTGCGTTTAGCAGTGAAAACGTCGTGTTTGGACCAAGAGAAAATTCTCAGCAAAATTCCAATTTGGTCAGCAAAAAACAGTTTTTTTGACCAAAAAGCACCTATTCTCAGCCAAAACCCCATTTTTTTTCGCCAAAAAGTCGTGTTTTTATCTCAAGAGGTATTTTCAGGAGCAAAAAGTGGGGGTTTCAGCCAACCGGTCACGCCGTCAGCGAAAAACCTGGTTTTGAGAGCCAAAATAGCCATTTTTCAGTTTTTGGGGCTAAAAAGGTTTTTTTCCCAGCAAAACAGTGTTTTGGACACCGAAAATGTGCTTTTCTCGGCCAAAGGGGGCGTTTAGCAGTGAAAACGTCGTGTTTGGACCAAGAGAAAATTCTCAGCAAAATTCCAATTTGGTCAGCAAAAAACAGTTTTTTTGACCAAAAAGCACCTATTCTCAGCCAAAAGCCCATTTTTTTTCGCCAAAAAGTCGTGTTTTTATCTCAAGAGGTATTTTCAGGAGCAAAAAGTGGGGGTTTCAGCCAACCGGTCACGCCGTCAGCGAAAAACCTGGTTTTGAGAGCCAAAATAGCCATTTTTCAGTTTTTGGGGCTAAAAAGGTTTTTTTCCCAGCAAAACAGTGTTTTGGACACCGAAAATGTGCTTTTCTCGGCCAAAGGGTGCGTTTAGCAGTGAAAACGTCGTGTTTGGACCAAGAGAAAATTCTCAGCAAAATTCCAATTTGGTCAGCAAAAAACAGTTTTTTTGACCAAAAAGCACCTATTCTCAGCCAAAACCCCATTTTTTTTCGCCAAAAAGTCGTGTTTTTATCTCAAGAGGGATTTTCAGGAGCAAAAAGTGGGGGTTTCAGCCAACCGGTCACGCCGTCAGCGAAAAACCTGGTTTTGAGAGCCAAAATAGCCATTTTTCAGTTTTTGGGGCTAAAAAGCTTTTTTCCCCAGCAAAACAGTGTTTTGGACACCCAAAATGTGCTTTTCTCGGCCAAAGGGTGCGTTTAGCAGTGAAAACGTTGTGTTTGGACCAAGAGAAAATTCTCAGCAAAATTCCAATTTGGTCAGCAAAAAACAGTTTTTTTGACCAAAAAGCACCTATTCTCAGCCAAAAGCCCATTTTTTTTCGCCAAAAAGTCGTGTTTTTATCTCAAGAGGTATTTTCAGGAGCAAAAAGTGGGGGTTTCAGCCAACCGGTCACGCCGTCAGCGAAAAACCTGGTTTTGAGAGCCAAAATAGCCATTTTTCAGTTTTTGGGGCTAAAAAGGTTTTTTTCCCAGCAAAACAGTGTTTTGGACACCGAAAATGTGCTTTTCTCGGCCAAAGGGTGCGTTTAGCAGTGAAAACGTCGTGTTTGGACCAAGAGAAAATTCTCAGCAAAATTCCAATTTGGTCAGCAAAAAACAGTTTTTTTGACCAAAAAGCACCTATTCACAGCCAAAACCCCATTTTTTTTCGCCAAAAAGTCGTGTTTTTATCTCAAGAGGGATTTTAAGGAGCAAAAAATGGGGGTTTCAGCCAACCGGTCACGCCGTCAGCGAAAAACCTGGTTTTGAGAGCCAAAATAGCCATTTTTCAGTTTTTGGGGCTAAAAAGGTTTTTTTCCCAGCAAAACAGTGTTTTGGACACCGAAAATGTGCTTTTCTCGGCCAAAGGGTGCGTTTAGCAGTGAAAACGTCGTGTTTGGACCAAGAGAAAATTCTCAGCAAAATTCCAATTTGGTCAGCAAAAAACAGTTTTTTTGACCAAAAAGCACCTATTCTCAGCCAAAACCCCATTTTTTTTCGCCAAAAAGTCGTGTTTTTATCTCAAGAGGTATTTTCAGGAGCAAAAAGTGGGGGTTTCAGCCAACCGGTCACGCCGTCAGCGAAAAACCTGGTTTTGAGAGCCAAAATAGCCATTTTTCAGTTTTTGGGGCTAAAAAGGTTTTTTTCCCAGCAAAACAGTGTTTTGGACACCGAAAATGTGCTTTTCTCGGCCAAAGGGTGCGTTTAGCAGTGAAAACGTCGTGTTTGGACCAAGAGAAAATTCTCAGCAAAATTCCAATTTGGTCAGCAAAAAACAGTTTTTTTGACCACAAAGCACCTATTCACAGCCAAAACCCCATTTTTTTTCGCCAAAAAGTCGTGTTTTTATCTCAAGAGGGATTTTAAGGAGCAAAAAATGGGGGTTTCAGCCAACCGGTCACGCCGTCAGCGAAAAACCTGGTTTTGAGAGCCAAAATAGCCATTTTTCAGTTTTTGGGGCTAAAAAGGTTTTTTTCCCAGCAAAACAGTGTTTTGGACACCGAAAATGTGCTTTTCTCGGCCAAAGGGTGCGTTTAGCAGTGAAAACGTCGTGTTTGGACCAAGAGAAAATTCTCAGCAAAATTCCAATTTGGTCAGCAAAAAACAGTTTTTTTGACCAAAAAGCACCTATTCTCAGCCAAAAGCCCATTTTTTTTCGCCAAAAAGTCGTGTTTTTATCTCAAGAGGTATTTTCAGGAGCAAAAAGTGGGGGTTTCAGCCAACCGGTCACGCCGTCAGCGAAAAACCTGGTTTTGAGAGCCAAAATAGCCATTTTTCAGTTTTTGGGGCTAAAAAGGTTTTTTTCCCAGCAAAACAGTGTTTTGGACACCGAAAATGTGCTTTTCTCGGCCAAAGGGTGCGTTTAGCAGTGAAAACGTCGTGTTTGGACCAAGAGAAAATTCTCAGCAAAATTCCAATTTGGTCAGCAAAAAACAGTTTTTTTGACCAAAAAGCACCTATTCTCAGCCAAAACCCCATTTTTTTTCGCCAAAAAGTCGTGTTTTTATCTCAAGAGGTATTTTCAGGAGCAAAAAGTGGGGGTTTCAGCCAACCGGTCACGCCGTCAGCGAAAAACCTGGTTTTGAGAGCCAAAATAGCCATTTTTCAGTTTTTGGGGCTAAAAAGGTTTTTTTCCCAGCAAAACAGTGTTTTAGACACCGAAAATGTGCTTTTCTCGGCCAAAGGGTGCGTTTAGCAGTGAAAACGTCGTGTTTGGACCAAGAGAAAATTCTCAGCAAAATTCCAATTTGGTCAGCAAAAAACAGTTTTTTTGACCAAAAAGCACCTATTCTCAGCCAAAAGCCCATTTTTTTTCGCCAAAAAGTCGTGTTTTTATCTCAAGAGGTATTTTCAGGAGCAAAATGTGGGGGTTTCAGCCAACCGGTCACGCCGTCAGCGAAAAACCTGGTTTTGAGAGCCAAAATAGCCATTTTTCAGTTTTTGGTGCTAAAAAGGTTTTTTTCCCAGCAAAACAGTGTTTTGGACACCGAAAATGTGCTTTTCTCGGCCAAAGGGTGCGTTTAGCAGTGAAAACGTCGTGTTTGGACCAAGAGAAAATTCTCAGCAAAATTCCAATTTGGTCAGCAAAAAACAGTTTTTTTGACCAAAAAGCACCTATTCACAGCCAAAACCCCATTTTTTTTCGCCAAAAAGTCGTGTTTTTATCTCAAGAGGGATTTTAAGGAGCAAAAAGTGGGGGTTTCAGCCAACCGGTCACGCCGTCAGCGAAAAACCTGGTTTTGAGAGCCAAAATAGCCATTTTTCAGTTTTTGGGGCTAAAAAGGTTTTTTTCCCAGCAAAACAGTGTTTTGGACACCGAAAATGTGCTTTTCTCGGCCAAAGGGTGCGTTTAGCAGTGAAAACGTCGTGTTTGGACCAAGAGAAAATTCTCAGCAAAATTCCAATTTGGTCAGCAAAAAACAGTTTTTTTGACCAAAAAGCACCTATTCTCAGCCAAAACCCCATTTTTTTTCGCCAAAAAGTCGTGTTTTTATCTCAAGAGGTATTTTCAGGAGCAAAAAGTGGGGGTTTCAGCCAACCGGTCACGCCGTCAGCGAAAAACCTGGTTTTGAGAGCCAAAATAGCCATTTTTCAGTTTTTGGGGCTAAAAAGGTTTTTTTCCCAGCAAAACAGTGTTTTGGACACCGAAAATGTGTTTTTTTCTCGGCCAAAGGGTGCGTTTAGCAGTGAAAACGTCGTGTTTGGACCAAGAGAAAATTCTCAGCAAAATTCCAATTTGGTCAGCAAAAAACAGTTTTTTTGACCAAAAAGCACCTATTCTCAGCCAAAACCCCATTTTTTTCGCCAAAAAGTCGTGTTTTTATCTCAAGAGGTATTTTCAGGAGCAAAATGTGGGGGTTTCAGCCAACCGGTCACGCCGGCAGCGAAAAACCTGGTTTTGAGAGCCAAAATAGCCATTTTTCAGTTTTTGGGGCTAAAAAGGTTTTTTTCCCAGCAAAACAGTGTTTTGGACACCGAAAATGTGCTTTTCTCGGCCAAAGGGTGCGTTTAGCAGTGAAAACGTCGTGTTTGGACCAAGAGAAAATTCTCAGCAAAATTCCAATTTGGTCAGCAAAAAACAGTTTTTTTGACCAAAAAGCACCTATTCACAGCCAAAACCCCATTTTTTTTCGCCAAAAAGTCGTGTTTTTATCTCAAGAGGGATTTTAAGGAGCAAAAAGTGGGGGTTTCAGCCAACCGGTCACGCCGTCAGCGAAAAACCTGGTTTTGAGAGCCAAAATAGCCATTTTTCAGTTTTTGGGGCTAAAAAGGTTTTTTTCCCTGCAAAACAGTGTTTTGGACACCGAAAATGTGCTTTTCTCGGCCAAAGGGTGCGTTTAGCAGTGAAAACGTCGTGTTTGGACCAAGAGAAAATTCTCAGCAAAATTCCAATTTGGTCAGCAAAAAACAGTTTTTTTGACCAAAAAGCACCTATTCTCAGCCAAAAGCCCATTTTTTTTCGCCAAAAAGTCGTGTTTTTATCTCAAGAGGTATTTTCAGGAGCAAAAAGTGGGGGTTTCAGCCAACCGGTCACGCCGTCAGCGAAAAACCTGGTTTTGAGAGCCAAAATAGCCATTTTTCAGTTTTTGGGGCTAAAAAGGTTTTTTTCCCAGCAAAACAGTGTTTTGGACACCGAAAATGTGCTTTTCTCGGCCAAAGGGTGCGTTTAGCAGTGAAAACGTCGTGTTTGGACCAAGAGAAAATTCTCAGCAAAATTCCAATTTGGTCAGCAAAAAACAGTTTTTTTGACCAAAAAGCACCTATTCTCAGCCAAAACCCCATTTTTTTCGCCAAAAAGTCGTGTTTTTATCTCAAGAGGTATTTTCAGGAGCAAAAAGTGGGGGTTTCAGCCAACCGGTCACGCCGTCAGCCAAAAACCTGGTTTTGAGAGCCAAAATAGCCATTTTTCAGTTTTTGGGGCTAAAAAGGTTTTTTTCCCAGCAAAACAGTGTTTTGGACACCGAAAATGTGCTTTTCTCGGCCAAAGGGTGCGTTTAGCAGTGAAAACGTCGTGTTTGGACCAAGAGAAAATTCTCAGCAAAATTCCAATTTGGTCAGCAAAAAACAGTTTTTTTGACCAAAAAGCACCTATTCTCAGCCAAAACCCCATTTTTTTTCGCCAAAAAGTCGTGTTTTTATCTCAAGAGGTATTTTCAGGAGCAAAAAGTGGGGGTTTCAGCCAACCGGTCACGCCGTCAGCGAAAAACCTGGTTTTGAGAGCCAAAATAGCCATTTTTCAGTTTTTGGGGCTAAAAAGGTTTTTTTCCCAGCAAAACAGTGTTTTGGACACCGAAAATGTGCTTTTCTCGGCCAAAGGGTGCGTTTAGCAGTGAAAACGTCGTGTTTGGACCAAGAGAAAATTCTCAGCAAAATTCCAATTTGGTCAGCAAAAAACAGTTTTTTTGACCAAAAAGCACCTATTCTCAGCCAAAAGCCCATTTTTTTTCGCCAAAAAGTCGTGTTTTTATCTCAAGAGGTATTTTCAGGAGCAAAAAGTGGGGGTTTCAGCCAACCGGTCACGCCGTCAGCGAAAAACCTGGTTTTGAGAGCCAAAATAGCCATTTTTCAGTTTTTGGGGCTAAAAAGGTTTTTTTCCCAGCAAAACAGTGTTTTGGACACCGAAAATGTGCTTTTCTCGGCCAAAGGGTGCGTTTAGCAGTGAAAACGTCGTGTTTGGACCAAGAGAAAATTCTCAGCAAAATTCCAATTTGGTCAGCAAAAAACAGTTTTTTTGACCAAAAAGCACCCATTCTCAGCCAAAACCCCATTTTTTTGGCCAAAAAGTCGTGTTTTTATCTCAAGAGGTATTTTCAGGAGCAAAAAGTGGGGGTTTCAGCCAACCGGTCACGCCGTCAGCGAAAAACCTGGTTTTGAGAGCCAAAATAGCCATTTTTCAGTTTTTGGGGCTAAAAAGGTTTTTTTCCCAGCAAAACAGTGTTTTGGACACCGAAAATGTGCTTTTCTCGGCCAAAGGGTGCGTTTAGCAGTGAAAACGTCGTGTTTGGACCAAGAGAAAATTCTCAGCAAAATTCCAATTTGGTCAGCAAAAAACAGTTTTTTTGACCAAAAAGCACCTATTCTCAGCCAAAAGCCCATTTTTTTTCGCCAAAAAGTCGTGTTTTTATCTCAAGAGGTATTTTCAGGAGCAAAAAGTGGGGGTTTCAGCCAACCGGTCACGCCGTCAGCGAAAAACCTGGTTTTGAGAGCCAAAATAGCCATTTTTCAGTTTTTGGGGCTAAAAAGGTTTTTTTCCCAGCAAAACAGTGTTTTGGACACCGAAAATGTGCTTTTCTCGGCCAAAGGGTGCGTTTAGCAGTGAAAACGTCGTGTTTGGACCAAGAGAAAATTCTCAGCAAAATTCCAATTTGGTCAGCAAAAAACAGTTTTTTTGACCAAAAAGCACCCATTCTCAGCCAAAACCCCATTTTTTTGGCCAAAAAGTCGTGTTTTTATCTCAAGAGGTATTTTCAGGAGCAAAAAGTGGGGGTTTCAGCCAACCGGTCACGCCGTCAGCGAAAAACCTGGTTTTGAGAGCCAAAATAGCCATTTTTCAGTTTTTGGGGCTAAAAAGGTTTTTTTCCCAGCAAAACAGTGTTTTGGACACCGAAAATGTGCTTTTCTCGGCCAAAGGGTGCGTTTAGCAGTGAAAACGTCGTGTTTGGACCAAGAGAAAATTCTCAGCAAAATTCCAATTTGGTCAGCAAAAAACAGTTTTTTTGACCAAAAAGCACCTATTCTCAGCCAAAAGCCCATTTTTTTTCGCCAAAAAGTCGTGTTTTTATCTCAAGAGGTATTTTCAGGAGCAAAAAGTGGGGGTTTCAGCCAACCGGTCACGCCGTCAGCGAAAAACCTGGTTTTGAGAGCCAAAATAGCCATTTTTCAGTTTTTGGGGCTAAAAAGGTTTTTTTCCCAGCAAAACAGTGTTTTGGACACCGAAAAGGTGCTTTTCTCGGCCAAAGGGTGCGTTTAGCAGTGAAAACGTCGTGTTTGGACCAAGAGAAAATTCTCAGCAAAATTCCAATTTGGTCAGCAAAAAACAGTTTTTTTGACCAAAAAGCACCTATTCTCAGCCAAAAGCCCATTTTTTTTCGCCAAAAAGTCGTGTTTTTATCTCAAGAGGTATTTTCAGGAGCAAAAAGTGGGGGTTTCAGCCAACCGGTCACGCCGTCAGCGAAAAACCTGGTTTTGAGAGCCAAAATAGCCATTTTTCAGTTTTTGGGGCTAAAAAGGTTTTTTTCCCAGCAAAACAGTGTTTTGGACACCGAAAATGTGCTTTTCTCGGCCAAAGGGTGCGTTTAGCAGTGAAAACGTCGTGTTTGGACCAAGAGAAAATTCTCAGCAAAATTCCAATTTGGTCAGCAAAAAACAGTTTTTTTGACCAAAAAGCACCCATTCTCAGCCAAAACCCCATTTTTTTGGCCAAAAAGTCGTGTTTTTATCTCAAGAGGTATTTTCAGGAGCAAAAAGTGGGGGTTTCAGCCAACCGGTCACGCCGTCAGCGAAAAACCTGGTTTTGAGAGCCAAAATAGCCATTTTTCAGTTTTTGGGGCTAAAAAGGTTTTTTTCCCAGCAAAACAGTGTTTTGGACACCGAAAATGTGCTTTTCTCGGCCAAAGGGTGCGTTTAGCAGTGAAAACGTCGTGTTTGGACCAAGAGAAAATTCTCAGCAAAATTCCAATTTGGTCAGCAAAAAACAGTTTTTTTGACCAAAAAGCACCTATTCTCAGCCAAAAGCCCATTTTTTTTCGCCAAAAAGTCGTGTTTTTATCTCAAGAGGTATTTTCAGGAGCAAAAAGTGGGGGTTTCAGCCAACCGGTCACGCCGTCAGCGAAAAACCTGGTTTTGAGAGCCAAAATAGCCATTTTTCAGTTTTTGGGGCTAAAAAGGTTTTTTTCCCAGCAAAACAGTGTTTTGGACACCGAAAAGGTGCTTTTCTCGGCCAAAGGGTGCGTTTAGCAGTGAAAACGTCGTGTTTGGACCAAGAGAAAATTCTCAGCAAAATTCCAATTTGGTCAGCAAAAAACAGTTTTTTTGACCAAAAAGCACCTATTCTCAGCCAAAACCCCATTTTTTTCGCCAAAAAGTCGTGTTTTTATCTCAAGAGGTATTTTCAGGAGCAAAAAGTGGGGGTTTCAGCCAACCGGTCACGCCGTCAGCGAAAAACCTGGTTTTGAGAGCCAAAATAGCCATTTTTCAGTTTTTGGGGCTAAAAAGGTTTTTTTCCCAGCAAAACAGTGTTTTGGACACCGAAAATGTGCTTTTCTCGGCCAAAGGGTGCGTTTAGCAGTGAAAACGTCGTGTTTGGACCAAGAGAAAATTCTCAGCAAAATTCCAATTTGGTCAGCAAAAAACAGTTTTTTTGACCAAAAAGCACCTATTCTCAGCCAAAAGCCCATTTTTTTCGCCAAAAAGTCGTGTTTTTATCTCAAGAGGTATTTTCAGGAGCAAAAAGTGGGGGTTTCAGCCAACCGGTCACGCCGTCAGCGAAAAACCTGGTTTTGAGAGCCAAAATAGCCATTTTTCAGTTTTTGGGGCTAAAAAGGTTTTTTTCCCAGCAAAACAGTGTTTTGGACATCGAAAATGTGCTTTTCTCGGCCAAAGGGTGCGTTTAGCAGTGAAAACGTCGTGTTTGGACCAAGAGAAAATTCTCAGCAAAATTCCAATTTGGTCAGCAAAAAACAGTTTTTTTGACCAAAAAGCACCTATTCTCAGCCAAAACCCCATTTTTTTTCGCCAAAAAGTCGTGTTTTTATCTCAAGAGGTATTTTCAGGAGCAAAAAGTGGGGGTTTCAGCCAACCGGTCACGCCGTCAGCGAAAAACCTGGTTTTGAGAGCCAAAATAGCCATTTTTCAGTTTTTGGGGCTAAAAAGGTTTTTTTCCCAGCAAAACAGTGTTTTGGACACCGAAAATGTGCTTTTCTCGGCCAAAGGGTGCGTTTAGCAGTGAAAACGTCGTGTTTGGACCAAGAGAAAATTCTCAGCAAAATTCCAATTTGGTCAGCAAAAAACAGTTTTTTTGACCAAAAAGCACCTATTCTCAGCCAAAACCCCATTTTTTTTCGCCAAAAAGTCGTGTTTTTATCTCAAGAGGTATTTTCAGGAGCAAAAAGTGGGGGTTTCAGCCAACCGGTCACGCCGTCAGCGAAAAACCTGGTTTTGAGAGCCAAAATAGCCATTTTTCAGTTTTTGGGGCTAAAAAGGTTTTTTTCCCAGCAAAACAGTGTTTTGGACACCGAAAATGTGCTTTTCTCGGCCAAAGGGTGCGTTTAGCAGTGAAAACGTCGTGTTTGGACCAAGAGAAAATTCTCAGCAAAATTCCAATTTGGTCAGCAAAAAACAGTTTTTTTGACCAAAAAGCACCTATTCTCAGCCAAAACCCCATTTTTTTTTCGCCAAAAAGTCGTGTTTTTATCTCAAGAGGGATTTTCAGGAGCAAAAAGTGGGGGTTTCAGCCAACCGGTCACGCCGTCAGCCAAAAACCTGGTTTTGAGAGCCAAAATAGCCATTTTTCAGTTTTTGGGGCTAAAAAGGTTTTTTTCCCAGCAAAACAGTGTTTTGGACACCGAAAATGTGCTTTTCTCGGCCAAAGGGTGCGTTTAGCAGTGAAAACGTCGTGTTTGGACCAAGAGAAAATTCTCAGCAAAATTCCAATTTGGTCAGCAAAAAACAGTTTTTTTGACCAAAAAGCACCTATTCTCAGCCAAAAGCCCATTTTTTTTCGCCAAAAAGTCGTGTTTTTATCTCAAGAGGTATTTTCAGGAGCAAAAAGTGGGGGTTTCAGCCAACCGGTCACGCCGTCAGCGAAAAACCTGGTTTTGAGAGCCAAAATAGCCATTTTTCAGTTTTTGGGGCTAAAAAGGTTTTTTTCCCAGCAAAACAGTGTTTTGGACACCGAAAATGTGCTTTTCTCGGCCAAAGGGTGCGTTTAGCAGTGAAAACGTCGTGTTTGGACCAAGAGAAAATTCTCAGCAAAATTCCAATTTGGTCAGCAAAAAACAGTTTTTTTGACCAAAAAGCACCTATTCTCAGCCAAAACCCCATTTTTTTTCGCCAAAAAGTCGTGTTTTTATCTCAAGAGGTATTTTCAGGAGCAAAAAGTGGGGGTTTCAGCCAACCGGTCACGCCGTCAGCGAAAAACCTGGTTTTGAGAGCCAAAATAGCCATTTTTCAGTTTTTGGGGCTAAAAAGGTTTTTTTCCCAGCAAAACAGTGTTTTGGACACCGAAAATGTGCTTTTCTCGGCCAAAGGGTGCGTTTAGCAGTGAAAACGTCGTGTTTGGACCAAGAGAAAATTCTCAGCAAAATTCCAATTTGGTCAGCAAAAAACAGTTTTTTTGACCAAAAAGCACCTATTCTCAGCCAAAACCCCATTTTTTTTTCGCCAAAAAGTCGTGTTTTTATCTCAAGAGGGATTTTCAGGAGCAAAAAGTGGGGGTTTCAGCCAACCGGTCACGCCGTCAGCGAAAAACCTGGTTTTGAGAGCCAAAATAGCCATTTTTCAGTTTTTGGGGCTAAAAAGGTTTTTTTCCCAGCAAAACAGTGTTTTGGACACCCAAAATGTGCTTTTCTCGGCCAAAGGGTGCGTTTAGCAGTGAAAACGTCGTGTTTGGACCAAGAGAAAATTCTCAGCAAAATTCCAATTTGGTCAGCAAAAAACAGTTTTTTTGACCAAAAAGCACCTATTCTCAGCCAAAAGCCCATTTTTTTTCGCCAAAAAGTCGTGTTTTTATCTCAAGAGGTATTTTCAGGAGCAAAAAGTGGGGGTTTCAGCCAACCGGTCACGCCGTCAGCGAAAAACCTGGTTTTGAGAGCCAAAATAGCCATTTTTCAGTTTTTGGGGCTAAAAAGGTTTTTTTCCCAGCAAAACAGTGTTTTGGACACCGAAAATGTGCTTTTCTCGGCCAAAGGGTGCGTTTAGCAGTGAAAACGTCGTGTTTGGACCAAGAGAAAATTCTCAGCAAAATTCCAATTTGGTCAGCAAAAAACAGTTTTTTTGACCAAAAAGCACCTATTCTCAGCCAAAACCCCATTTTTTTTCGCCAAAAAGTCGTGTTTTTATCTCAAGAGGTATTTTCAGGAGCAAAAAGTGGGGGTTTCAGCCAACCGGTCACGCCGTCAGCGAAAAACCTGGTTTTGAGAGCCAAAATAGCCATTTTTCAGTTTTTGGGGCTAAAAAGGTTTTATTTCCCAGCAAAACAGTGTTTTGGACACCGAAAATGTGCTTTTCTCGGCCAAAGGGTGCGTTTAGCAGTGAAAACGTCGTGTTTGGACCAAGAGAAAATTCTCAGCAAAATTCCAATTTGGTCAGCAAAAAACAGTTTTTTTGACCAAAAAGCACCTATTCTCAGCCAAAACCCCATTTTTTTTCGCCAAAAAGTCGTGTTTTTATCTCAAGAGGTATTTTCAGGAGCAAAAAGTGGGAGTTTCAGCCAACCGGTCACGCCGTCAGCGAAAAACCTGGTTTTGAGAGCCAAAATAGCCATTTTTCAGTTTTTGGGGCTAAAAAGGTTTTTTTCCCAGCAAAACAGTGTTTTGGACACCGAAAATGTGCTTTTCTCGGCCAAAGGGTGCGTTTAGCAGTGAAAACGTCGTGTTTGGACCAAGAGAAAATTCTCAGCAAAATTCCAATTTGGTCAGCAAAAAACAGTTTTTTTGACCAAAAAGCACCTATTCTCAGCCAAAACCCCATTTTTTTTCGCCAAAAAGTCGTGTTTTTATCTCAAGAGGTATTTTCAGGAGCAAAAAGTGGGGGTTTCAGCCAACCGGTCACGCCGTCAGCGAAAAACCTGGTTTTGAGAGCCAAAATAGCCATTTTTCAGTTTTTGGGGCTAAAAAGGTTTTTTTCCCAGCAAAACAGTGTTTTGGACACCGAAAATGTGCTTTTCTCGGCCAAAGGGTGCGTTTAGCAGTGAAAACGTCGTGTTTGGACCAAGAGAAAATTCTCAGCAAAATTCCAATTTGGTCAGCAAAAAACAGTTTTTTTGACCAAAAAGCACCTATTCTCAGCCAAAACCCCATTTTTTTCGCCAAAAAGTCGTGTTTTTATCTCAAGAGGTATTTTCAGGAGCAAAAAGTGGGGGTTTCAGCCAACCGGTCACGCCGTCAGCCAAAAACCTGGTTTTGAGAGCCAAAATAGCCATTTTTCAGTTTTTGGGGCTAAAAAGGTTTTTTTCCCAGCAAAACAGTGTTTTGGACACCGAAAATGTGCTTTTCTCGGCCAAAGGGTGCGTTTAGCAGTGAAAACGTCGTGTTTGGACCAAGAGAAAATTCTCAGCAAAATTCCAATTTGGTCAGCAAAAAACAGTTTTTTTGACCAAAAAGCACCTATTCTCAGCCAAAACCCCATTTTTTTTCGCCAAAAAGTCGTGTTTTTATCTCAAGAGGGATTTTCAGGAGCAAAAAGTGGGGGTTTCAGCCAACCGGTCACGCCGTCAGCGAAAAACCTGGTTTTGAGAGCCAAAATAGCCATTTTTCAGTTTTTGGGGCTAAAAAGGTTTTTTTCCCAGCAAAACAGTGTTTTGGACACCGAAAATGTGCTTTTCTCGGCCAAAGGGTGCGTTTAGCAGTGAAAACGTCGTGTTTGGACCAAGAGAAAATTCTCAGCAAAATTCCAATTTGGTCAGCAAAAAACAGTTTTTTTGACCAAAAAGCACCTATTCTCAGCCAAAACCCCATTTTTTTTCGCCAAAAAGTCGTGTTTTTATCTCAAAAGGTATTTTCAGGAGAAAAAGTGGGGGTTTCAGCCAACCGGTCACGCCGTCAGCGAAAAACCTGGTTTTGAGAGCCAAAATAGCCATTTTTCAGTTTTTGGGGCTAAAAAGGTTTTTTTCCCAGCAAAACAGTGTTTTGGACACCGAAAATGTGCTTTTCTCGGCCAAAGGGTGCGTTTAGCAGTGAAAACGTCGTGTTTGGACTAGGAGAAAATTCTCAGCAAAATTCCAATTTGGTCAGCAAAAAACAGTTTTTTTGACCAAAAAGCACCTATTCTCAGCCAAAACCCCATTTTTTTTCGCCAAAAAGTCGTGTTTTTATCTCAAGAGGTATTTTCAGGAGCAAAAAGTGGGGGTTTCAGCCAACCGGTCACGCCGTCAGCGAAAAACCTGGTTTTGAGAGCCAAAATAGCCATTTTTCAGTTTTTGGGGCTAAAAAGGTTTTTTTCCCAGCAAAACAGTGTTTTGGACACCGAAAATGTGCTTTTCTCGGCCAAAGGGTGCGTTTAGCAGTGAAAACGTCGTGTTTGGACCAAGAGAAAATTCTCAGCAAAATTCCAATTTGGTCAGCAAAAAACAGTTTTTTTGACCAAAAAGCACCTATTCTCAGCCAAAACCCCATTTTTTTTCGCCAAAAAGTCGTGTTTTTATCTCAAAAGGTATTTTCAGGAGCAAAAAGTGGGGGTTTCAGCCAACCGGTCACGCCGTCAGCGAAAAACCTGGTTTTGAGAGCCAAAATAGCCATTTTTCAGTTTTTGGGGCTAAAAAGGTTTTTTTCCCAGCAAAACAGTGTTTTGGACACCGAAAATGTGCTTTTCTCGGCCAAAGGGTGCGTTTAGCAGTGAAAACGTCGTGTTTGGACCAAGAGAAAATTCTCAGCAAAATTCCAATTTGGTCAGCAAAAAACAGTTTTTTTGACCAAAAAGCACCTATTCTCAGCCAAAACCCCATTTTTTTTCGCCAAAAAGTCGTGTTTTTATCTCAAAAGGTATTTTCAGGAGCAAAAAGTGGGGGTTTCAGCCACCCGGTCACGCCGTCAGCGAAAAACCTGGTTTTGAGAGCCAAAATAGCCATTTTTCAGTTTTTGGGGCTAAAAAGGTTTTTTTCCCAGCAAAACAGTGTTTTGGACACCGAAAATGTGCTTTTCTCGGCCAAAGGGTGCGTTTAGCAGTGAAAACGTCGTGTTTGGACCAAGAGAAAATTCTCAGCAAAATTCCAATTTGGTCAGCAAAAAACAGTTTTTTTGACCAAAAAGCACCTATTCTCAGCCAAAACCCCATTTTTTTTCGCCAAAAAGTCGTGTTTTTATCTCAAAAGGTATTTTCAGGAGCAAAAAGTGGGGGTTTCAGCCAACCGGTCACGCCGTCAGCGAAAAACCTGGTTTTGAGAGCCAAAATAGCCATTTTTCAGTTTTTGGGGCTAAAAAGGTTTTTTTCCCAGCAAAACAGTGTTTTGGACACCGAAAATGTGCTTTTCTCGGCCAAAGGGTGCGTTTAGCAGTGAAAACGTCGTGTTTGGACCAAGAGAAAATTCTCAGCAAAATTCCAATTTGGTCAGCAAAAAACAGTTTTTTTGACCAAAAAGCACCTATTCTCAGCCAAAACCCCATTTTTTTTCGCCAAAAAGTCGTGTTTTTATCTCAAGAGGGATTTTCAGGAGCAAAAAGTGGGGGTTTCAGCCAACCGGTCACGCCGTCAGCGAAAAACCTGGTTTTGAGAGCCAAAATAGCCATTTTTCAGTTTTTGGGGCTAAAAAGGTTTTTTTCCCAGCAAAACAGTGTTTTGGACACCGAAAATGTGCTTTTCTCGGCCAAAGGGTGCGTTTAGCAGTGAAAACGTCGTGTTTGGACCAAGAGAAAATTCTCAGCAAAATTCCAATTTGGTCAGCAAAAAACAGTTTTTTTGACCAAAAAGCACCTATTCTCAGCCAAAAGCCCATTTTTTTTCGCCAAAAAGTCGTGTTTTTATCTCAAGAGGTATTTTCAGGAGCAAAAAGTGGGGGTTTCAGCCAACCGGTCACGCCGTCAGCGAAAAACCTGGTTTTGAGAGCCAAAATAGCCATTTTTCAGTTTTTGGGGCTAAAAAGGTTTTTTTCCCAGCAAAACAGTGTTTTGGACACCGAAAATGTGCTTTTCTCGGCCAAAGGGTGCGTTTAGCAGTGAAAACGTCGTGTTTGGACCAAGAGAAAATTCTCAGCAAAATTCCAATTTGGTCAGCAAAAAACAGTTTTTTTGACCAAAAAGCACCTATTCTCAGCCAAAACCCCATTTTTTTTCGCCAAAAAGTCGTGTTTTTATCTCAAAAGGTATTTTCAGGAGCAAAAAGTGGGGGTTTCAGCCAACCGGTCACGCCGTCAGCGAAAAACCTGGTTTTGAGAGCCAAAATAGCCATTTTTCAGTTTTTGGGGCTAAAAAGGTTTTTTTCCCAGCAAAACAGTGTTTTGGACACCGAAAATGTGCTTTTCTTGGCCAAAGGGTGCGTTTAGCAGTGAAAACGTCGTGTTTGGACCAAGAGAAAATTCTCAGCAAAATTCCAATTTGGTCAGCAAAAAACAGTTTTTTTGACCAAAAAGCACCTATTCTCAGCCAAAACCCCATTTTTTTTCGCCAAAAAGTCGTGTTTTTATCTCAAGAGGGATTTTCAGGAGCAAAAAGTGGGGGTTTCAGCCAACCGGTCACGCCGTCAGCGAAAAACCTGGTTTTGAGAGCCAAAATAGCCATTTTTCAGTTTTTGGGGCTAAAAAGGTTTTTTTCCCAGCAAAACAGTGTTTTGGACACCGAAAATGTGCTTTTCTCGGCCAAAGGGTGCGTTTAGCAGTGAAAACGTCGTGTTTGGACCAAGAGAAAATTCTCAGCAAAATTCCAATTTGGTCAGCAAAAAACAGTTTTTTTGACCAAAAAGCACCTATTCTCAGCCAAAAGCCCATTTTTTTTCGCCAAAAAGTCGTGTTTTTATCTCAAGAGGTATTTTCAGGAGCAAAAAGTGGGGGTTTCAGCCAACCGGTCACGCCGTCAGCGAAAAACCTGGTTTTGAGAGCCAAAATAGCCATTTTTCAGTTTTTGGGGCTAAAAAGGTTTTTTTCCCAGCAAAACAGTGTTTTGGACACCGAAAATGTGCTTTTCTCGGCCAAAGGGTGCGTTTAGCAGTGAAAACGTCGTGTTTGGACCAAGAGAAAATTCTCAGCAAAATTCCAATTTGGTCAGCAAAAAACAGTTTTTTTGACCAAAAAGCACCTATTCTCAGCCAAAAGCCCATTTTTTTTCGCCAAAAAGTCGTGTTTTTATCTCAAGAGGTATTTTCAGGAGCAAAAAGTGGGGGTTTCAGCCAACCGGTCACGCCGTCAGCGAAAAACCTGGTTTTGAGAGCCAAAATAGCCATTTTTCAGTTTTTGGGGCTAAAAAGGTTTTTTTCCCAGCAAAACAGTGTTTTGGACACCGAAAATGTGCTTTTCTCGGCCAAAGGGTGCGTTTAGCAGTGAAAACGTCGTGTTTGGACCAAGAGAAAATTCTCAGCAAAATTCCAATTTGGTCAGCAAAAAACAGTTTTTTTGACCAAAAAGCACCTATTCTCAGCCAAAACCCCATTTTTTTTCGCCAAAAAGTCGTGTTTTTATCTCAAGAGGTATTTTCAGGAGCAAAAAGTGGGGGTTTCAGCCAACCGCTCACGCCGTCAGCGAAAAACCTGGTTTTGAGAGCCAAAATAGCCATTTTTCAGTTTTTGGGGCTAAAAAGGTTTTTTTTCCCAGCAAAACAGTGTTTTGGACACCGAAAATGTGCTTTTCTCGGCCAAAGGGTGCGTTTAGCAGTGAAAACGTCGTGTTTGGACCAAGAGAAAATTCTCAGCAAAATTCCAATTTGGTCAGCAAAAAACAGTTTTTTTTGACCAAAAAGCAACTATTCTCAGCCAAAACCCCATTTTTTTTCGCCAAAAAGTCGTGTTTTTATCTCAAGAGGTATTTTCAGGAGCAAAAAGTGGGGGTTTCAGCCAACCGGTCACGCCGTCAGCGAAAAACCTGGTTTTGAGAGCCAAAATAGCCATTTTTCAGTTTTTGGGGCTAAAAAGGTTTTTTTCCCAGCAAAACAGTGTTTTGGACACCGAAAATGTGCTTTTCTCGGCCAAAGGGTGCGTTTAGCAGTGAAAACGTCGTGTTTGGACCAAGAGAAAATTCTCAGCAAAATTCCAATTTGGTCAGCAAAAAACAGTTTTTTTGACCAAAAAGCACCTATTCTCAGCCAAAACCCCATTTTTTTTCGCCAAAAAGTCGTGTTTTTATCTCAAGAGGTATTTTCAGGAGCAAAAAGTGGGGGTTTCAGCCAACCGGTCACGCCGTCAGCGAAAAACCTGGTTTTGAGAGCCAAAATAGCCATTTTTCATTTTTTGGGGCTAAAAAGGTTTTTTTCCCAGCAAAACAATGTTTTGGACACCGAAAATGTGCTTTTCTCGGCCAAAGGGTGCGTTTAGCAGTGAAAACGTCGTGTTTGGACCAAGAGAAAATTCTCAGCAAAATTCCAATTTGGTCAGCAAAAAACAGTTTTTTTGACCAAAAAGCACCTATTCTCAGCCAAAACCCCATTTTTTTTCGCCAAAAAGTCGTGTTTTTATCTCAAGAGGTATTTTCAGGAGCAAAAAGTGGGGGTTTCAGCCAACCGGTCACGCCGTCAGCGAAAAACCTGGTTTTGAGAGCCAAAATAGCCATTTTTCAGTTTTTGGGGCTAAAAAGGTTTTTTTCCCAGCAAAACAGTGTTTTGGACACCGAAAATGTGCTTTTCTCGGCCAAAGGGTGCGTTTAGCAGTGAAAACGTCGTGTTTGGACCAAGAGAAAATTCTCAGCAAAATTCCAATTTGGTCAGCAAAAAACAGTTTTTTTGACCAAAAAGCACCTATTCTCAGCCAAAACCCCATTTTTTTTCGCCAAAAAGTCGTGTTTTTATCTCAAGAGGTATTTTCAGGAGCAAAAAGTGGGGGTTTCAGCCAACCGGTCACGCCGTCAGCGAAAAACCTGGTTTTGAGAGCCAAAATAGCCATTTTTCAGTTTTTGGGGCTAAAAAAGTTTTTTTCCCAGCAAAACAGTGTTTTGGACACCGAAAATGTGCTTTTCTCAGCCAAAGGGTGCGTTTAGCAGTGAAAACGTCGTGTTTGGATCAAGAGAAAATTCTCAGCAAAATTCCAATTTGGTCAGCAAAAAACAGTTTTTTTGACCAAAAAGCACCTATTCTCAGCCAAAACCCCATTTTTTTTCGCCAAAAAGTCGTGTTTTTATCTCAAGAGGTATTTTCAGGAGCAAAAAGTGGGGGTTTCAGCCAACCGGTCACGCCGTCAGCGAAAAACCTGGTTTTGAGAGCCAAAATAGCCATTTTTCAGTTTTTGGGGCTAAAAAGGTTTTTTTCCCAGCAAAACAGTGTTTTGGACACCGAAAATGTGCTTTTCTCGGCCAAAGGGTGCGTTTAGCAGTGAAAACGTCGTGTTTGGACCAAGAGAAAATTCTCAGCAAAATTCCAATTTGGTCAGCAAAAAAACAGTTTTTTTGACCAAAAAGCACCTATTCTCAGCCAAAACCCCATTTTTTTTCGCCAAAAAGTCGTGTTTTTATCTCAAGAGGTATTTTCAGGAGCAAAAAGTGGGGGTTTCAGCCAACCGGTCACGCCGTCAGCGAAAAACCTGGTTTTGAGAGCCAAAATAGCCATTTTTCAGTCTTTGGGGCTAAAAAGGTTTTTTTCCCAGCAAAACAGTGTTTTGGACACCGAAAATGTGCTTTTCTCGGCCAAAGGGTGCGTTTAGCAGTGAAAACGTCGTGTTTGGACCAAGAGAAAATTCTCAGCAAAATTCCAATTTGGTCAGCAAAAAACAGTTTTTTTGACCAAAAAGCACCTATTCTCACCCAAAACCCCATTTTTTTTCGCCAAAAAGTCGTTTTTTTATCTCAAGAGGTATTTTCAGGAGCAAAAAGTGGGGGTTTCAGCCAACCGGTCACGCCGTCAGCGAAAAACCTGGTTTTGAGAGCCAAAATAGCCATTTTTCAGTTTTTGGGGCTAAAAAGGTTTTTTTCCCAGCAAAACAGTGTTTTGGACACCGAAAATGTGCTTTTCTCAGCCAAAGGGTGCGTTTAGCAGTGAAAACGTCGTGTTTGGACCAAGAGAAAATTCTCAGCAAAATTCCAATTTGGTCAGCAAAAAACAGTTTTTTTGACCAAAAAGCACCTATTCTCAGCCAAAACCCCATTTTTTTTCGCCAAAAAGTCGTGTTTTTATCTCAAGAGGTATTTTCAGGAGCAAAAAGTGGGGGTTTCAGCCAACCGGTCACGCCGTCAGCGAAAAACCTGGTTTTGAGAGCCAAAATAGCCATTTTTCAGTTTTTGGGGCTAAAAAGGTTTTTTTCCCAGCAAAACAGTGTTTTGGACACCGAAAATGTGCTTTTCTCGGCCAAAGGGTGCGTTTAGCAGTGAAAACGTCGTGTTTGGACCAAGAGAAAATTCTCAGCAAAATTCCAATTTGGTCAGCAAAAAACAGTTTTTTTGACCAAAAAGCACCTATTCTCAGCCAAAACCCCATTTTTTTTCGCCAAAAAGTCGTGTTTTTATCTCAAGAGGTATTTTCAGGAGCAAAAAGTGGGGGTTTCAGCCAACCGGTCACGCCGTCAGCGAAAAACCTGGTTTTGAGAGCCAAAATAGCCATTTTTCAGTTTTTGGGGCTAAAAAAGGTTTTTTTCCCAGCAAAACAGTGTTTTGGACACCGAAAATGTGCTTTTCTCGGCCAAAGGGTGCGTTTAGCAGTGAAAACGTCGTGTTTGGACCAAGAGAAAATTCTCAGCAAAATTCCAATTTGGTCAGCAAAAAACAGTTTTTTTGACCAAAAAGCACCTATTCTCAGGCAAAACCCCATTTTTTTTCGCCAAAAAGTCGTGTTTTTATCTCAAGAGGTATTTTCAGGAGCAAAAAGTGGGGGTTTCAGCCAACCGGTCACGCCGTCAGCGAAAAACCTGGTTTTGAGAGCCAAAATAGCCATTTTTCAGTTTTTGGGGCTAAAAAGGTTTTTTTCCCAGCAAAACAGTGTTTTGGACACCGAAAATGTGCTTTTCTCGGCCAAAGGGTGCGTTTAGCAGTGAAAACGTCGTGTTTGGACCAAGAGAAAATTCTCAGCAAAATTCCAATTTGGTCAGCAAAAAACAGTTTTTTTGACCAAAAAGCACCTATTCTCACCCAAAACCCCATTTTTTTCCCCAAAAAGTCGTGTTTTTATCTCAAGAGGTATTTTCAGGAGCAAAAAGTGGGGATTTCAGCCAACCGGTCACGCCGTCAGCGAAAAACCTGGTTTTGAGAGCCAAAATAGCCATTTTTCAGTTTTTGGGGCTAAAAAGGTTTTTTTCCCAGCAAAACAGTGTTTTGGACACCGAAAATGTGCTTTTCTCGGCCAAAGGGTGCGTTTAGCAGTGAAAACGTCGTGTTTGGACCAAGAGAAAATTCTCAGCAAAATTCCAATTTGGTCAGCAAAAAACAGTTTTTTTGACCAAAAAGCACCTATTCTCAGCCAAAACCCCATTTTTTTTCGCCAAAAAGTCGTGTTTTTATCTCAAGAGGGATTTTCAGGAGCAAAAAGTGGGGGTTTCAGCCAACCGGTCACGCCGTCAGCGAAAAACCTGGTTTTGAGAGCCAAAATAGCCATTTTTCAGTTTTTGGGGCTAAAAAGGTTTTTTCCCCAGCAAAACAGTGTTTTGGACACCGAAAATGTGCTTTTCTCGGCCAAAGGGTGCGTTTAGCAGTGAAAACGTCGTGTTTGGACCAAGAGAAAATTCTCAGCAAAATTCCAATTTGGTCAACAAAAAACAGTTTTTTTGACCAAAAAGCACCTATTCTCAGCCAAAAGCCCATTTTTTTTCGCCAAAAAGTCGTGTTTTTATCTCAAGAGGGATTTTCAGGAGCAAAAAGTGGGGGTTTCAGCCAACCGGTCACGCCGTCAGCGAAAAACCTGGTTTTGAGAGCCAAAATAGCCATTTTTCAGTTTTTGGGGCTAAAAAGGTTTTTTTCCCAGCAAAACAGTGTTTTGGACACCGAAAATGTGCTTTTCTCGGCCAAAGGGTGCGTTTAGCAGTGAAAACGTCGTGTTTGGACCAAGAGAAAATTCTCAGCAAAATTCCAATTTGGTCAGCAAAAAACAGTTTTTTTGACCAAAAAGCACCTATTCTCAGCCAAAACCCCATTTTTTTTCGCCAAAAAGTCGTGTTTTTATCTCAAGAGGTATTTTCAGGAGCAAAAAGTGGGGGTTTCAGCCAACCGGTCACGCCGTCAGCGAAAAACCTGGTTTTGAGAGCCAAAATAGCCATTTTTCAGTTTTTGGGGCTAAAAAGGTTTTTTTCCCAGCAAAACAGTGTTTTGGACACCGAAAATGTGCTTTTCTCGGCCAAAGGGTGCGTTTAGCAGTGAAAACGTCGTGTTTGGACCAAGAGAAAATTCTCAGCAAAATTCCAATTTGGTCAGCAAAAAACAGTTTTTTTGACCAAAAAGCACCTATTCTCAGCCAAAACCCCATTTTTTTTCGCCAAAAAGTCGTGTTTTTATCTCAAGAGGTATTTTCAGGAGCAAAAAGTGGGGGTTTCAGCCAACCGGTCACGCCGTCAGCGAAAAACCTGGTTTTGAGAGCCAAAATAGCCATTTTTCAGTTTTTGGGGCTAAAAAGGTTTTTTCCCAGCAAAACAGTGTTTTGGACACCGAAAATGTGCTTTTCTCGGCCAAAGGGTGCGTTTAGCAGTGAAAACGTCGTGTTTGGACCAAGAGAAAATTCTCAGCAAAATTCCAATTTGGTCAGCAAAAAACAGTTTTTTTGACCAAAAAGCACCTATTCTCAGCCAAAACCCCATTTTTTTTCGCCAAAAAGTCGTGTTTTTATCTCAAGAGGTATTTTCAGGAGCAAAAAGTGGGGGTTTCAGCCAACCAGTCACGCCGTCAGCGAAAAACCTGGTTTTGAGAGCCAAAATAGCCATTTTTCAGTTTTTGGGGCTAAAAAGGTTTTTTTCCCAGCAAAACAGTGTTTTGGACACCGAAAATGTGCTTTTCTCGGCCAAAGGGTGCGTTTAGCAGTGAAAACGTCGTGTTTGGACCAAGAGAAAATTCTCAGCAAAATTCCAATTTGGTCAGCAAAAAACAGTTTTTTTGACCAAAAAGCACCTATTCTCAGCCAAAACCCCATTTTTTTTCGCCAAAAAGTCGTGTTTTTATCTCAAGAGGGATTTTCAGGAGCAAAAAGTGGGGGTTTCAGCCAACCGGTCACGCCGTCAGCGAAAAACCTGGTTTTGAGAGCCAAAATAGCCATTTTTCAGTTTTTGGGGCTAAAAAGGTTTTTTTCCCAGCAAAACAGTGTTTTGGACACCGAAAATGTGCTTTTCTCGGCCAAAGGGTGCGTTTAGCAGTGAAAACGTCGTGTTTGGACCAAGAGAAAATTCTCAGCAAAATTCCAATTTGGTCAGCAAAAAACAGTTTTTTTGACCAAAAAGCACCTATTCTCAGCCAAAACCCCATTTTTTTTCGCCAAAAAGTCGTGTTTTTATCTCAAGAGGTATTTTCAGTAGCAAAAAGTGGGGGTTTCAGCCAACCGGTCACGCCGTCAGCGAAAAACCTGGTTTTGAGAGCCAAAATAGCCATTTTTCAGTTTTTGGGGCTAAAAAGGTTTTTTTTCCCAGCAAAACAGTGTTTTGGACACCGAAAATGTGCTTTTCTCGGCCAAAGGGTGCGTTTAGCAGTGAAAACGTCGTGTTTGGACCAAGAGAAAATTCTCAGCAAAATTCCAATTTGGTCAGCAAAAAACCGTTTTTTTGACCAAAAAGCACCTATTCTCAGCCAAAACCCCATTTTTTTTCGCCAAAAAGTCGTGTTTTTATCTCAAGAGGGATTTTCAGGAGCAAAAAGTGGGGGTTTCAGCCAACCGGTCACGCCGTCAGCGAAAAACCTGGTTTTGAGAGCCAAAATAGCCATTTTTCAGTTTTTGGGGCTAAAAAGGTTTTTTTCCCAGCAAAACAGTGTTTTGGACACCGAAAATGTGCTTTTCTCGGCCAAAGGGTGCGTTTAGCAGTGAAAACGTCGTGTTTGGACCAAGAGAAATTTCTCAGCAAAATTCCAATTTGGTCAGCAAAAAACAGTTTTTTTGACCAAAAAGCACCTATTCTCAGCCAAAACCCCATTTTTTTTCGCCAAAAAGTCGTGTTTTTATCTCAAGAGGTATTTTCAGGAGCAAAAAGTGGGGGTTTCAGCCAACCGGTCACGCCGTCAGCGAAAAACCTGGTTTTGAGAGCCAAAATAGCCATTTTTCAGTTTTTGGGGCTAAAAAGGTTTTTTTCCCAGCAAAACAGTGTTTTGGACACCGAAAATGTGCTTTTCTCGGCCAAAGGGTGCGTTTAGCAGTGAAAACGTCGTGTTTGGACCAAGAGAAAATTCTCAGCAAAATTCCAATTTGGTCAGCAAAAAACAGTTTTTTTGACCAAAAAGCACCTATTCTCAGCCAAAACCCCATTTTTTTTCACCAAAAAGTCGTGTTTTTATCTCAAGAGGTATTTTCAGGAGCAAAAAGTGGGGGTTTCAGCCAACCGGTCACGCCGTCAGCGAAAAACCTGGTTTTGAGAGCCAAAATAGCCATTTTTCAGTTTTTGGGGCTAAAAAGGTTTTTTTTCCCAGCAAAACAGTGTTTTGGACACCGAAAATGTGCTTTTCTCGGCCAAAGGGTGCGTTTAGCAGTGAAAACGTCGTGTTTGGACCAAGAGAAAATTCTCAGCAAAATTCCAATTTGGTCAGCAAAAAACCGTTTTTTTGACCAAAAAGCACCTATTCTCAGCCAAAACCCCATTTTTTTTCGCCAAAAAGTCGTGTTTTTATCTCAAGAGGTATTTTCAGGAGCAAAAAGTGGGGGTTTCAGCCAACCGGTCACGCCGTCAGCGAAAAACCTGGTTTTGAGAGCCAAAATAGCCATTTTTCAGTTTTTGGGGCTAAAAAGGTTTTTTTCCCAGCAAAACAGTGTTTTGGACACCGAAAATGTGCTTTTCTCGGCCAAAGGGTGCGTTTAGCAGTGAAAACGTCGTGTTTGGACCAAGAGAAAATTCTCAGCAAAATTCCAATTTGGTCAGCAAAAAACAGTTTTTTTGACCAAAAAGCACCTATTCTCAGCCAAAACCCCATTTTTTTTCACCAAAAAGTCGTGTTTTTATCTCAAGAGGTATTTTCAGGAGCAAAAAGTGGGGGTTTCAGCCAACCGGTCACGCCGTCAGCGAAAAACCTGGTTTTGAGAGCCAAAATAGCCATTTTTCAGTTTTTGGGGCTAAAAAGGTTTTTTTTCCCAGCAAAACAGTGTTTTGGACACCGAAAATGTGCTTTTCTCGGCCAAAGGGTGCGTTTAGCAGTGAAAACGTCGTGTTTGGACCAAGAGAAAATTCTCAGCAAAATTCCAATTTGGTCAGCAAAAAACCGTTTTTTTGACCAAAAAGCACCTATTCTCAGCCAAAACCCCATTTTTTTTCGCCAAAAAGTCGTGTTTTTATCTCAAGAGGGATTTTCAGGAGCAAAAAGTGGGGGTTTCAGCCAACCGGTCACGCCGTCAGCGAAAAACCTGGTTTTGAGAGCCAAAATAGCCATTTTTCAGTTTTTGGGGCTAAAAAGGTTTTTTTCCCAGCAAAACAGTGTTTTGGACACCGAAAATGTGCTTTTCTCGGCCAAAGGGTGCGTTTAGCAGTGAAAACGTCGTGTTTGGACCAAGAGAAATTTCTCAGCAAAATTCCAATTTGGTCAGCAAAAAACAGTTTTTTTGACCAAAAAGCACCTATTCTCAGCCAAAACCCCATTTTTTTTCGCCAAAAAGTCGTGTTTTTATCTCAAGAGGTATTTTCAAGAGCAAAAAGTGGGGGTTTCAGCCAACCGGTCACGCCGTCAGCGAAAAACCTGGTTTTGAGAGCCAAAATAGCCATTTTTCAGTTTTTGGGGCTAAAAAGGTTTTTTTCCCAGCAAAACAGTGTTTTGGACACCGAAAATGTGCTTTTCTCGGCCAAAGGGTGCGTTTAGCAGTGAAAACGTCGTGTTTGGACCAAGAGAAAATTCTCAGCAAAATTCCAATTTGGTCAGCAAAAAACAGTTTTTTTGACCAAAAAGCACCTATTCTCAGCCAAAACCCCATTTTTTTTCGCCAAAAAGTCGTGTTTTTATCTCAAGAGGTATTTTCAGGAGCAAAAAGTGGGGGTTTCAGCCAACCGGTCACGCCGTCAGCGAAAAACCTGGTTTTGAGAGCCAAAATAGCCATTTTTCAGTTTTTGGGGCTAAAAAGGTTTTTTTTCCCAGCAAAACAGTGTTTTGGACACCGAAAATGTGCTTTTCTCGGCCAAAGGGTGCGTTTAGCAGTGAAAACGTCGTGTTTGGACCAAGAGAAAATTCTCAGCAAAATTCCAATTTGGTCAGCAAAAAACAGTTTTTTTGACCAAAAAGCACCTATTCTCAGCCAAAATCCCATTTTTTTTCGCCAAAAAGTCGTGTTTTTATCTCAAGAGGTATTTTCAGGAGCAAAAAGTGGGGGTTTCAGCCAACCGGTCACGCCGTCAGCGAAAAACCTGGTTTTGAGAGCCAAAATAGCCATTTTTCAGTTTTTGGGGCTAAAATGGTTTTTTTCCCAGCAAAACAGTGTTTTGGACACCGAAAATGTGCTTTTCTCGGCCAAAGGGTGCGTTTAGCAGTGAAAACGTCGTGTTTGGACCAAGAGAAAATTCTCAGCAAAATTCCAATTTGGTCAGCAAAAAACCGTTTTTTTGACCAAAAAGCACCTATTCTCAGCCAAAACCCCATTTTTTTTCGCCAAAAAGTCGTGTTTTTATCTCAAGAGGGATTTTCAGGAGCAAAAAGTGGGGGTTTCAGCCAACCGGTCACGCCGTCAGCGAAAAACCTGGTTTTGAGAGCCAAAATAGCCATTTTTCAGTTTTTGGGGCTAAAAAGGTTTTTTTCCCAGCAAAACAGTGTTTTGGACACCGAAAATGTGCTTTTCTCGGCCAAAGGGTGCGTTTAGCAGTGAAAACGTCGTGTTTGGACCAAGAGAAATTTCTCAGCAAAATTCCAATTTGGTCAGCAAAAAACAGTTTTTTTGACCAAAAAGCACCTATTCTCAGCCAAAAGCCCATTTTTTTTCGCCAAAAAGTCGTGTTTTTATCTCAAGAGGTATTTTCAAGAGCAAAAAGTGGGGGTTTCAGCCAACCGGTCACGCCGTCAGCGAAAAACCTGGTTTTGAGAGCCAAAATAGCCATTTTTCAGTTTTTGGGGCTAAAAAGGTTTTTTTCCCAGCAAAACAGTGTTTTGGACACCGAAAATGTGCTTTTCTCGGCCAAAGGGTGCGTTTAGCAGTGAAAACGTCGTGTTTGGACCAAGAGAAAATTCTCAGCAAAATTCCAATTTGGTCAGCAAAAAACAGTTTTTTTGACCAAAAAGCACCTATTCTCAGCCAAAACCCCATTTTTTTTCGCCAAAAAGTCGTGTTTTTATCTCAAGAGGTATTTTCAGGAGCAAAAAGTGGGGGTTTCAGCCAACCGGTCACGCCGTCAGCGAAAAACCTGGTTTTGAGAGCCAAAATAGCCATTTTTCAGTTTTTGGGGCTAAAAAGGTTTTTTTTCCCAGCAAAACAGTGTTTTGGACACCGAAAATGTGCTTTTCTCGGCCAAAGGGTGCGTTTAGCAGTGAAAACGTCGTGTTTGGACCAAGAGAAAATTCTCAGCAAAATTCCAATTTGGTCAGCAAAAAACAGTTTTTTTGACCAAAAAGCACCTATTCTCAGCCAAAATCCCATTTTTTTTCGCCAAAAAGTCGTGTTTTTATCTCAAGAGGTATTTTCAGGAGCAAAAAGTGGGGGTTTCAGCCAACCGGTCACGCCGTCAGCGAAAAACCTGGTTTTGAGAGCCAAAATAGCCATTTTTCAGTTTTTGGGGCTAAAATGGTTTTTTTCCCAGCAAAACAGTGTTTTGGACACCGAAAATGTGCTTTCCTCGGCCAAAGGGTGCGTTTAGCAGTGAAAACGTCGTGTTTGGACCAAGAGAAAATTCTCAGCAAAATTCCAATTTGGTCAGCAAAAAACAGTTTTTTTGACCAAAAAGCACCTATTCTCAGCCAAAACCCCATTTTTTTTCGCCAAAAAGTCGTGTTTTTATCTCAAGAGGTATTTTCAGGAGCAAAAAGTGGGGGTTTCAGCCAACCGGTCACGCCGTCAGCGAAAAACCTGGTTTTGAGAGCCAAAATAGCCATTTTTCAGTTTTTGGGGCTAAAAAGGTTTTTTTCCCAGCAAAACAGTGTTTTGGACACCGAAAATGTGCTTTTCTCGGCCAAAGGGTGCGTTTAGCAGTGAAAACGTCGTGTTTGGACCAAGAGAAAATTCTCAGCAAAATTCCAATTTGGTCAGCAAAAAACAGTTTTTTTGACCAAAAAGCACCTATTCTCAGCCAAAACCCCATTTTTTTTCGCCAAAAAGTCGTGTTTTTATCTCAAGAGGGATTTTCAGGAGCAAAAAGTGGGGGTTTCAGCCAACCGGTCACGCCGTCAGCGAAAAACCTGGTTTTGAGAGCCAAAATAGCCATTTTTCAGTTTTTGGGGCTAAAAAGGTTTTTTTCCCAGCAAAACAGTGTTTTGGACACCGAAAATGTGCTTTTCTCGGCCAAAGGGTGCGTTTAGCAGTGAAAAACGTCGTGTTTGGACCAAGAGAAAATTCTCAGCAAAATTCCAATTTGGTCAGCAAAAAACAGTTTTTTTGACCAAAAAGCACCTATTCTCAGCCAAAACCCCATTTTTTTTCGCCAAAAAGTCGTGTTTTTATCTCAAGAGGTATTTTCAGGAGCAAAAAGTGGGGGTTTCAGCCAACCGGTCACGCCGTCAGCGAAAAACCTGGTTTTGAGAGCCAAAATAGCCATTTTTCAGTTTTTGGGGCTAAAAAGGTTTTTTTCCCAGCAAAACAGTGTTTTGGACACCGAAAATGTGCTTTTCTCGGCCAAAGGGTGCGTTTAGCAGTGAAAACGTCGTGTTTGGACCAAGAGAAAATTCTCAGCAAAATTCCAATTTGGTCAGCAAAAAACAGTTTTTTTGACCAAAAAGCACCTATTCTCAGCCAAAGCCCCATTTTTTTTCGCCAAAAAGTCGTGTTTTTATCTCAAGAGGGATTTTCAGGAGCAAAAAGTGGGGGTTTCAGCCAACCGGTCACGCCGTCAGCGAAAAACCTGGTTTTGAGAGCCAAAATAGCCATTTTTCAGTTTTTGGGGCTAAAAAGGTTTTTTTCCCAGCAAAACAGTGTTTTGGACACCGAAAATGTGCTTTTCTCGGCCAAAGGGTGCGTTTAGCAGTGAAAACGTCGTGTTTGGACCAAGAGAAAATTCTCAGCAAAATTCCAATTTGGTCAGCAAAAAACAGTTTTTTTGACCAAAAAGCACGTATTCTCAGCCAAAACCCCATTTTTTTTCGCCAAAAAGTCGTGTTTTTATCTCAAGAGGGATTTTCAGGAGCAAAAAGTGGGGGTTTCAGCCAACCGGTCACGCCGTCAGCGAAAAACCTGGTTTTGAGAGCCAAAATAGCCATTTTTCAGTTTTTGGGGCTAAAAAGGTTTTTTTCCCAGCAAAACAGTGTTTTGGACACCGAAAATGTGCTTTTCTCGGCCAAAGGGTGCGTTTAGCAGTGAAAACGTCGTGTTTGGACCAAGAGAAAATTCTCAGCAAAATTCCAATTTGGTCAGCAAAAAACAGTTTTTTTGACCAAAAAGCAACTATTCTCAGCCAAAACCCCATTTTTTTTCGCCAAAAAGTCGTGTTTTTATCTCAAGAGGTATTTTCAGGAGCAAAAAGTGGGGGTTTCAGCCAACCGGTCACGCCGTCAGCGAAAAACCTGGTTTTCAGAGCCAAAATAGCCATTTTTCAGTTTTTGGGGCTAAAAAGGTTTTTTTCCCAGCAAAACAGTGTTTTGGACACCGAAAATGTGCTTTTCTCGGCCAAAGGGTGCGTTTAGCAGTGAAAACGTCGTGTTTGGACCAAGAGAAAATTCTCAGCAAAATTCCAATTTGGTCAGCAAAAAACAGTTTTTTTGACCAAAAAGCACCTATTCTCAGCCAAAACCCCATTTTTTTTCGCCAAAAAGTCGTGTTTTTATCTCAAGAGGGATTTTCAGGAGCAAAAAGTGGGGGTTTCAGCCAACCGTTCACGCCGTCAGCGAAAAACCTGGTTTTCAGAGCCAAAATAGCCATTTTTCAGTTTTTGGGGCTAAAAAGGTTTTTTTTCCCAGCAAAACAGTGTTTTGGACACCGAAAATGTGCTTTTCTCGGCCAAAGGGTGCGTTTAGCAGTGAAAACGTCGTGTTTGGACCAAGAGAAAATTCTCAGCAAAATTCCAATTTGGTCAGCAAAAAACAGTTTTTTTGACCAAAAAGCACCTATTCTCAGCCAAAACCCCATTTTTTTTCGCCAAAAAGTCGTGTTTTTATCTCAAGAGGTATTTTCAGGAGCAAAAAGTGGGGGTTTCAGCCAACCAGTCACGCCGTCAGCGAAAAACCTGGTTTTCAGAGCCAAAATAGCCATTTTTCAGTTTTTGGGGCTAAAAAGGTTTTTTTCCCAGCAAAACAGTGTTTTGGACACCGAAAATGTGCTTTTCTCGGCCAAAGGGTGCGTTTAGCAGTGAAAACGTCGTGTTTGGACCAAGAGAAAATTCTCAGCAAAATTCCAATTTGGTCAGCAAAAAACAGTTTTTTTGACCAAAAAGCACCTATTCTCAGCCAAAACCCCATTTTTTTTCGCCAAAAAGTCGTGTTTTTATCTCAAGAGGTATTTTCAGGAGCAAAAAGTGGGGGTTTCAGCCAACCGGTCACGCCGTCAGCGAAAAACCTGGTTTTGAGAGCCAAAATAGCCATTTTTCAGTTTTTGGGGCTAAAAAGGTTTTTTTCCCAGCAAAACAGTGTTTTGGACACCGAAAATGTGCTTTTCTCGGCCAAAGGGTGCGTTTAGCAGTGAAAACGTCGTGTTTGGACCAAGAGAAAATTCTCAGCAAAATTCCAATTTGGTCAGCAAAAAACAGTTTTTTTGACCAAAAAGCACCTATTCTCAGCCAAAACCCCATTTTTTTTCTCGCCAAAAAGTCGTGTTTTTATCTCAAGAGGTATTTTCAGGAGCAAAAAGTGGGGGTTTCAGCCAACCGGTCACGCCGTCAGCGAAAAACCTGGTTTTGAGAGCCAAAATAGCCATTTTTCAGTTTTTGGGGCTAAAAAGGTTTTTTTCCCAGCAAAACAGTGTTTTGGACACCGAAAATGTGCTTTTCTCGGCCAAAGGGTGCGTTTAGCAGTGAAAACGTCGTGTTTGGACCAAGAGAAAATTCTCAGCAAAATTCCAATTTGCTCAGCAAAAAACAGTTTTTTTGACCAAAAAGCACCTATTCTCAGCCAAAACCCCATTTTTTTTCGCCAAAAAGTCGTGTTTTTATCTCAAGAGGTATTTTCAGGAGCAAAAAGTGGGGGTTTCAGCCAAACGGTCACGCCGTCAGCGAAAAACCTGGTTTTGAGAGGCAAAATAGCCATTTTTCAGTTTTTGGGGCTAAAAAGGTTTTTTCCCCAGCAAAACAGTGTTTTGGACACCGAAAATGTGCTTTTCTCGGCCAAAGGGTGCGTTTAGCAGTGAAAACGTCGTGTTTGGACCAAGAGAAAATTCTCAGCAAAATTCCAATTTGGTCAGCAAAAAACAGTTTTTTTGACCAAAAAGCACCTATTCTCAGCCAAAACCCCATTTTTTTTCGCCAAAAAGTCGTGTTTTTATCTCAAGAGGTATTTTCAGGAGCAAAAA
Organism: Anthopleura xanthogrammica; assembly: GCA_964019055.1. Lineage (NCBI taxonomy): Eukaryota > Metazoa > Cnidaria > Anthozoa > Actiniaria > Actiniidae > Anthopleura > Anthopleura xanthogrammica. The sequence continues at coordinate 44,987 of CAXHSA010000082.1, forward strand.
GTGGGGGTTTCAGCCAACCGGTCACGCCGTCAGCGAAAAACCTGGTTTTGAGAGCCAAAATAGCCATTTTTCAGTTTTTGGGGCTAAAAAGGTTTTTTTCCCAGCAAAACAGTGTTTTGGACACCGAAAATGTGCTTTTCTCGGCCAAAGGGTGCGTTTAGCAGTGAAAACGTCGTGTTTGGACCAAGAGAAAATTCTCAGCAAAATTCCAATTTGCTCAGCAAAAAACAGTTTTTTTGACCAAAAAGCACCTATTCTCAGCCAAAAGCCCATTTTTTTTCGCCAAAAAGTCGTGTTTTTATCTCAAGAGGTATTTTCAGGAGCAAAAAGTGGGGGTTTCAGCCAACCGGTCACGCCGTCAGCGAAAAACCTGGTTTTGAGAGCCAAAATAGCCATTTTTCAGTTTTTGGGGCTAAAAAGGTTTTTTTCCCAGCAAAACAGTGTTTTGGACACCGAAAATGTGCTTTTCTCGGCCAAAGGGTGCGTTTAGCAGTGAAAACGTCGTGTTTGGACCAAGAGAAAATTCTCAGCAAAATTCCAATTTGGTCAGCAAAAAACAGTTTTTTTGACCAAAAAGCACCTATTCTCAGCCAAAACCCCATTTTTTTTCGCCAAAAAGTCGTGTTTTTATCTCAAGAGGTATTTTCAGGAGCAAAAAGTGGGGGTTTCAGCCAACCGGTCACGCCGTCAGCGAAAAACCTGGTTTTGAGAGCCAAAATAGCCATTTTTCAGTTTTTGGGGCTAAAAAGGTTTTTTTCCCAGCAAAACAGTGTTTTGGACACCGAAAATGTGCTTTTCTCGGCCAAAGGGTGCGTTTAGCAGTGAAAACGTCGTGTTTGGACCAAGAGAAAATTCTCAGCAAAATTCCAATTTGGTCAGCAAAAAACAGTTTTTTTGACCAAAAAGCACCTATTCTCAGCCAAAACCCCATTTTTTTTCGCCAAAAAGTCGTGTTTTTATCTCAAGAGGTATTTTCAGGAGCAAAAAGTGGGGGTTTCAGCCAACCGGTCACGCCGTCAGCGAAAAACCTGGTTTTGAGAGCCAAAATAGCCATTTTTCAGTTTTTGGGGCTAAAAAGGTTTTTTTCCCAGCAAAACAGTGTTTTGGACACCGAAAATGTGCTTTTCTCGGCCAAAGGGTGCGTTTAGCAGTGAAAACGTCGTGTTTGGACCAAGAGAAAATTCTCAGCAAAATTCCAATTTGGTCAGCAAAAAACAGCTTTTTTGACCAAAAAGCACCTATTCTCAGCCAAAACCCCATTTTTTTTCGCCAAAAAGTCGTGTTTTTATCTCAAGAGGTATTTTCAGGAGCAAAAAGTGGGGGTTTCAGCCAACCGGTCACGCCGTCAGCGAAAAACCTGGTTTTGAGAGCCAAAATAGCCATTTTTCAGTTTTTGGGGCTAAAAAGGTTTTTTTCCCAGCAAAACAGTGTTTTGGACACCGAAAATGTGCTTTTCTCGGCCAAAGGGTGCGTTTAGCAGTGAAAACGTCGTGTTTGGACCAAGAGAAAATTCTCAGCAAAATTCCAATTTGCTCAGCAAAAAACAGTTTTTTTGACCAAAAAGCACCTATTCTCAGCCAAAAGCCCATTTTTTTTCGCCAAAAAGTCGTGTTTTTATCTCAAGAGGTATTTTCAGGAGCAAAAAGTGGGGGTTTCAGCCAACCGGTCACGCCGTCAGCGAAAAACCTGGTTTTGAGAGCCAAAATAGCCATTTTTCAGTTTTTGGGGCTAAAAAGGTTTTTTTCCCAGCAAAACAGTGTTTTGGACACCGAAAATGTGCTTTTCTCGGCCAAAGGGTGCGTTTAGCAGTGAAAACGTCGTGTTTGGACCAAGAGAAAATTCTCAGCAAAATTCCAATTTGGTCAGCAAAAAACAGTTTTTTTGACCAAAAAGCACCTATTCTCAGCCAAAACCCCATTTTTTTTCGCCAAAAAGTCGTGTTTTTATCTCAAGAGGTATTTTCAGGAGCAAAAAGTGGGGGTTTCAGCCAACCGGTCACGCCGTCAGCGAAAAACCTGGTTTTGAGAGCCAAAATAGCCATTTTTCAGTTTTTGGGGCTAAAAAGGTTTTTTTCCCAGCAAAACAGTGTTTTGGACACCGAAAATGTGCTTTTCTCGGCCAAAGGGTGCGTTTAGCAGTGAAAACGTCGTGTTTGGACCAAGAGAAAATTCTCAGCAAAATTCCAATTTGGTCAGCAAAAAACAGTTTTTTTGACCAAAAAGCACCTATTCTCAGCCAAAACCCCATTTTTTTTCGCCAAAAAGTCGTGTTTTTATCTCAAGAGGTATTTTCAGGAGCAAAAAGTGGGGGTTTCAGCCAACCGGTCACGCCGTCAGCGAAAAACCTGGTTTTGAGAGCCAAAATAGCCATTTTTCAGTTTTTGGGGCTAAAAAGGTTTTTTTCCCAGCAAAACAGTGTTTTGGACACCGAAAATGTGCTTTTCTCGGCCAAAGGGTGCGTTTAGCAGTGAAAACGTCGTGTTTGGACCAAGAGAAAATTCTCAGCAAAATTCCAATTTGGTCAGCAAAAAACAGCTTTTTTGACCAAAAAGCACCTATTCTCAGCCAAAACCCCATTTTTTTTCGCCAAAAAGTCGTGTTTTTATCTCAAGAGGTATTTTCAGGAGCAAAAAGTGGGGGTTTCAGCCAACCGGTCACGCCGTCAGCGAAAAACCTGGTTTTGAGAGCCAAAATAGCCATTTTTCAGTTTTTGGGGCTAAAAAGGTTTTTTCCCAGCAAAACAGTGTTTTGGACACCGAAAATGTGCTTTTCTCGGCCAAAGGGTGCGTTTAGCAGTGAAAACTTCGTGTTTGGACCAAGAGAAAATTCTCAGCAAAATTCCAATTTGGTCAGCAAAAAACAGTTTTTTTGACCAAAAAGCACCTATTCTCAGCCAAAACCCCATTTTTTTTCGCCAAAAAGTCGTGTTTTTATCTCAAGAGGTATTTTCAGGAGCAAAAACTGGGGGTTTCAGCCAACCGGTCACGCCGTCAGCGAAAAACCTGGTTTTGAGAGCCAAAATAGCCATTTTTCAGTTTTTGGGGCTAAAAAGGTTTTTTTCCCAGCAAAACAGTGTTTTGGACACCGAAAATGTGCTTTTCTCGGCCAAAGGGTGCGTTTAGCAGTGAAAACGTCGTGTTTGGACCAAGAGAAAATTCTCAGCAAAATTCCAATTTGGTCAGCAAAAAACAGTTTTTTTGACCAAAAAGCACCTATTCTCAGCCAAAACCCCATTTTTTTTCGCCAAAAAGTCGTGTTTTTATCTCAAGAGGGATTTTCAGGAGCAAAAAGTGGGGGTTTCAGCCAACCGGCCACGCCGTCAGCGAAAAACCTGGTTTTGAGAGCCAAAATAGCCATTTTTCAGTTTTTGGGGCTAAAAAGGTTTTTTTCCCAGCAAAACAGTGTTTTGGACACCGAAAATGTGCTTTTCTCGGCCAAAGGGTGCGTTTAGCAGTGAAAACGTCGTGTTTGGACCAAGAGAAAATTCTCAGCAAAATTCCAATTTGGTCAGCAAAAAACAGTTTTTTTGATCGAAAAGCACCTATTCTCAGCCAAAACCCCATTTTTTTTCGCCAAAAAGTCGTGTTTTTATCTCAAGAGGTATTTTCAGGAGCAAAAAGTGGGGGTTTCAGCCAACCGCTCACGCCGTCAGCGAAAAACCTGGTTTTGAGAGCCAAAATAGCCATTTTTCATTTTTTGGGGCTAAAAAGGTTTTTTTCCCAGCAAAACAGTGTTTTGGACACCGAAAATGTGCTTTTCTTGGCCAAAGGGTGCGTTTAGCAGTGAAAAGGTCGTGTTTGGACCAAGAGAAAATTCTCAGCAAAATTCCAATTTGCTCAGCAAAAAACAGTTTTTTTGACCAAAAAGCACCTATTCTCAGCCAAAACCCCATTTTTTTTCGCCAAAAAGTCGTGTTTTTATCTCAAGAGGTATTTTCAGGAGCAAAAAGTGGGGGTTTCAGCCAACCGGTCACGCCGTCAGCGAAAAACCTGGTTTTGAGAGCCAAAATAGCCATTTTTCAGTTTTTGGGGCTAAAAAGGTTTTTTTCCCAGCAAAACAGTGTTTTGGACACCGAAAATGTGCTTTTCTCGGCCAAAGGGTGCGTTTAGCAGTGAAAACGTCGTGTTTGGACCAAGAGAAAATTCTCAGCAAAATTCCAATTTGGTCAGCAAAAAACAGTTTTTTTGACCAAAAAGCACCTATTCTCAGCCAAAACCCCATTTTTTTTCGCCAAAAAGTCGTGTTTTTATCTCAAGAGGGATTTTCAGGAGCAAAAAGTGGGGGTTTCAGCCAACCGGTCACGCCGTCAGCGAAAAACCTGGTTTTGAGAGCCAAAATAGCCATTTTTCAGTTTTTGGGGCTAAAAAGGTATTTTTCCCAGCAAAACAGTGTTTTGGACAACGAAAATGTGCTTTTCTCGGCCAAAGGGTGCGTTTAGCAGTGAAAACGTCGTGTTTGGACCAAGAGAAAATTCTCAGCAAAATTCCAATTTGGTCAGCAAAAAACAGTTTTTTTGACCAAAAAGCACCTATTCTCAGCCAAAACCCCATTTTTTTCGCCAAAAAGTCGTGTTTTTATCTCAAGAGGGATTTTCAGGAGCAAAAAGTGGGGGTTTCAGCCAACCGGTCACGCCGTCAGCGAAAAACCTGGTTTTGAGAGCCAAAATAGCCATTTTTCAGTTTTTGGGGCTAAAAAGGTTTTTTCCCCAGCAAAACAGTGTTTTGGACACCCAAAATGTGCTTTTGTCGGCCAAAGGGTGCGTTTAGCAGTGAAAACGTCGTGTTTGGACCAAGAGAAAATTCTCAGCAAAATTCCAATTTGGTCAGCAAAAAACAGTTTTTTTGACCAAAAAGCACCTATTCTCAGCCAAAACCCCATTTTTTTTCGCCAAAAAGTCGTGTTTTTATCTCAAGAGGGATTTTCAGGAGCAAAAAGTGGGGGTTTCAGCCAACCGGTCACGCCGTCAGCGAAAAACCTGGTTTTCAGAGCCAAAATAGCCATTTTTCAGTTTTTGGGGCTAAAAAGGTTTTTTTCCCCAGCAAAACAGTGTTTTGGACACCCAAAATGTGCTTTTCTCGGCCAAAGGGTGCGTTTAGCAGTGAAAACGTCGTGTTTGGACCAAGAGAAAATTCTCAGCAAAATTCCAATTTGGTCAACAAAAAACAGTTTTTTTGACCAAAAAGCACCTATTCTCAGCCAAAACCCCATTTTTTTTCGCCAAAAAGTCGTGTTTTTATCTCAAGAGGTATTTTCAGGAGCAAAAAGTGGGGGTTTCAGCCAACCGGTCACGCCGTCAGCGAAAAACCTGGTTTTGAGAGCCAAAATAGCCATTTTTCAGTTTTTGGGGCTAAAAAGGTTTTTTTCCCAGCAAAACAGTGTTTTGGACACCGAAAATGTGCTTTTCTCGGCCAAAGGGTGCGTTTAGCAGTGAAAACGTCGTGTTTGGACCAAGAGAAAATTCTCAGCAAAATTCCAATTTGGTCAGCAAAAAACAGTTTTTTTGACCAAAAAGCACCTATTCTCAGCCAAAACCCCATTTTTTTTCGCCAAAAAGTCGTGTTTTTATCTCAAGAGGGATTTTCAGGAGCAAAAAGTGGGGGTTTCAGCCAACCGGTCACGCCGTCAGCGAAAAACCTGGTTTTGAGAGCCAAAATAGCCATTTTTCAGTTTTTGGGGCTAAAAAGGTTTTTTTCCCAGCAAAACAGTGTTTTGGACACCGAAAATGTGCTTTTCTCGGCCAAAGGGTGCGTTTAGCAGTGAAAACGTCGTGTTTGGACCAAGAGAAAATTCTCAGCAAAATTCCAATTTGGTCAGCAAAAAACAGTTTTTTTGACCAAAAAGCACCTATTCTCAGCCAAAACCCCATTTTTTTTTCGCCAAAAAGTCGTGTTTTTATCTCAAGAGGTATTTTCAGGAGCAAAAAGTGGGGGTTTCAGCCAACCGGTCACGCCGTCAGCGAAAAACCTGGTTTTGAGAGCCAAAATAGCCATTTTTCAGTTTTTGGGGCTAAAAAGGTTTTTTTCCCAGCAAAACAGTGTTTTGGACACCGAAAATGTGCTTTTCTCGGCCAAAGGGTGCGTTTAGCAGTGAAAACGTCGTGTTTGGACCAAGAGAAAATTCTCAGCAAAATTCCAATTTGGTCAGCAAAAAACAGTTTTTTTGACCAAAAAGCACCTATTCTCAGCCAAAACCCCATTTTTTTTCGCCAAAAAGTCGTGTTTTTATCTCAAGAGGTATTTTCAGGAGCAAAAAGTGGGGGTTTCAGCCAACCGGTCACGCCGTCAGCGAAAAACCTGGTTTTGAGAGCCAAAATAGCCATTTTTCAGTTTTTGGGGCTAAAAAGGTTTTTTTCCCAGCAAAACAGTGTTTTGGACACCGAAAATGTGCTTTTCTCGGCCAAAGGGTGCGTTTAGCAGTGAAAACGTCGTGTTTGGACCAAGAGAAAATTCTCAGCAAAATTCCAATTTGGTCAGCAAAAAACAGTTTTTTTGACCAAAAAGCACCTATTCTCAGCCAAAACCCCATTTTTTTTCGCCAAAAAGTCGTGTTTTTATCTCAAGAGGGATTTTCAGGAGCAAAAAGTGGGGGTTTCAGCCAACCGGTCACGCCGTCAGCGAAAAACCTGGTTTTGAGAGCCAAAATAGCCATTTTTCAGTTTTTGGGGCTAAAAAGGTTTTTTTCCCAGCAAAACAGTGTTTTGGACACCGAAAATGTGCTTTTCTCGGCCAAAGGGTGCGTTTAGCAGTGAAAACGTCGTGTTTGGACCAAGAGAAAATTCTCAGCAAAATTCCAATTTGGTCAGCAAAAAACAGTTTTTTTGACCAAAAAGCACCTATTCTCAGCCAAAACCCCATTTTTTTTCGCCAAAAAGTCGTGTTTTTATCTCAAGAGGTATTTTCAGGAGCAAAATGTGGGGGTTTCAGCCAACCGGTCACGCCGTCAGCGAAAAACCTGGTTTTCAGAGCCAAAATAGCCATTTTTCAGTTTTTGGGGCTAAAAAGGTTTTTTTCCCAGCAAAACAGTGTTTTGGACACCGAAAATGTGCTTTTCTCGGCCAAAGGGTGCGTTTAGCAGTGAAAACGTCGTGTTTGGACCAAGAGAAAATTCTCAGCAAAATTCCAATTTGGTCAGCAAAAAACAGTTTTTTTGACCAAAAAGCACCTATTCTCAGCCAAAACCCCATTTTTTTTCGCCAAAAAGTCGTGTTTTTATCTCAAGAGGTATTTTCAGGAGCAAAAAGTGGGGGTTTCAGCCAACCGGTCACGCCGTCAGCGAAAAACCTGGTTTTGAGAGCCAAAATAGCCATTTTTCAGTTTTTGGGGCTAAAAAGGTTTTTTTCCCAGCAAAACAGTGTTTTGGACACCGAAAATGTGCTTTTCTCGGCCAAAGGGTGCGTTTAGCAGTGAAAACGTCGTGTTTGGACCAAGAGAAAATTCTCAGCAAAATTCCAATTTGGTCAGCAAAAAACAGTTTTTTTGACCAAAAAGCACCTATTCTCAGCCAAAACCCCATTTTATTTCGCCAAAAAGTCGTGTTTTTATCTCAAGAGCTATTTTCAGGAGCAAAAAGTGGGGGTTTCAGCCAACCGGTCACGCCGTCAGCGAAAAACCTGGTTTTGAGAGCCAAAATAGCCATTTTTCAGTTTTTGGGGCTAAAAAGGTTTTTTCCCAGCAAAACAGTGTTTTGGACACCGAAAATGTGCTTTTCTCGGCCAAAGGGTGCGTTTAGCAGTGAAAACGTCGTGTTTGGACCAAGAGAAAATTCTCAGCAAAATTCCAATTTGGTCAGCAAAAAACAGTTTTTTTGACCAAAAAGCACCTATTCTCAGCCAAAACCCCATTTTTTTTTCGCCAAAAAGTCGTGTTTTTATCTCAAGAGGGATTTTCAGGAGCAAAAAGTGGGGGTTTCAGCCAACCGGTCACGCCGTCAGCGAAAAACCTGGTTTTGAGAGCCAAAATAGCCATTTTTCAGTTTTTGGGGCTAAAAAGGTTTTTTTCCCAGCAAAACAGTGTTTTGGACACCGAAAATGTGCTTTTCTCGGCCAAAGGGTGCGTTTAGCAGTGAAAACGTCGTGTTTGGACCAAGAGAAAATTCTCAGCAAAATTCCAATTTGGTCAGCAAAAAACAGTTTTTTTGACCAAAAAGCACCTATTCTCAGCCAAAACCCCATTTTTTTTCGCCAAAAAGTCGTGTTTTTATCTCAAGAGGTATTTTCAGGAGCAAAAAGTGGGGGTTTGAGCCAACCGGTCACGCCGTCAGCGAAAAACCTGGTTTTGAGAGCCAAAATAGCCATTTTTCAGTTTTTGGGGCTAAAAAGGTTTTTTTCCCAGCAAAACAGTGTTTTGGACACCGAAAATGTGCTTTTCTCGGCCAAAGGGTGCGTTTAGCAGTGAAAACGTCGTGTTTGGACCAAGAGAAAATTCTCAGCAAAATTCCAATTTGGTCAGCAAAAAACAGTTTTTTTGACCAAAAAGCACCTATTCTCAGCCAAAACCCCATTTTATTTCGCCAAAAAGTCGTGTTTTTATCTCAAGAGCTATTTTCAGGAGCAAAAAGTGGGGGTTTCAGCCAACCGGTCACGCCGTCAGCGAAAAACCTGGTTTTGAGAGCCAAAATAGCCATTTTTCAGTTTTTGGGGCTAAAAAGGTTTTTTTCCCAGCAAAACAGTGTTTTGGACACCGAAACACGCCGGGCACAAACGGCCCGAAAAACAGTACTTTAAAATGTGACAATTTTCCATTAATTACGAATATTTTGATAAATTATTATTTTGGTGTTCTGAAATTTTCAGTGGTTAGACTATTGAGGCAGGAAAATTTTTGAATTTTTTTTTGAATATTTTCACGTCATTGTGACGTCATAGTAAAATGTTACAGAAGTCGAAAAAAGTCATTTTTACCGGTAGATACGATTTAAGGATGTATTTTATAAACCTGTGAGATGTAAAACACGTTATCGAAATTTTCATCAATTTTTGGTAACTGGAATTGGCGATATGAGGGATTTTATGATTTTGATGACGTCATCTAATATGACGTCACAGAAAAATAAAAAATATTATTATTTATTATCAATTACAGAAATTCTAACACCATCTCATTCAATAGTCGATTTTCAGTAAGTATAGCTTATGAAATCATCGATATCCCAGAAAGTGGCTGCATAACATATCTTTAAAAGATATTTGTGACGTCATAATGACGTATCGGTTATTTACTCACTTTTTCAACCTCAATTTATAGCCTTCTAAGTGCAAAAATCAAAATTCTAAAACGATACGATTTTCCAGCGTTCTTATATCATCTCATTCGCATTAAAGTTAGAGAGAAATGTTTTGAAATAAAAAAAAATTTACCAAGCGAAATGTTTTTCCAAAGGTTTTATTAATTTTTTTTCCCGCGAAATTTTCGCGGGAAAGATTTATGAGGTTAAAATCGCAATAACTCAAGTTTCCATCACCCAAAATAAAAACGGTTTTCAGTTTTAGAGTCTTTAGAAGAAGAGGAATGATATTTGATGCAAAACAGCAATTTCATCATGAGCACTTTTTAGGTAGTTTGTGCCCGCCGTGGAAAATGTGCTTTTCTCGGCCAAAGGGTGCGTTTAGCAGTGAAAACGTCGTGTTTGGACCAAGAGAAAATTCTCAGCAAAATTCCAATTTGGTCAGCAAAAAACAGTTTTTTTGACCAAAAAGCGCCTATTCTCAGCCAAAACCCCATTTTTTTTCGCCAAAAAGTCGTGTTTTTATCTCGAGGTATTTTCAGGAGCAAAAAGTGGGGGTTTCAGCCAACCGGTCACGCCGTCAGCGAAAAACCTGGTTTTGAGAGCCAAAATAGCCATTTTTCAGTTTTTGGGGCTAAAAAGGTTTTTTCCCCAGCAAAACAGTGTTTTGGACACCGAAAATGTGCTTTTCTCGTCCAAAGGGTGCGTTTAGCAGTGAAAACGTCGTGTTTGGACCAAGAGAAAATTCTCAGCAAAATTCCAATTTGGTCAGCAAAAAACAGTTTTTTTGACCAAAAAGCACCTATTCTCAGCCAAAACCCCATTTTTTTTCGACAAAAAGTCGTGTTTTTATCTCGAGGTATTTTCAGGAGCAAAAAGTGGGGGTTTCAGCCAACCGGTCACGCGGTCAGCGAAAAACCTGGTTTTGAGAGCCAAAATAGCCATTTTTCAGTTTTTGGGGCTAAAAAGGTTTTTTTCCCAGCAAAACAGTGTTTTGGACACCGAAAATGTGCTTTTCTCGTCCAAAGGGTGCGTTTAGCAGTGAAAACGTCGTGTTTGGACCAAGAGAAAATTCTCAGCAAAATTCCAATTTGGTCAGCAAAAAACAGTTTTTTTGACCAAAAAGCACCTATTCTCAGCCAAAACCCCATTTTTTTTGGCCAAAAAGTCGTGTTTTTATCTCGAGGTATTTTCAGGAGCAAAAAGTGGGGGTTTCAGCCAACCGGTCACGCCGTCAGCGAAAAACCTGGTTTTGTGAGCCAAAATAGCCATTTTTCAGTTTTTGGGGCTAAAAAGGTTTTTTTCCCAGCAAAACAGTGTTTTGGACACCGAAAATGTGCTTTTCTCGTCCAAAGGGTGCGTTTAGCAGTGAAAACGTCGTGTTTGGACCAAGAGAAAATTCTCAGCAAAATTCCAATTTGGTCAGCAAAAAACAGTTTTTTTGACCAAAAAGCACCTATTCTCAGCCAAAACCCCATTTTTTTTCGCCAAAAAGTCGTGTTTTTATCTCAAGAGGTATTTTCAGGAGCAAAAAGTGGGGGTTTCAGCCAACCGGTCACGCCGTCAGCGAAAAACCTGGTTTTGAGAGCCAAAATAGCCATTTTTCAGTTTTTGGGGCTAAAAAGGTTTTTTTCCCAGCAAAACAGTGTTTTGGACACCGAAAATGTGCTTTTCTCGGCCAAAGGGTGCGTTTAGCAGTGAAAACGTCGTGTTTGGACCAAGAGAAAATTCTCAGCAAAATTCCAATTTGGTCAGCAAAAAACAGTTTTTTTGACCAAAAAGCACCTATTCTCAGCCAAAACCCCATTTTTTTTGGCCAAAAAGTCGTGTTTTTATCTCAAGAGGTATTTTCAGGAGCAAAAAGTGGGGGTTTGAGCCAACCGGTCACGCCGTCAGCGAAAAACCTGGTTTTGAGAGCCAAAATAGCCATTTTTCAGTTTTTGGGGCTAAAAAGGTTTTTTTCCCAGCAAAACAGTGTTTTGGACACCGAAAATGTGCTTTTCTCGTCCAAAGGGTGCGTTTAGCAGTGAAAACGTCGTGTTTGGACCAAGAGAAAATTCTCAGCAAAATTCCAATTTGGTCAGCAAAAAACAGTTTTTTTGACCAAAAAGCACCTATTCTCAGCCAAAACCCCATTTTTTTTGGCCAAAAAGTCGTGTTTTTATCTCAAGAGGTATTTTCAGGAGCAAAAAGTGGGGGTTTCAGCCAACCGGTCACGTCGTCAGCGAAAAACCTGGTTTTGAGAGCCAAAATAGCCATTTTTCAGTTTTTGGGGCTAAAAAGGTTTTTTTCCCAGCAAAACAGTGTTTTGGACACCGAAAATGTGCTTTTCTCGGCCAAAGGGTGCGTTTAGCAGTGAAAACGTCGTGTTTGGACCAAGAGAAAATTCTCAGCAAAATTCCAATTTGGTCAGCAAAAAACAGTTTTTTTGACCAAAAAGCACCTATTCTCAGCCAAAACCCCATTTTTTTTCGCCAAAAAGTCGTGTTTTTATCTCAAGAGGTATTTTCAGGAGCAAAAAGTGGGGGTTTCAGCCAACCGGTCACGCCGTCAGCGAAAAACCTGGTTTTGAGAGCCAAAATAGCCATTTTTCAGTTTTTGGGGCTAAAAAGGTTTTTTTCCCAGCAAAACAGTGTTTTGGACACCGAAAATGTGCTTTTCTCGGCCAAAGGGTGCGTTTAGCAGTGAAAACGTCGTGTTTGGACCAAGAGAAAATTCTCAGCAAAATTCCAATTTGGTCAGCAAAAAACAGTTTTTTTGACCAAAAAGCACCTATTCTCAGCCAAAACCCCATTTTTTTTCGCCAAAAAGTCGTGTTTTTATCTCAAGAGGTATTTTCAGGAGCAAAAAGTGGGGGTTTGAGCCAACCGGTCACGCCGTCAGCGAAAAACCTGGTTTTGAGAGCCAAAATAGCCATTTTTCAGTTTTTGGGGCTAAAAAGGTTTTTTTCCCAGCAAAACAGTGTTTTGGACACCGAAAATGTGCTTTTCTCGGCCAAAGGGTGCGTTTAGCAGTGAAAACGTCGTGTTTGGACCAAGAGAAAATTCTCAGCAAAATTCCAATTTGGTCAGCAAAAAAACAGTTTTTTTGACCAAAAAGCACCTATTCTCAGCCAAAACCCCATTTTTTTTCGCCAAAAAGTCGTGTTTTTATCTCAAGAGGTATTTTCAGGAGCAAAAAGTGGGGGTTTCAGCCAACCGGTCACGCCGTCAGCGAAAAACCTGGTTTTGAGAGCCAAAATAGCCATTTTTCAGTTTTTGGGGCTAAAAAGGTTTTTTTCCCAGCAAAACAGTGTTTTGGACACCGAAAATGTGCTTTTCTCGGCCAAAGGGTGCGTTTAGCAGTGAAAACGTCGTGTTTGGACCAAGAGAAAATTCTCAGCAAAATTCCAATTTGGTCAGCAAAAAACAGTTTTTTTGACCAAAAAGCACCTATTCTCAGCCAAAACCCCATTTTTTTTCGCCAAAAAGTCGTGTTTTTATCTCAAGAGGTATTTTCAGGAGCAAAAAGTGGGGGTTTCAGCCAACCAGTCACGCCGTCAGCGAAAAACCTGGTTTTGAGAGCCAAAATAGCCATTTTTCAGTTTTTGGTGCTAAAAAGGTTTTTTTCCCAGCAAAACAGTGTTTTGGACACCGAAAATGTGCTTTTCTCGGCCAAAGGGTGCATTTAGCAGTGAAAACGTCGTGTTTGGACCAAGAGAAAATTCTCAGCAAAATTCCAATTTGGTCAGCAAAAAAACAGTTTTTTTGACCAAAAAGCACCTATTCTCAGCCAAAACCCCATTTTTTTTCGCCAAAAAGTCGTGTTTTTATCTCAAGAGGGATTTTCAGGAGCAAAAAGTGGGGGTTTCAGCCAACCGGTCACGCCGTCAGCGAAAAACCTGGTTTTGAGAGCCAAAATAGCCATTTTTCAGTTTTTGGGGCTAAAAAGGTTATTTTCCCAGCAAAACAGTGTTTTGGACACCGAAAATGTGCTTTTCTCGGCCAAAGGGTGCGTTTAGCAGTGAAAACGTCGTGTTTGGACCAAGAGAAAATTCTCAGCAAAATTCCAATTTGGTCAGCAAAAAACAGTTTTTTTGACCAAAAAGCACCTATTCTCAGCCGAAACCCCATTTTTTTTCGCCAAAAAGTCGTGTTTTTATCTCAAGAGGGATTTTCAGGAGCAAAAAGTGGGGGTTTCAGCCAACCGGTCACGCCGTCAGCGAAAAACCTGGTTTTGAGAGCCAAAATAGCCATTTTTCAGTTTTTGGGGCTAAAAAGGTTTTTTTTCCCAGCAAAACAGTGTTTTGGACACCGAAAATGTGCTTTTCTCGGCCAAAGGGTGCGTTTAGCAGTGAAAACGTCGTGTTTGGACCAAGAGAAAATTCTCAGCAAAATTCCAATTTGGTCAGCAAAAAACAGTTTTTTTGACCAAAAAGCACCTATTCTCAGCCAAAACCCATTTTTTTTCGCCAAAAAGTCGTGTTTTTATCTCAAGAGGTATTTTCAGGAGCAAAAAGTGGGGGTTTCAGCCAACCAGTCACGCCGTCAGCGAAAAACCTGGTTTTGAGAGCCAAAATAGCCATTTTTCAGTTTTTGGTGCTAAAAAGGTTTTTTCCCCAGCAAAACAGTGTTTTGGACACCGAAAATGTGCTTTTCTCGGCCAAAGGGTGCGTTTAGCAGTGAAAACGTCGTGTTTGGACCAAGAGAAAATTCTCAGCAAAATTCCAATTTGGTCAGCAAAAAACAGTTTTTTTGACCAAAAAGCACCTATTCTCAGCCAAAACCCCATTTTTTTTCGCCAAAAAGTCGTGTTTTTATCTCAAGAGGTATTTTCAGGAGCAAAAAGTGGGGGTTTCAGCCAACCAGTCACGCCGTCAGCGAAAAACCTGGTTTTGAGAGCCAAAATAGCCATTTTTCAGTTTTTGGTGCTAAAAAGGTTTTTTTCCCAGCAAAACAGTGTTTTGGACACCGAAAATGTGCTTTTCTCGGCCAAAGGGTGCGTTTAGCAGTGAAAACGTCGTGTTTGGACCAAGAGAAAATTCTCAGCAAAATTCCAATTTGGTCAGCAAAAAAACAGTTTTTTTGACCAAAAAGCACCTATTCTCAGCCAAAACCCCATTTTTTTTCGCCAAAAAGTCGTGTTTTTATCTCAAGAGGTATTTTCAGGAGCAAAAAGTGGGGGTTTCAGCCAACCGGTCACGCCGTCAGCGAAAAACCTGGTTTTGAGAGCCAAAATAGCCATTTTTCAGTTTTTGGGGCTAAAAAGGTTATTTTCCCAGCAAAACAGTGTTTTGGACACCGAAAATGTGCTTTTCTCGGCCAAAGGGTGCGTTTAGCAGTGAAAACGTCGTGTTTGGACCAAGAGAAAATTCTCAGCAAAATTCCAATTTGGTCAGCAAAAAACAGTTTTTTTGACCAAAAAGCACCTATTCTCAGCCGAAACCCCATTTTTTTTCGCCAAAAAGTCGTGTTTTTATCTCAAGAGGGATTTTCAGGAGCAAAAAGTGGGGGTTTCAGCCAACCGGTCACGCCGTCAGCGAAAAACCTGGTTTTGAGAGCCAAAATAGCCATTTTTCAGTTTTTGGGGCTAAAAAGGTTTTTTTTCCCAGCAAAACAGTGTTTTGGACACCGAAAATGTGCTTTTCGCGGCCAAAGGGTGCGTTTAGCAGTGAAAACGTCGTGTTTGGACCAAGAGAAAATTCTCAGCAAAATTCCAATTTGGTCAGCAAAAAACAGTTTTTTTGACCAAAAAGCACCTATTCTCAGCCAAAACCCATTTTTTTTCGCCAAAAAGTCGTGTTTTTATCTCAAGAGGTATTTTCAGGAGCAAAAAGTGGGGGTTTCAGCCAACCAGTCACGCCGTCAGCGAAAAACCTGGTTTTGAGAGCCAAAATAGCCATTTTTCAGTTTTTGGTGCTAAAAAGGTTTTTTCCCCAGCAAAACAGTGTTTTGGACACCGAAAATGTGCTTTTCTCGGCCAAAGGGTGCGTTTAGCAGTGAAAACGTCGTGTTTGGACCAAGAGAAAATTCTCAGCAAAATTCCAATTTGGTCAGCAAAAAAACAGTTTTTTTGACCAAAAAGCACCTATTCTCAGCCAAAACCCCATTTTTTTTCGCCAAAAAGTCGTGTTTTTATCTCAAGAGGGATTTTCAGGAGCAAAAAGTGGGGGTTTCAGCCAACCGGTCACGCCGTCAGCGAAAAACCTGGTTTTGAGAGCCAAAATAGCCATTTTTCAGTTTTTGGGGCTAAAAAGGTTTTTTTTCCCAGCAAAACAGTGTTTTGGACACCGAAAATGTGCTTTTCTCGGCCAAAGGGTGCGTTTAGCAGTGAAAACGTCGTGTTTGGACCAAGAGAAAATTCTCAGCAAAATTCCAATTTGGTCAGCAAAAAACAGTTTTTTTGACCAAAAAGCACCTATTCTCAGCCAAAACCCATTTTTTTTCGCCAAAAAGTCGTGTTTTTATCTCAAGAGGTATTTTCAGGAGCAAAAAGTGGGGGTTTCAGCCAACCGGTCACGCCGTCAGCGAAAAACCTGGTTTTGAGAGCCAAAATAGCCATTTTTCAGTTTTTGGGGCTAAAAAGGTTTTTTTCCCAGCAAAACAGTGTTTTGGACACCGAAAATGTGCTTTTCTCGGCCAAAGGGTGCGTTTAGCAGTGAAAACGTCGTGTTTGGACCAAGAGAAAATTCTCAGCAAAATTCCAATTTGGTCAGCAAAAAACAGTTTTTTTGACCAAAAAGCACCTATTCTCAGCCAAAACCGCATTTTTTTTCGCCAAAAAGTCGTGTTTTTATCTCAAGAGGTATTTTCAGGAGCAAAAAGTGGGGGTTTCAGCCAACCGGTCACGCCGTCAGCGAAAAACCTGGTTTTGAGAGCCAAAATAGCCATTTTTTCAGTTTTTGGGGCTAAAAAGGTTTTTTTCCCAGCAAAACAGTGTTTTGGACACCGAAAATGTGCTTTTCTCGGCCAAAGGGTGCGTTTAGCAGTGAAAACGTCGTGTTTGGACCAAGAGAAAATTCTCAGCAAAATTCCAATTTGGTCAGCAAAAAACAGTTTTTTTGACCAAAAAGCACCTATTCACAGCCAAAACCCCATTTTTTTTCGCCAAAAAGTCGTGTTTTTATCTCAAGAGGTATTTTCAGGAGCAAAAAGTGGGGGTTTCAGCCAACCGGTCACGCCGTCAGCGAAAAACCTGGTTTTGAGAGCCAAAATAGCCATTTTTCAGTTTTTGGGGCTAAAAAGGTTTTTTTCCCAGCAAAACAGTGTTTTGGACACCGAAAATGTGCTTTTCTCGGCCAAAGGGTGCGTTTAGCAGTGAAAACGTCGTGTTTGGACCAAGAGAAAATTCTCAGCAAAATTCCAATTTGGTCAGCAAAAAACAGTTTTTTTGACCAAAAAGCACCTATTCTCAGCCAAAACCCCATTTTTTTTCGCCAAAAAGTCGTGTTTTTATCTCAAGAGGTATTTTCAGGAGCAAAAAGTGGGGGTTTCAGCCAACCGGTCACGCCGTCAGCGAAAAACCTGGTTTTGAGAGCCAAAATAGCCATTTTTCAGTTTTTGGGGCTAAAAAGGTTTTTTTCCCAGCAAAACAGTGTTTTGGACACCGAAAATGTGCTTTTCTCGGCCAAAGGGTGCGTTTAGCAGTGAAAACGTCGTGTTTGGACCAAGAGAAAATTCTCAGCAAAATTCCAATTTGGTCAGCAAAAAACAGTTTTTTTGACCAAAAAGCACCTATTCTCAGCCAAAACCCCATTTTTTTTCGCCAAAAAGTCGTGTTTTTATCTCAAGAGGTATTTTCAGGAGCAAAAAGTGGGGGTTTCAGCCAACCGGTCACGCCGTCAGCGAAAAACCTGGTTTTGAGAGCCAAAATAGCCATTTTTCAGTTTTTGGGGCTAAAAAGGTTTTTTTCCCAGCAAAACAGTGTTTTGGACACCGAAAATGTGCTTTTCTCGGCCAAAGGGTGCGTTTAGCAGTGAAAACGTCGTGTTTGGACCAAGAGAAAATTCTCAGCAAAATTCCAATTTGGTCAGCAAAAAACAGTTTTTTTGACCAAAAAGCACCTATTCTCAGCCAAAACCGCATTTTTTTTCGCCAAAAAGTCGTGTTTTTATCTCAAGAGGTATTTGCAGCAGCAAAAAGTGGGGGTTTCAGCCAACCGGTCACGCCGTCAGCGAAAAACCTGGTTTTCAGAGCCAAAATAGCCATTTTTCAGTTTTTGGGGCTAAAAAGGTTTTTTTCCCAGCAAAACAGTGTTTTGGACACCGAAAATGTGCTTTTCTCGGCCAAAGGGTGCGTTTAGCAGTGAAAACGTCGTGTTTGGACCAAGAGAAAATTCTCAGCAAAATTCCAATTTGGTCAGCAAAAAACAGTTTTTTTGACCAAAAAGCACCTATTCTCAGCCAAAACCCCATTTTTTTTCGCCAAAAAGTCGTGTTTTTATCTCAAGAGGTATTTTCAGGAGCAAAAAGTGGGGGTTTCAGCCAACCGGTCACGCCGTCAGCGAAAAACCTGGTTTTGAGAGCCAAAATAGCCATTTTTCAGTTTTTGGGGCTAAAAAGGTTTTTTTCCCAGCAAAACAGTGTTTTGGACACCGAAAATGTGCTTTTCTCGGCCAAAGGGTGCGTTTAGCAGTGAAAACGTCGTGTTTGGACCAAGAGAAAATTCTCAGCAAAATTCCAATTTGGTCAGCAAAAAACAGTTTTTTTGACCAAAAAGCACCTATTCTCAGCCAAAACCCCATTTGTTTTCGCCAAAAAGTCGTGTTTTTATCTCAAGAGGTATTTTCAGGAGCAAAAAGTGGGGGTTTCAGCCAACCGGTCACGCCGTCAGCGAAAAACCTGGTTTTGAGAGCCAAAATAGCCATTTTTCAGTTTTTGGGGCTAAAAAGGTTTTTTTCCCAGCAAAACAGTGTTTTGGACACCGAAAATGTGCTTTTCTCCTCAGGTGTGTTAAGGCGTGGTTTAGCGATCCGAAACACCCCCCGCGAAGACTCGTGTTGCTTCGATCAAATCCAAGATGGCGGATGTACATGTGATGCGATTTAACTGGTATTCGATATGAAATTCGAAGCATACCAAGCATTTGAAGCATTTAAAGTATATATATTTGTCTTCGTTGTTCAAGAATTATTTTATTTTTCAAAGATGGAGAAACTAGAAGACGAATGAAGGTGAGTAATTTACATTTTCGTACGAAATTATTTTTACTGGTAAGCTTAAATTACCTTTAATAAATGAAGTTTCTAAGCAAAATTCTCGGACTAGTCGGGAGTAGCTTTACCACGCAAATAATATATTGATGTTGAAATATATATATTTACTCAGAAGCTGACCGGTATTCTTTTAAGCACTGAAAATCTTTCTAAAATTAAAGATATATAAGCTTAAGTTAAAGAACGAAATACTCGTGCAAATCTAACTACACTAGATTTTTTTCATAGAATAAGTTAATCAGTTATTGGAATCAATTGCAAAAGGACAAGGAAATTTTTAGTAAGCCAGTAATATTTGTTGTAAGGGAGGAGGGTTTAACTGAATAAGGATTTGTGGTTGGGTTTAATTGGCCTTTTTTCATTTCTAATATTAATAATGTAAACTTATCCCTAGTCTTGATTTCTGCAGTATTCACATGGTTATTGATTATTTTTGTATGATAATATAATGTTTTAAATATACATTTAGCTTATTGATCTGTTTTCATATGGGGTCTGGGTTTTTTCTTATTTTCTTTTCTTATTTGTTTAAATTTTTGATAAGACTTATGTTTAGCCATACAATTTTAATAAATAATGAATAAATAAATTTCTTAAATAATTATAAGAATATTATTATTTACAGCACATTTTTAAAAACATATTTACAGTATATAATCAACCTGTTTTGATGTGTTTTTTAGATTCTGATGAAGGTTGCAGTCTGGTGCTTCTGAAAACTACAAAATTAATGGTAAATACAGTAACAAAAAATACTTATATTCCATTACTAAATATTGCTGATACCACTGCTTTTAGGTGAGTGCTATGCCACCGATTGTTCAAAACAACAGTAGCAAAAATGCCAGAAGGGTAATTGACAAATAACCCTGTCACAATTCTGTTCTGTCAGCATTTAGCAATAAAAACAGTGGTAATATACAGCTAGTAGATAAAAGATATGATACTTGACAGTTTGCCAACTCAAGTTTAGTCATCAGTCAAAGGCCATAAAGTTCAATAAGCTGTACATGTAATACAGATTACTTAATATATATTTTCATGACTAAACTGCCAATTCCCTAGGAGCTACTGTACGTACATAATATAAATATTTCCTAGACTTCCTCAGAACAATAATATAGTGTTATGGTTCTTTGGTAAATACTTTCTGAATGCTAAGCAAGTAAAAACTCACACTTGTGATAGTGTTGTATTCAATTTAACTGACTCGTCAAGTTCTCTAAAAGTTATTTAAAGTAAAAAATGCAGCTTCCTGAAATGTTAAGATGCATTGTATACTGTACTTGGTGTACTACTATGGCTTAAAGATGCACAGTTATTTTCCATAGCTTTAGAAGTGAGGATGCTGCTTTTAACCTTGTATTCTTTAATTTCAGTTCATTGGCAAGGTCATCTTTTATAGGCTCTTTCATGGTGTTGATGCTCTTATTTGTTTCTCTGAAAGCCTTCAGTACCTCAATCTGGATTTTGAAAAGGTGAGTCTCATACCTTTCAATGTGATACCTTGACTTTGGATTTTTTTGCAAATTCTCTCTCAATTTTTCAAACCTTGAAACTTCTTCTGTTGCACCCAGCACTGTACTTAATGCTTTTGCTGTTTTAGAATGGAGTTGTTGTTCAGTGTGCTCATTTGTGGCCTTTTTCTTTTTTGATTCTGGTGTAGCATTGCCAGAGAATGGGAATGGCCTTTTCATACTTGCCCCAGTCCTTTCTTGTTGTTCATAATCCATCTGGTCTTCTCCTTCTGTCATGTTGCCAAGTCTGATTCCAATTATTGGCTGTGTATTTAAGTTGTCTTCTTTATGATCATTATCCTGAACATGGCTTTCCATTTGCTCTTCTTCTACCTCCATGTCACTACATGTATATGTAGTGGGCTCTGCATTCTCATCAGCATTCTCATCAGCATTCTCATCATTTAAGAAATTATCATCTCCACTTTCTTGTGTCATTTGCTGAGTGATTTGGTCTACAGAAATGACATTGTCATCCTCATCATCAGCAACGTCCTTAGAGGAACAGCATATTCCAGGCACATGCCATCTCCCCTCAGAATCTCGCAGTTTTGTTGCAGGAATCTTCACTTTGCTCTCTAAGCAATTGGTCCAAGATGCATCCAGGTGCTCTTGTTCTTTCTTTATGTTGGATGAACGGAAGTGGTGAAGTCTTGGACCCTCTTCTCTGAAGCATACTTGATTAGGACCATCAAAGAACTCTATTCCTCCATCAACAGATTGCCACCATACTCCTTCACCTGGCTCCAAGAAGTCAGCAATTAGCTTGAGGTGTGCTTCCCAGTCCCCTGCATATTTCATCAGAATGCTTTCAGGGATGAAAGTGTTCTCCATCTGTGGGAGAGACTTTGCTAACTTACTGATTACTCTTTCCTCTTTTAGAATGTAGTTTAGGCCAGGCTTAGAGGTATCTTGTTTGAGATGAAGAATTGCATTCTTGGAGAGATCTTGGATTCTCCTGTTCCATGTCTTGGAAGTAATGTCTGAGAGTTTCTCAAACAACCTTTCAAACATTTCAGCATTGGTAGACCTGTGAGACACAATTCTCAGAAGCTGAGAAGAGTGTGTGATACAACTATGAAAGTAGAGGCCAAAAAGCTTTCTGTAGCTGAGTGACTTTGGTGGTGTTAGCACTCTTCGGCACTGAATTGCATGTCGCCAACAGAGGTTATGAAGGCGAAGGATCAGTTTGGGAGATCTTTTTGCATCTTGACAATAATAGATCTCAGCCATTTCACACAATGTTACCAGCAGAAGCTTGATCTCAAGGTTAGCCAGTGGGTACAGGGCAATTGTCACAAAAATCAATGTCTTTCTGTAGTCCACACCTCTTAGTTTCTCTTTACTTAGCTGTACGGAAAGGATCTCTTTCAGTTTGATTAATGTGTCTATGTCAGTTATGTGATGAGGCAGTTCCTGTAGGATGTTTTTGATGTGGTTCATCAAACAGTGTAGTGCTTCGAAGCACAGGACTTCATATGATTCCAGGTTTAAGTCCTGGATTGAGGCATTATAGTGCAATAATGCAGGTAGCCTTGTACTTCCACCTAGTACCTCTGCTAAATCTTTCTGCAGTTCATCCTTTTTTCCTTCATCTGACATGCCCCTAGCTCGTAGCTCAGCTTTCAGCTCCTTGACTTTCAAGTCTTTGAATGGATGAAGTGAGCCCTTTCTTCCAGCAGGACCAGACAGGATTAAATTTCTTTTTTCTTCTAGTGATTTGTATTTCCTCTGAAGGGAGTATTCTACATCGTAGCTACTATTGATGTTGCCATCACAACCAGGACAACCATAGTGACCTCCATGCTGAGTTCCATCTTCCATCTCTGCTGCTGGGTTGTCCCCATTCATAAATCTCATGACATCTTTAATTTCTGCTCCAGATTCACTTTTTAGACTGCTTTTTAATTCTTTTAAATCTTCCTGCCTTGTAGGAACAAATTGCAGTTGGTCTTCTACAGTTGACCTACTAGGACCCAGTATGTACAACTGAGGCTCCTCTATTGTGGCTTGGACATCAACATTGTTTATTCCAGTCTTAGCAGCCAATTCTTGTGCAGTTAGATGGATAGCATTGTCATAAAGTTCTCTTACACAGAATAGCATATGCCCATGGTTTGAAAGAGTTGAATGGTCATGCCACATCAACCAGTTTCTTTGCTGCTGAAATGTTTTCAATAGATCTCTCAATTCTTCAGTATCACCCCCGGTTGCCTCATTAATTTTTTCCAGCTCTTCTACTATTTCTTCTCTTGTTAGATTTTCATAGAAACTGTCATCTCTTATTTTAAGTAAGTCCTTGTTTCTATCAAGGGCTTCGGTTCTAATCTGCTGTAATGGAATTTTCCTTGCAGAGACATTGGTTGTTTTCTGGATTACTTCCCCCTCATTACTCAGAGCTAATGTAACTATTTCTTTTTGAACAACAGGTACACCAACATCGTATGTTCCATCATCAATTAGCTTCTTGATTGATGCCCGGATCTTCTCATTTGTGCGTGCAACTGGAACAGATATTTCACCTCCTTCCTGCTTCTTTAGTGCTCGGCGTACACGAAATCCTGTAAGTGATATCAATCAATCAATCAATCAATCCATTTATTTAAGTGTCTGGTCATATGATAAGAAATATCAGTATGTTTGATCCATACATACAGTATGTTTGTTTTTGTTTGTTTATTTGTTTTAATTGTTTTATAGTTTTAGTTAACCCTCATTTTTAACCTTCAATGCAAAACAGATTAAATTTTATCCAGATTTTTGTATGCTCATCACAGGGAATCCAACCTTGTTAGAACTGGCTATATAAATTGTAATTACCTTTTGTTCCATCCTGAGTATTGGTAAAGTTTGCCATATTGACACCTTGAGTATTCTGTAGGAAGGACTTGAGTATTTGGCCTGTATTTGAAGGAGATGAGTCTTGCCCCTTGTGCCGGATGTTGTACTTTCTGGCTTGTTCAGACCAGTTTACAGGGCCATGTGGCCATGACTTAACATCTATCAATAACTGATCAATGTCACCTATTATGTTTCCTAAAGCAGGGATGTGGGATCTCTCTCTTTCTTTTGGGGATGTCTTTATGGCCCTTTCTCTTGCCTCATCTAGTGTTTCAAAAGACTCTGCCAGTCGTCTCTGTTGTCTTGCACTGTATGAATCCCTTGAGCTTAGGTGTACACCAGTGTCATTCTTAATTAAAACCTTATTTTCAAGATCTCGCTTTGTGTGCCTGAGCTTATTCCTTTTCTGTTTTCTTTTTTCAACAGGGGAAAGTTTTCTCTCAAGGCCAGCCTCTGGGACAAGAACCAGAATTTCACTCAGTGTCTTTCCAAAGTTTTTCTTACATTTTTCATCATATGTTGAATAGATTTCTTGTCCAACTGACTTCAGCTGTTTCTTTGTTGCCCTTATAATTGAGCCTTCAGGAAGAAGTGTATGCTTGTTTGCATCAGTAGTAATATTACTTAGGGGACCTCCTTTTCCCAACCTGCACATCTTTTTCATTGGATATGTTGCTTGGGACTTTGAGTTGTAGAGCTGACAAGCCTTGCAATTTGTTAATGAATGTGCTTTTCTCGTTTCGTTGGTCATTATTTTGCCTTGATCGAACCAGTTTTGCATTGCAAATCGAGACAAATAAGACTGCTTGTCTTCTTTGCATCTCCAGTTTACAGTTTGGTCGTCTATTTTCTTAGCAACACGATTGAAGTCGTAGCGTGTAATGTCAAACCTCGAATAGCCTTTGAAATGTTCACAGTAAAGTTTATACCTTTCCTGCAAGACTCTTGCACCAAACTTTGCTTTTCCTTCATTCAAGGCTTTTGTGATAGAACACAAGTTCTTAGTTTCACGAATGCACACCCTAGCCCAGGCACATTCCACTTTAACAGACATTATATAGTTGATTGCACACTACAATAGCTTCTAAAGAAGCTGTATGCAATTAATCAACTATATAATTCAAGCCTTGATTAGGAAAACCAATACTTTTTGTTTGAAAAACGTGTTTCAAAAAGACAGAAGCTATAATAATAATTATTTGAAATAAAGGAACCTTATATAATCAGAGTTGTTTTTCAGCTGAAGTCTTCCAAAGAAGTAGATTGCTTGAGTACCAAATTGGTTGAATTGATGTATAATTTGAGGCTTTATTAAGTATCTGACGCGCGTGGGGAAGCTTTTCCCGCCTAAAACTCAAATGAACAAGAAGAAAATGAGGGACATTATATTAAAACAACAAAAGATATCTCCAACACATATACTCAACATGGCCTCACTTTAATCCAAATTTGTTTGTCTAAAACCTTTATTAATGATTTTCTTTACTTACTTGGCCATACGATAGGTATAAAATGACCAAAAGACTTTGGTAATATCATGCATAATTCTAAGTTTTAAGAAAAATTACTTGACAAAGAACTAAAAAAGTCGAAGGTTTTCATCCGCCATTTTGAATTTGTACAAATTTTTCCCCTAGGGGTGGTAAGAGAAAGATAAAAAAGGCCAAACTAAATACAGATTGAACACCCCCTCCGGTCCCCCCGTAGGGAAATTTTGACTACTCGGTTCCAGTCTCCTTTAGGCAAGTGAAGCAAAATGGCGGACGATCCAAATATGAGTATTGGAGCAAAGGAAATTCGCAAATGGGGAGCATTAGGTCACATCAGATGATTAAAAATTTTCAATTACTTACGAGAAGGGATGTTCTTCTTCACATAATTGCTTTTTAACTTGGTCCAGATACCTTTTCTTTCGAGCAATTAGAAGAAATTGCTCGATAACTATGCAGTTTATCGAAACTTCCGAATTTGTTCTTCATTCTGGCTTGATTTTTTGTCTTGGTATCAGCCTTAAAAGGCAATTTTGGATCGACTTATCACATATCAACACATTAAAAAAGACTAAGGTACATTTAAATGTGCTTTAGGTTTCCCCATTTTGTTTTGAATGTAACCCTGTTTTTAGCAATTATTATTCAGAATTTAAAAATAGGAGTTGGTTGCTATGGCAACGAAATTGTACGAAAGACTTTTATACACATGCAATTATAATGTGTCATTATTATTTTCAATATCTATTGATCTGTTCGAGTCTAAAGAAGAAAAATAAATTTTAGCCTCGTTTTCATGCTGGAGTCAGGCCTTAACACACCTGAGTCGGCCAAAGGGTGCGTTTAGCAGTGAAAACGTCGTGTTTGGACCAAGAGAAAATTCTCAGCAAAATTCCAATTTGGTCAGCAAAAAACAGTTTTTTTGACCAAAAAGCACCTATTCTCAGCCAAAACCCCATTTTTTTTTTGGCCAAAAAGTCGTGTTTTTATCTCAAGAGGTATTTTCAGGAGCAAAAAGTGGGGGTTTCAGCCAACCGGTCACGCCGTCAGCGAAAAACCTGGTTTTGAGAGCCAAAATAGCCATTTTTCAGTTTTTGGGGCTAAAAAGGTTTTTTTCCCAGCAAAACAGTGTTTTGGACACCGAAAATGTGCTTTTCTCGGCCAAAGGGTGCGTTTAGCAGTGAAAACGTCGTGTTTGGACCAAGAGAAAATTCTCAGCAAAATTCCAATTTGGTCAGCAAAAAACAGTTTTTTTGACCAAAAAGCACCTATTCTCAGCCAAAACCCCATTTTTTTTTCGCCAAAAAGTCGTGTTTTTATCTCAAGAGGTATTTTCAGGAGCAAAAAGTGGGGGTTTCAGCCAACCGGTCACGCCGTCAGCGAAAAACCTGGTTTTGAGAGCCAAAATAGCCATTTTTCAGTTTTTGGGGCTAAAAAGGTTTTTTTCCCAGCAAAACAGTGTTTTGGACACCGAAAATGTGCTTTTCTCGGCCAAAGGGTGCGTTTAGCAGTGAAAACGTCGTGTTTGGACCAAGAGAAAATTCTCAGCAAAATTCCAATTTGGTCAGCAAAAAACAGTTTTTTTGACCAAAAAGCACCTATTCTCAGCCAAAACCCCATTTTTTTTTCGCCAAAAAGTCGTGTTTTTATCTCAAGAGGTATTTTCAGGAGCAAAAAGTGGGGGTTTCAGCCAACCGGTCACGCCGTCAGCGAAAAACCTGGTTTTGAGAGCCAAAATAGCCATTTTTCAGTTTTTGGGGCTAAAAAGGTTTTTTTCCCAGCAAAACAGTGTTTTGGACACCGAAAATGTGCTTTTCTCGGCCAAAGGGTGCGTTTAGCAGTGAAAACGTCGTGTTTGGACCAAGAGAAAATTCTCAGCAAAATTCCAATTTGGTCAGCAAAAAACAGTTTTTTTGACCAAAAAGCACCTATTCTCAGCCAAAACCCCATTTTTTTTCGCCAAAAAGTCGTGTTTTTATCTCAAGAGGTATTTTCAGGAGCAAAAAGTGGGGGTTTCAGCCAACCGGTCACGCCGTCAGCGAAAAACCTGGTTTTGAGAGCCAAAATAGCCATTTTTCAGTTTTTGGGGCTAAAAAGGTTTTTTTCCCAGCAAAACAGTGTTTTGGACACCGAAAATGTGCTTTTCTCGGCCAAAGTGTGCGTTTAGCAGTGAAAACGTCGTGTTTGGACCAAGAGAAAATTCTCAGCAAAATTCCAATTTGGTCAGCAAAAAACAGTTTTTTTGACCAAAAAGCACCTATTCTCAGCCAAAACCCCATTTTTTTTCGCCAAAAAGTCGTGTTTTTATCTCAAGAGGTATTTTCAGGAGCAAAAAGTGGGGGTTTCAGCCAACCGGTCACGCCGTCAGCGAAAAACCTGGTTTTGAGAGCCAAAATAGCCATTTTTCAGTTTTTGGGGCTAAAAAGGTTTTTTTCCCATCAAAACAGTGTTTTGGACACCGAAAATGTGCTTTTCTCGGCCAAAGGGTGCGTTTAGCAGTGAAAACGTCGTGTTTGGACCAAGAGAAAATTCTCAGCAAAATTCCAATTTGGTCAGCAAAAAACAGTTTTTTTGACCAAAAAGCACCTATTCTCAGCCAAAACCCCATTTTTTTTCGCCAAAAAGTCGTGTTTTTATCTCAAGAGGGATTTTCAGGAGCAAAAAGTGGGGGTTTCAGCCAACCGGTCACGCCGTCAGCGAAAAACCTGGTTTTGAGAGCCAAAATAGCCATTTTTCAGTTTTTGGGGCTAAAAAGGTTTTTTTCCCAGCAAAACAGTGTTTTGGACACCGAAAATGTGCTTTTCTCGGCCAAAGGGTGCGTTTAGCAGTGAAAACGTCGTGTTTGGACCAAGAGAAAATTCTCAGCAAAATTCCAATTTGGTCAGCAAAAAACAGTTTTTTTGACCAAAAAGCACCTATTCTCAGCCAAAACCCCATTTTTTTTCGCCAAAAAGTCGTGTTTTTATCTCAAGAGGGATTTTCAGGAGCAAAAAGTGGGGGTTTCAGCCAACCGGTCACGCCGTCAGCGAAAAACCTGGTTTTGAGAGCCAAAATAGCCATTTTTCAGTTTTTGGGGCTAAAAAGGTTTTTTTCCCAGCAAAACAGTGTTTTGGACACCGAAAATGTGCTTTTCTCGGCCAAAGGGTGCGTTTAGCAGTGAAAACGTCGTGTTTGGACCAAGAGAAAATTCTCAGCAAAATTCCAATTTGGTCAGCAAAAAACAGTTTTTTTGACCAAAAAGCACCTATTCTCAGCCAAAACCCCATTTTTTTTTCGCCAAAAAGTCGTGTTTTTATCTCAAGAGGTATTTTCAGGAGCAAAAAGTGGGGGTTTCAGCCAACCGGTCACGCCGTCAGCGAAAAACCTGGTTTTGAGAGCCAAAATAGCCATTTTTCAGTTTTTGGGGCTAAAAAGGTTTTTTTCCCAGCAAAACAGTGTTTTGGACACCGAAAATGTGCTTTTCTCGGCCAAAGTGTGCGTTTAGCAGTGAAAACGTCGTGTTTGGACCAAGAGAAAATTCTCAGCAAAATTCCAATTTGGTCAGCAAAAAACAGTTTTTTTGACCAAAAAGCACCTATTCTCAGCCAAAACCCCATTTTTTTTCGCCAAAAAGTCGTGTTTTTATCTCAAGAGGTATTTTCAGGAGCAAAAAGTGGGGGTTTCAGCCAACCGGTCACGCCGTCAGCGAAAAACCTGGTTTTGAGAGCCAAAATAGCCATTTTTCAGTTTTTGGGGCTAAAAAGGTTTTTTTCCCATCAAAACAGTGTTTTGGACACCGAAAATGTGCTTTTCTCGGCCAAAGGGTGCGTTTAGCAGTGAAAACGTCGTGTTTGGACCAAGAGAAAATTCTCAGCAAAATTCCAATTTGGTCAGCAAAAAACAGTTTTTTTGACCAAAAAGCACCTATTCTCAGCCAAAACCCCATTTTTTTTCGCCAAAAAGTCGTGTTTTTATCTCAAGAGGGATTTTCAGGAGCAAAAAGTGGGGGTTTCAGCCAACCGGTCACGCCGTCAGCGAAAAACCTGGTTTTGAGAGCCAAAATAGCCATTTTTCAGTTTTTGGGGCTAAAAAGGTTTTTTTCCCAGCAAAACAGTGTTTTGGACACCGAAAATGTGCTTTTCTCGGCCAAAGGGTGCGTTTAGCAGTGAAAACGTCGTGTTTGGACCAAGAGAAAATTCTCAGCAAAATTCCAATTTGGTCAGCAAAAAACAGTTTTTTTGACCAAAAAGCACCTATTCTCAGCCAAAACCCCATTTTTTTTTCGCCAAAAAGTCGTGTTTTTATCTCAAGAGGTATTTTCAGGAGCAAAAAGTGGGGGTTTCAGCCAACCGGTCACGCCGTCAGCGAAAAACCTGGTTTTGAGAGCCAAAATAGCCATTTTTCAGTTTTTGGGGCTAAAAAGGTTTTTTTCCCAGCAAAACAGTGTTTTGGACACCGAAAATGTGCTTTTCTCGGCCAAAGGGTGCGTTTAGCAGTGAAAACGTCGTGTTTGGACCAAGAGAAAATTCTCAGCAAAATTCCAATTTGGTCAGCAAAAAACAGTTTTTTTGACCAAAAAGCACCTATTCTCAGCCAAAACCCCATTTTTTTTCGCCAAAAAGTCGTGTTTTTATCTCAAGAGGGATTTTCAGGAGCAAAAAGTGGGGGTTTCAGCCAACCGGTCACGCCGTCAGCGAAAAACCTGGTTTTGAGAGCCAAAATAGCCATTTTTCAGTTTTTGGGGCTAAAAAGGTTTTTTTCCCAGCAAAACAGTGTTTTGGACACCGAAAATGTGCTTTTCTCGGCCAAAGGGTGCGTTTAGCAGTGAAAACGTCGTGTTTGGACCAAGAGAAAATTCTCAGCAAAATTCCAATTTGGTCAGCAAAAAACAGTTTTTTTGACCAAAAAGCACCTATTCTCAGCCAAAACCCCATTTTTTTTCGCCAAAAAGTCGTGTTTTTATCTCAAGAGGGATTTTCAGGAGCAAAAAGTGGGGGTTTCAGCCAACCGGTCACGCCGTCAGCGAAAAACCTGGTTTTGAGAGCCAAAATAGCCATTTTTCAGTTTTTGGGGCTAAAAAGGTTTTTTTCCCAGCAAAACAGTGTTTTGGACACCGAAAATGTGCTTTTCTCGGCCAAAGGGTGCGTTTAGCAGTGAAAACGTCGTGTTTGGACCAAGAGAAAATTCTCAGCAAAATTCCAATTTGGTCAGCAAAAAACAGTTTTTTTGACCAAAAAGCACCTATTCTCAGCCAAAACCCCATTTTTTTTCGCCAAAAAGTCGTGTTTTTATCTCAAGAGGTATTTTCAGGAGCAAAAAGTGGGGGTTTCAGCCAACCGGTCACGCCGTCAGCGAAAAACCTGGTTTTGAGAGCCAAAATAGCCATTTTTCAGTTTTTGGGGCTAAAAAGGTTTTTTTCCCAGCAAAACAGTGTTTTGGACACCGAAAATGTGCTTTTCTCGGCCAAAGGGTGCGTTTAGCAGTGAAAACGTCGTGTTTTGACCAAGAGAAAATTCTCAGCAAAATTCCAATTTGGTCAGCAAAAAACAGTTTTTTTGACCAAAAAGCACCTATTCTCAGCCAAAAGCCCATTTTTTTTCGCCAAAAAGTCGTGTTTTTATCTCAAGAGGTATTTTCAGGAGCAAAAAGTGGGGGTTTCAGCCAACCGGTCACGCCGTCAGCGAAAAACCTGGTTTTGAGAGCCAAAATAGCCATTTTTCAGTTTTTGGGGCTAAAAAGGTTTTTTTCCCAGCAAAACAGTGTTTTGGACACCGAAAATGTGCTTTTCTCGGCCAAAGGGTGCGTTTAGCAGTGAAAACGTCGTGTTTGGACCAAGAGAAAATTCTCAGCAAAATTCCAATTTGCTCAGCAAAAAACAGTTTTTTGACCAAAAAGCACCTATTCTCAGCCAAAACCCCATTTTTTTTTCGCCAAAAAGTCGTGTTTTTATCTCAAGAGGTATTTTCAGGAGCAAAAAGTGGGGGTTTCAGCCAACCGGTCACGCCGTCAGCGAAAAACCTGGTTTTGAGAGCCAAAATAGCCATTTTTCAGTTTTTGGGGCTAAAAAGGTTTTTTTTCCCAGCAAAACAGTGTTTTGGACACCGAAAATGTGCTTTTCTCGGCCAAAGGGTGCGTTTAGCAGTGAAAACGTCGTGTTTGGACCAAGAGAAAATTCTCAGCAAAATTCCAATTTGGTCAGCAAAAAACAGTTTTTTTGACCAAAAAGCACCTATTCTCAGCCAAAACCCCATTTTTTTTCGCCAAAAAGTCGTGTTTTTATCTCAAGAGGTATTTTCAGCAGCAAAAAGTGGGGGTTTCAGCCAACCGGTCACGCCGTCAGCGAAAAACCTGGTTTTGAGAGCCAAAATAGCCATTTTTCAGTTTTTGGGGCTAAAAAGGTTTTTTTCCCAGCAAAACAGTGTTTTGGACACCGAAAATGTGCTTTTCTCGGCCAAAGGGTGCGTTTAGCAGTGAAAACGTCGTGTTTGGACCAAGAGAAAATTCTCAGCAAAATTCCAATTTGCTCAGCAAAAAACAGTTTTTTGACCAAAAAGCACCTATTCTCAGCCAAAACCCCATTTTTTTTTCGCCAAAAAGTCGTGTTTTTATCTCAAGAGGTATTTTCAGGAGCAAAAAGTGGGGGTTTCAGCCAACCGGTCACGCCGTCAGCGAAAAACCTGGTTTTGAGAGCCAAAATAGCCATTTTTCAGTTTTTGGGGCTAAAAAGGTTTTTTTCCCAGCAAAACAGTGTTTTGGACACCGAAAATGTGCTTTTCTCGGCCAAAGGGTGCGTTTAGCAGTGAAAACGTCGTGTTTGGACCAAGAGAAAATTCTCAGCAAAATTCCAATTTGGTCAGCAAAAAACAGTTTTTTTGACCAAAAAGCACCTATTCTCAGCCAAAACCCCATTTTTTTTCGCCAAAAAGTCGTGTTTTTATCTCAAGAGGGATTTTCAGGAGCAAAAAGTGGGGGTTTCAGCCAACCGGTCACGCCGTCAGCGAAAAACCTGGTTTTGAGAGCCAAAATAGCCATTTTTCAGTTTTTGGGGCTAAAAAGGTTTTTTTCCCAGCAAAACAGTGTTTTGGACACCGAAAATGTGCTTTTCTCGGCCAAAGGGTGCGTTTAGCAGTGAAAACGTCGTGTTTGGACCAAGAGAAAATTCTCAGCAAAATTCCAATTTGGTCAGCAAAAAACAGTTTTTTTGACCAAAAAGCACCTATTCTCAGCCAAAACCCCATTTTTTTTCGCCAAAAAGTCGTGTTTTTATCTCAAGAGGGATTTTCAGGAGCAAAAAGTGGGGGTTTCAGCCAACCGGTCACGCCGTCAGCGAAAAACCTGGTTTTGAGAGCCAAAATAGCCATTTTTCAGTTTTTGGGGCTAAAAAGGTTTTTTTTCCCAGCAAAACAGTGTTTTGGACACCGAAAATGTGCTTTTCTCGGCCAAAGGGTGCGTTTAGCAGTGAAAACGTCGTGTTTGGACCAAGAGAAAATTCTCAGCAAAATTCCAATTTGGTCAGCAAAAAACAGTTTTTTTGACCAAAAAGCACCTATTCTCAGCCAAAACCCCATTTTTTTTCGCCAAAAAGTCGTGTTTTTATCTCAAGAGGTATTTTCAGGAGCAAAAAGTGGGGGTTTCAGCCAACCGGTCACGCCGTCAGCGAAAAACCTGGTTTTGAGAGCCAAAATAGCCATTTTTCAGTTTTTGGGGCTAAAAAGGTTTTTTTCCCAGCAAAACAGTGTTTTGGACACCGAAAATGTGCTTTTCTCGGCCAAAGGGTGCGTTTAGCAGTGAAAACGTCGTGTTTGGACCAAGAGAAAATTCTCAGCAAAATTCCAATTTGGTCAGCAAAAAACAGTTTTTTTGACCAAAAAGCACCTATTCTCAGCCAAAACCCCATTTTTTTTCGCCAAAAAGTCGTGTTTTTATCTCAAGAGGTATTTTCAGGAGCAAAAAGTGGGGGTTTCAGCCAACCGGTCACGCCGTCAGCGAAAAACCTGGTTTTGAGAGCCAAAATAGCCATTTTTCAGTTTTTGGGGCTAAAAAGGTTTTTTTCCCAGCAAAACAGTGTTTTGGACACCGAAAATGTGCTTTTCTCGGCCAAAGGGTGCGTTTAGCAGTGAAAACGTCGTGTTTGGACCAAGAGAAAATTCTCAGCAAAATTCCAATTTGGTCAGCAAAAAACAGTTTTTTTGACCAAAAAGCACCTATTCTCAGCCAAAACCCCATTTTTTTTCGCCAAAAAGTCGTGTTTTTATCTCAAGAGGTATTTTCAGGAGCAAAAAGTGGGGGTTTCAGCCAACCGGTCACGCCGTCAGCGAAAAACCTGGTTTTGAGAGCCAAAATAGCCATTTTTCAGTTTTTGGGGCTAAAAAGGTTTTTTTCCCAGCAAAACAGTGTTTTGGACACCGAAAATGTGCTTTTCTCGGCCAAAGGGTGCGTTTAGCAGTGAAAACGTCGTGTTTGGACCAAGAGAAAATTCTCAGCAAAATTCCAATTTGGTCAGCAAAAAACAGTTTTTTGACCAAAAAGCACCTATTCTCAGCCAAAACCCCATTTTTTTTTCGCCAAAAAGTCGTGTTTTTATCTCAAGAGGTATTTTCAGGAGCAAAAAGTGGGGGTTTCAGCCAACCGGTCACGCCGTCAGCGAAAAACCTGGTTTTGAGAGCCAAAATAGCCATTTTTCAGTTTTTGGGGCTAAAAAGGTTTTTTTCCCAGCAAAACAGTGTTTTGGACACCGAAAATGTGCTTTTCTCGGCCAAAGGGTGCGTTTAGCAGTGAAAACGTCGTGTTTGGACCAAGAGAAAATTCTCAGCAAAATTCCAATTTGGTCAGCAAAAAACAGTTTTTTTGACCAAAAAGCACCTATTCTCAGCCAAAACCCCATTTTTTTTCGCCAAAAAGTCGTGTTTTTATCTCAAGAGGGATTTTCAGGAGCAAAAAGTGGGGGTTTCAGCCAACCGGTCACGCCGTCAGCGAAAAACCTGGTTTTGAGAGCCAAAATAGCCATTTTTCAGTTTTTGGGGCTAAAAAGGTTTTTTTCCCAGCAAAACAGTGTTTTGGACACCGAAAATGTGCTTTTCTCGGCCAAAGGGTGCGTTTAGCAGTGAAAACGTCGTGTTTGGACCAAGAGAAAATTCTCAGCAAAATTCCAATTTGGTCAGCAAAAAACAGTTTTTTTGACCAAAAAGCACCTATTCTCAGCCAAAACCCCATTTTTTTTCGCCAAAAAGTCGTGTTTTTATCTCAAGAGGTATTTTCAGGAGCAAAAAGTGGGGGTTTCAGCCAACCGGCTACGCCGTCAGCGAAAAACCTGGTTTTGAGAGCCAAAATAGCCATTTTTCAGTTTTTGGGGCTAAAAAGGTTTTTTTCCCAGCAAAACAGTGTTTTGGACACCGAAAATGTGCTTTTCTCGGCCAAAGGGTGCGTTTAGCAGTGAAAACGTCGTGTTTGGACCAAGAGAAAATTCTCAGCAAAATTCCAATTTGGTCAGCAAAAAACAGTTTTTTTGACCAAAAAGCACCTATTCTCAGCCAAAACCCCATTTTTTTTCGCCAAAAAGTCGTGTTTTTATCTCAAGAGGGATTTTCAGGAGCAAAAAGTGGGGGTTTCAGCCAACCGGTCACGCCGTCAGCGAAAAACCTGGTTTTGAGAGCCAAAATAGCCATTTTTCAGTTTTTGGGGCTAAAAAGGTTTTTTCCCCAGCAAAACAGTGTTTTGGACACCGAAAATGTGCTTTTCTCGGCCAAAGGGTGCGTTTAGCAGTGAAAACGTCGTGTTTGGACCAAGAGAAAATTCTCAGCAAAATTCCAATTTGGTCAGCAAAAAACAGTTTTTTTGACCAAAAAGCACCTATTCTCAGCCAAAACCCCATTTTTTTTCGCCAAAAAGTCGTGTTTTTATCTCAAGAGGTATTTTCAGGAGCAAAAAGTGGGGGTTTCAGCCAACCGGTCACGCCGTCAGCGAAAAACCTGGTTTTGAGAGCCAAAATAGCCATTTTTCAGTTTTTGGGGCTAAAAAGGTTTTTTTCCCAGCAAAACAGTGTTTTGGACACCGAAAATGTGCTTTTCTCGGCCAAAGGGTGCGTTTAGCAGTGAAAACGTCGTGTTTGGACCAAGCTAGAGAAAATTCTCAGCAAAATTCCAATTTGGTCAGCAAAAAACAGTTTTTTTGACCAAAAAGCACCTATTCTCAGCCAAAACCCCATTTTTTTTCGCCAAAAAGTCGTGTTTTTATCTCAAGAGGTATTTTCAGGAGCAAAAAGTGGGGGTTTCAGCCAACCGGTCACGCCGTCAGCGAAAAACCTGGTTTTGAGAGCCAAAATAGCCATTTTTCAGTTTTTGGGGCTAAAAAGGTTTTTTTCCCAGCAAAACAGTGTTTTGGACACCGAAAATGTGCTTTTCTCGGCCAAAGGGTGCGTTTAGCAGTGAAAACGTCGTGTTTGGACCAAGAGAAAATTCTCAGCAAAATTCCAATTTGGTCAGCAAAAAACAGTTTTTTTGACCAAAAAGCACCTATTCTCAGCCAAAACCCCATTTTTTTTCGCCAAAAAGTCGTGTTTTTATCTCAAGAGGTATTTTCAGGAGCAAAAAGTGGGGGTTTCAGCCAACCGGTCACGCCGTCAGCGAAAAACCTGGTTTTGAGAGCCAAAATAGCCATTTTTCAGTTTTTGGGGCTAAAAAGGTTTTTTTCCCAGCAAAACAGTGTTTTGGACACCGAAAATGTGCTTTTCTCGGCCAAAGGGTGCGTTTAGCAGTGAAAACGTCGTGTTTGGACCAAGAGAAAATTCTCAGCAAAATTCCAATTTGGTCAGCAAAAAACAGTTTTTTTGACCAAAAAGCACCTATTCTCAGCCAAAACCCCATTTTTTTTCGCCAAAAAGTCGTGTTTTTATCTCAAGAGGTATTTTCAGGAGCAAAAAGTGGGGGTTTCAGCCAACCGGTCACGCCGTCAGCGAAAAACCTGGTTTTGAGAGCCAAAATAGCCATTTTTCAGTTTTTGGGGCTAAAAAGGTTTTTTTCCCAGCAAAACAGTGTTTTGGACACCGAAAATGTGCTTTTCTCGGCCAAAGGGTGCGTTTAGCAGTGAAAACGTCGTGTTTGGACCAAGAGAAAATTCTCAGCAAAATTCCAATTTGGTCAGCAAAAAACAGTTTTTTTGACCAAAAAGCACCTATTCTCAGCCAAAACCCCATTTTTTTTCGCCAAAAAGTCGTGTTTTTATCTCAAGAGGTATTTTCAGGAGCAAAAAGTGGGGGTTTCAGCCAACCGGTCACGCCGTCAGCGAAAAACCTGGTTTTGAGAGCCAAAATAGCCATTTTTCAGTTTTTGGGGCTAAAAAGGTTTTTTTCCCAGCAAAACAGTGTTTTGGACACCGAAAATGTGCTTTTCTCGGCCAAAGGGTGCGTTTAGCAGTGAAAACGTCGTGTTTGGACCAAGAGAAAATTCTCAGCAAAATTCCAATTTGGTCAGCAAAAAACAGTTTTTTTGACCAAAAAGCACCTATTCTCAGCCAAAACCCCATTTTTTTTCGCCAAAAAGTCGTGTTTTTATCTCAAGAGGTACTTTCAGGAGCAAAAAGTGGGGGTTTCAGCCAACCGGTCACGCCGTCAGCGAAAAACCTGGTTTTGAGAGCCAAAATAGCCACTTTTCAGTTTTTGGGGCTAAAAAGGTTTTTTTCCCAGCAAAACAGTGTTTTGGACACCGAAAATGTGCTTTTCTCGGCCAAAGGGTGCGTTTAGCAGTGAAAACGTCGTGTTTGGACCAAGAGAAAATTCTCAGCAAAATTCCAATTTGGTCAGCAAAAAACAGTTTTTTTGACCAAAAAGCACCTATTCTCAGCCAAAACCCCATTTTTTTTCGCCAAAAAGTCGTGTTTTTATCTCAAGAGGTATTTTCAGGAGCAAAAAGTGGGGGTTTCAGCCAACCGGTCACGCCGTCAGCGAAAAACCTGGTTTTGAGAGCCAAAATAGCCATTTTTCAGTTTTTGGGGCTAAAAAGGTTTTTTTCCCAGCAAAACAGTGTTTTGGACACCGAAAATGTGCTTTTCTCGGCCAAAGGGTGCGTTTAGCAGTGAAAACGTCGTGTTTGGACCAAGAGAAAATTCTCAGCAAAATTCCAATTTGGTCAGCAAAAAACAGTTTTTTTGACCAAAAAGCACCTATTCTCAGCCAAAACCCCATTTTTTTTCGCCAAAAAGTCGTGTTTTTATCTCAAGAGGGATTTTCAGGAGCAAAAAGTGGGGGTTTCAGCCAACCGGTCACGCCGTCAGCGAAAAACCTGGTTTTGAGAGCCAAAATAGCCATTTTTCAGTTTTTGGGGCTAAAAAGGTTTTTTTCCCAGCAAAACAGTGTTTTGGACACCGAAAATGTGCTTTTCTCGGCCAAAGGGTGCGTTTAGCAGTGAAAACGTCGTGTTTGGACCAAGAGAAAATTCTCAGCAAAATTCCAATTTGGTCAGCAAAAAACAGTTTTTTTGACCAAAAAGCACCTATTCTCAGCCAAAACCCCATTTTTTTTCGCCAAAAAGTCGTGTTTTTATCTCAAGAGGGATTTTCAGGAGCAAAAAGTGGGGGTTTCAGCCAACCGGTCACGCCGTCAGCGAAAAACCTGGTTTTGAGAGCCAAAATAGCCATTTTTCAGTTTTTGGGGCTAAAAAGGTTTTTTTCCCAGCAAAACAGTGTTTTGGACACCGAAAATGTGCTTTTCTCGGCCAAAGGGTGCGTTTAGCAGTGAAAACGTCGTGTTTGGACCAAGAGAAAATTCTCAGCAAAATTCCAATTTGGTCAGCAAAAAACAGTTTTTTTGACCAAAAAGCACCTATTCTCAGCCAAAACCCCATTTTTTTTCGCCAAAAAGTCGTGTTTTTATCTCAAGAGGGATTTTCAGGAGCAAAAAGTGGGGGTTTCAGCCAACCGGTCACGCCGTCAGCGAAAAACCTGGTTTTGAGAGCCAAAATAGCCATTTTTCAGTTTTTGGGGCTAAAAAGGTTTTTTTCCCAGCAAAACAGTGTTTTGGACACCGAAAATGTGCTTTTCTCGGCCAAAGGGTGCGTTTAGCAGTGAAAACGTCGTGTTTGGACCAAGAGAAAATTCTCAGCAAAATTCCAATTTGGTCAGCAAAAAACAGTTTTTTTGACCAAAAAGCACCTATTCTCAGCCAAAACCCCATTTTTTTTCGCCAAAAAGTCGTGTTTTTATCTCAAGAGGGATTTTCAGGAGCAAAAAGTGGGGGTTTCAGCCAACCGGTCACGCCGTCAGCGAAAAACCTGGTTTTGAGAGCCAAAATAGCCATTTTTCAGTTTTTGGGGCTAAAAAGGTTTTTTTCCCAGCAAAACAGTGTTTTGGACACCGAAAATGTGCTTTTCTCGGCCAAAGGGTGCGTTTAGCAGTGAAAACGTCGTGTTTGGACCAAGAGAAAATTCTCAGCAAAATTCCAATTTGGTCAGCAAAAAACAGTTTTTTTGACCAAAAAGCACCTATTCTCAGCCAAAACCCCATTTTTTTTCGCCAAAAAGTCGTGTTTTTATCTCAAGAGGGATTTTCAGGAGCAAAAAGTGGGGGTTTCAGCCAACCGGTCACGCCGTCAGCGAAAAACCTGGTTTTGAGAGCCAAAATAGCCATTTTTCAGTTTTTGGGGCTAAAAAGGTTTTTTTCCCAGCAAAACAGTGTTTTGGACACCGAAAATGTGCTTTTCTCGGCCAAAGGGTGCGTTTAGCAGTGAAAACGTCGTGTTTGGACCAAGAGAAAATTCTCAGCAAAATTCCAATTTGGTCAGCAAAAAACAGTTTTTTTGACCAAAAAGCACCTATTCTCAGCCAAAACCCCATTTTTTTTCGCCAAAAAGTCGTGTTTTTATCTCAAGAGGGATTTTCAGGAGCAAAAAGTGGGGGTTTCAGCCAACCGGTCACGCCGTCAGCGAAAAACCTGGTTTTGAGAGCCAAAATAGCCATTTTTCAGTTTTTGGGGCTAAAAAGGTTTTTTTCCCAGCAAAACAGTGTTTTGGACACCGAAAATGTGCTTTTCTCGGCCAAAGGGTGCGTTTAGCAGTGAAAACGTCGTGTTTGGACCAAGAGAAAATTCTCAGCAAAATTCCAATTTGGTCAGCAAAAAACAGTTTTTTTGACCAAAAAGCACCTATTCTCAGCCAAAACCCCATTTTTTTTCGCCAAAAAGTCGTGTTTTTATCTCAAGAGGGATTTTCAGGAGCAAAAAGTGGGGGTTTCAGCCAACCGGTCACGCCGTCAGCGAAAAACCTGGTTTTGAGAGCCAAAATAGCCATTTTTCAGTTTTTGGGGCTAAAAAGGTTTTTTTTCCCAGCAAAACAGTGTTTTGGACACCGAAAATGTGCTTTTCTCGGCCAAAGGGTGCGTTTAGCAGTGAAAACGTCGTGTTTGGACCAAGAGAAAATTCTCAGCAAAATTCCAATTTGGTCAGCAAAAAACAGTTTTTTTGACCAAAAAGCACCTATTCTCAGCCAAAACCCCATTTTTTTTCGCCAAAAAGTCGTGTTTTTATCTCAAGAGGTATTTTCAGGAGCAAAAAGTGGGGGTTTCAGCCAACCGGCTACGCCGTCAGCGAAAAACCTGGTTTTGAGAGCCAAAATAGCCATTTTTCAGTTTTTGGGGCTAAAAAGGTTTTTTTCCCAGCAAAACAGTGTTTTGGACACCGAAAATGTGCTTTTCTCGGCCAAAGGGTGCGTTTAGCAGTGAAAACGTCGTGTTTGGACCAAGAGAAAATTCTCAGCAAAATTCCAATTTGGTCAGCAAAAAACAGTTTTTTTGACCAAAAAGCACCTATTCTCAGCCAAAACCCCATTTTTTTTCGCCAAAAAGTCGTGTTTTTATCTCAAGAGGTATTTTCAGGAGCAAAAAGTGGGGGTTTCAGCCAACCGGTCACGCCGTCAGCGAAAAACCTGGTTTTGAGAGCCAAAATAGCCATTTTTCAGTTTTTGGGGCTAAAAAGGTTTTTTTCCCAGCAAAACAGTGTTTTGGACACCGAAAATGTGCTTTTCTCGGCCAAAGGGTGCGTTTAGCAGTGAAAACGTCGTGTTTGGACCAAGAGAAAATTCTCAGCAAAATTCCAATTTGGTCAGCAAAAAACAGTTTTTTTGACCAAAAAGCACCTATTCTCAGCCAAAACCCCATTTTTTTTCGCCAAAAAGTCGTGTTTTTATCTCAAGAGGTATTTTCAGGAGCAAAAAGTGGGGGTTTCAGCCAACCGGTCACGCCGTCAGCGAAAAACCTGGTTTTGAGAGCCAAAATAGCCATTTTTCAGTTTTTGGGGCTAAAAAGGTTTTTTTCCCAGCAAAACAGTGTTTTGGACACCGAAAATGTGCTTTTCTCGGCCAAAGGGTGCGTTTAGCAGTGAAAACGTCGTGTTTGGACCAAGAGAAAATTCTCAGCAAAATTCCAATTTGGTCAGCAAAAAACAGTTTTTTTGACCAAAAAGCACCTATTCTCAGCCAAAACCCCATTTTTTTTCGCCAAAATGTCGTGTTTTTATCTCAAGAGGTATTTTCAGGAGCAAAAAGTGGGGGTTTCAGCCAACCGGTCACGCCGTCAGCGAAAAACCTGGTTTTGAGAGCCAAAATAGCCATTTTTCAGTTTTTGGGGCTAAAAAGGTTTTTTTCCCAGCAAAACAGTGTTTTGGACACCGAAAATGTGCTTTTCTCGGCCAAAGGGTGCGTTTAGCAGTGAAAACGTCGTGTTTGGACCAAGAGAAAATTCTCAGCAAAATTCCAATTTGGTCAGCAAAAAACAGTTTTTTTGACCAAAAAGCACCTATTCTCAGCCAAAACCCCATTTTTTTTCGCCAAAAAGTCGTGTTTTTATCTCAAGAGGTATTTTCAGGAGCAAAAAGTGGGGGTTTCAGCCAACCGGTCACGCCGTCAGCGAAA